>CM068825.1:113859578-114117078 GCA_028554795.2 Sinohyriopsis cumingii
ATATTATATTATATTATATTATATTATATTATATTAAATCATATTATGTTATATTATATTATATACATTATATTATATTATATTATATTATATTATATTATATTATATTATATTATATTATATTATAAGCTCATTTCTTTCTCCGCTAACATTTTATATTCTTAGAATCGTGCAATATTTTACGATATTAAAATCGAGTACAATTTTTATTGCATTCAAGTGCATGAAGGAACTACTTTCTATTGTGAACAATGGACGCAGACGCGAGCACTTTTGATTTGTAAACAAATCATGTACATTCGCGTAGTAGACGCTCTACGTTTTGGTCGTGTTACGTGTTTAGACTCGAATAAACAGTAACACAGAAAGACTGAAAACAACAAGCCTTTAAAAATTTAACAAATAATTTATTTTCCTGGATAAATTCTGTAAAAATGAAAAAAGGAGAAGAACTTACGGCCTCAAGAATCAAATCGAAAAATAATCTAAGAATAATTCACGAATTAAATTGCAAAAGTCTTAGTAATAAACGCTCTAATAATTTCAAGTTCGAATCCTGATGGAAAATCCAAGATGGATGACGATGACGTATGATGTATTCAATACTGTGTTGAAAATCCAAATTAAGCTTGTAAGCAATGTCTTTCCAAAATTTCTGCGTGAGCACTCATCAAAATATTTCCCGAGAAAAAAAGAATTAATCCTTTTGAAATCCAAATGATCTGAAGAAAATTAGAACTATAAATCTTGCTACAACAAAATAACTTGACATCAGTGTAAAAAGTACAAAACTGAAAAATCTCTCTCAAATAATCTCTATTAAAACTAACAAATGTGCGTAATGGAAAACCGAAATTGCGAAATCGAAGGGGGGGGTCACGTGATCGTTTTATGTCACGTACACCAAAAATGACCCTGATAACAACCAATCATTTTACTCCAAGAAATAAAAGAAATAAAAATTAAAAAAGTGTTTACATCTTAAATGTAATCCCATCATGACCTTGGAAACAACCAATCATTTTAAAATTAAATAGAACTTGCTCATGAAAGTAGCTCTGAAACAAGGTCAGAATTTAGATCAATACCTGGTGTTTATAAACTAACAGTCAAGGTCAAACAATTTTCTGAAAAAGTATTATCTCCAGTGAATAAATTTACATTATAATAGCATATAACACGATAAAAAAATTAAAACTGACAAACAATTAAATTAAAATAAATATGAATTAAATCAGATATAGGTAACAGTTGATTAAATTTGTTTCTGAATGAACTAAATCAGATGTTTCGTGGACTGACACTAACCAAATGCTTTGGAACATTTCGTGTCAACGTTTTTGATACAATGTTTCGTATTTAGGCTAGCTATAGACGCCAGTCAGGGTCCTTACAAATAAAATGCAAGTGACAAGGCATAAACTGTTTTCTTTACATGATAAGTTTTACATCCTGAATTTCTTCAAAATGTACTTTCTTAGTTCTGCAAAACCGAATTACATGAGCCATGTCATAGGTTCTCAATGTTGATTATACATTTCGAAATTGTACTGTAATTTCGAATATATTCCAAGTACAGTTACATCATCCTTACTGCACTCAAAATGAAATAAGCATTAAATTCCATGTCGTCTTTTTGATAATTGTAATTGGAAGACATCATATTTTCCCCACATTATGATTTCAAACATTCAAAGACAGAACCAGAAAAACATTTACAGATGATAATACGCCTCTCTTTAACTGCTTCAGTTTCATGTATTGTATGTGGAATTGACACAGATAAATCCAGTACATAATCATGAAATTTCGCATATTCGACAAAAATACCAAATTCTTCCATCCAGATCAAATGGAAAAGTTGTTGCAATGCGCATTCATTCACAATATGACTCCAAATATCAATTTTAAGCACACACGCCATTTTCTTTCGAAAGTTATGTCTAGTGAGCGACTAAGTTCAGATTGATCTTTGCGGAGTTATGTGTGCATTAATAATGTTGTTGTTGTGTAATGATGAATCTGCAGATGTGTATTCAGTTTGGAATACGGCATACATTCAGTTACATTGTTTCTTATAGTGTATTTTTGTTTATATAAGTACGCCTTAGGTAGAAAAAGAAAATGAGCATATAATAAAAAGAATACTGCATTTATATGGCAAAATATGAACTCGTTTTCTCGGATGGTTATACTGCATTCCTACACACACACACACACACACACACACACACACACACACATCGTTACGCAGAATTACCCGACGCGCAGAATTGGCCGACATTGTGATATAATGCTGTCGGGTATTTCTGCGCACCTAAGGTTTCCGTCTCCCCTATTATGTATATTTAACTTATATTTGATTTAATTTAATTGTTTGTAAGCTTTATACAAAAAATTAAATTTCATTACACGTCAAAGTAATGTAATTTTGTTTACTATGAATTTGATATTTTCCAGAAATTAATTTGACCTGACTGTTAATCGTAAACACCGAACGTTGTAACATTTGCTGACCTAGTTCCTGACCTTGATTTCGAATCAAGAAACAACTTTTTTAAATTCATTTTTAACGTGTGAATGATAATAGTGAAATCAAGGCTGTACAGGAATACGTGACCATAGACGTGCAGATGCCTTCTAAACCATTCTGGAATGTGATCCCTTGACCCTCATACGGTTATGTTTTTGTCTGTATAACCTTTATCTATAGAAAGATAATCTCATTTGGGCTTTTACCTTGGACACTGGAAAAGTGTTTGTTTGTGACCAGTTTGGAGTTATCTTTGAAATGTTATTAAAATTATTTTATTTGGATTCAAAAAGATTAATTCCTTTTCCTGGAAATATTTGAGTGCTCATACAGAATGGTGGGACAAAGACATTTCTTTAAATTTTATTGGGAAATTCAAACACCTGATTATTGTTTGTGAATAAGAAAAGAACTGTAGACACTACAGCACCATACTGATTGCAGTATACGTCATCACCTTCCATTTTAGATTACTAGGACTTCTAAAATTTAATTCGTGGATTATTCTTGGATTATTTATGGATTTGATTCTTAAAACCGTAAGTTCTTTTTGTTTTTCATTTTTTACATAGTTTTTCAGGGAAATAAATTATTTGTTAATTTTTACAAAGGTTGTTGTTTTCACTCTTTCTTTTGTTACTGTTTATTAGAGCCTAAACACGTAACACTCCAATACTGAGGCAAAACGCTTACTGAATTCGACCGATTTTCGAAAATAAAATACTGCATTGCTTACTATTTGAAAAGAGACAATTGTCACCATAATATTCAGTTCAAAATAATATTAATTTTGGACACGCCGGATACTACCCCCGTGTTTTCATGACTTAAGTATGTCGGCCTATTCTGCGCACAGCTTTGAAAAGATGTGGTGTGTATTCATCGGTCTGTAGAAATGAAATACATTACTTTCGACCGTTTCAGTCAGCATTTCAGTCGAGTAATTGGTCAGGTTTATAGCTAGTTTTAAAAACTTCAACGTAAGAATGCCAATAAATGGCAAGAGATATTAGGCAAATGAAACCGATCTTGTAAAATATGAGTCAAGCTAAACTTTTATTTAAAAAAGCTATTATGTGGAAGAGAAACAACAATGAATATGATGTAATGTGTTTACAATGTATTGCATATGGGGAAGAATTACTAAAGGATTTGGAAACAGACTATACGCTGGGGAATTTCTTGAGAATGCCGTTCTAGCGGCAAGTTGACACGGTGGATAGCAGACGGTATTGTACGTGTAGGACAACTTCCAAAATCGGAAAGTTGGATTAAGATGCGAATTTTTTAAGATATACATTTCCATCTTTATATAATATATTTATTTTATGATTTCTAAAAGATACGCAGTAAATAGATTTTTCTGGGTTACAGGTTCAAGATGGACATGGAGTGGTTCTTCATGTTGACATTTAAAAATGATATTTTCAGATGCCTTTCGATCAGGAATGTGGGATATTTTTATACACTTAATTAAAGTACGATCGTTCTTTCTTGATACAAAATATATATAATTTTTTTAAAACCCAAAATAGCACGTGATCCAATGCTTACAGAAATTACGTATCGTTACGCAGAATTACCCGACGAGGAGTCGCAAAAGTCGGAACTATTAAAACATATAAATATATAGCATTGATGTACATATAAATTGCAAACATTTTCTCAAATGAAAAGAATGAAATAGTTATTCGGATGCGAAATGAAGCAGAGGCGATACATCTGTCCAAGTATAGTTCTTTCTGAAAGCAATTAGTCAATTAAAATTGAATGTAAACACGTTGTCTTATCTGATATATTTTAAGTTGTTCATGTTAATTGAAAGCTCCTAAAATATTTGAATATCACTCCTTATATTATTTCATTACTGTATACCATCGATTGATGTCAAGAATGTAAACCAAAAATCTATAGTATAACAGAGCTTTGCCATAATTTTCTCAAGAGCGTTGTTTTCCACCAACATGGAAAATATGCACTGCGGACAATACGTTATTTTCGATTTAGCACTATGGCATTAGTAAAAAAGTTGATAAAAAATTAGCACTTTATTTATTTCTCGGTTAGTTTTTGCAAAACTCGGTGCATTTTGGGTCTGAACGTTAAGCGTGATGAAATGGCTGACTACTACTACAACTACTACTGCTACAACTACGTCTACTACTACTACTATTACTACTGCTACTACTACTACTACTACTACTACTAATAATAATAATAATAATAATATAGTACCTGCAGTCGTAGTAACAAGTATTAAAATGGTTGGTCACAGTGTAAGGTCTTTTTTCCAGTTGAAGTTTGAGAACTAGTGAATATATAATTTACTGTAAAGACAAATAAAATCGTAACTACCGATATTTTTATACAATATGTATGTGCGTAGAATATAAATAATACATCGGATAGTCAAAGAATGTGAAAATAATTAAGGTATGCTGAAGAATATCTATTTCGAATAACTTTAGTTATACCTTAATCTCGTTATAGATTTTAAATAAGATAACAAAAAAACCAAATTCGGACAGTCGTATGCACACACGTATTAACTCTTCATTACCAAGAAAGTGAGAAACTTCCTCCATTGTGAATGACGTCATCAGGGTGAAGAATTAGCTGCAGTCAATATGGGACTTTTATAATCAAAGAGACGAAAGTCATTTATCTATTACTAATCACGGTTGTATTCTTGAATATAAAAAAAATCCTACTTATTAAAAGTATATTTAAGAAATGACTCTATTTCATTTCAATGAATCTAACTGATTATTTGCATCATTCTGAAATTGCAGATAAACATAATTGGAAAGAAATTGTAAGGTCAAAAATTGTTGGTCTTGAAAATAGCCTCTGGAGAGTTCGTATGTCTAATCAAGCAGATTTTGATAGATTCTCTTCGATGCACGAATACTTACGACCTGCCTGAGTGTGGCAGTCGGCTAAAACCAGACAACACACTAAGGTATTTACATATGTAGCTAAACTATGGGCTGCTGTTCCACAAACACAGCTTGATATGTGTATTAGATGTTGGAATGTTTATACAGACTTGATACTTCATTGTTGTGTTACTTGTCCTTATATGTCGAATTTTAGAAACTCTTTCTGGGATTTCCTTACTGATAAATTTCCCATGAGCCTGCACATTACGTTATTTAATGCAGAAGATGAGCTGCAACTACAATATCTTTTAGGTGAAAGGTTACCATCAGGTGTAACACTGGACAACAAATTTTTACAAAAGTCATGTTACTGAAATAAAATTAGTCAATTCTTATCAATTTTTATGTGCTGAACACGAATATGACAGTCAAATTGCAAAATTGGCTCTAGTTTTTTTGTAATCTGCAAGAAATTAATGTTTACATAACGAAATGCATTCCAATAGTAAAAGGTCAACTGTAATAGTCTACCTATAAAAAATCAAGTCATTGACTACATCTTAGATTTCTTCGCCTGTCTCTTGTACAGCTGTTCGGGAGCATCTCTGAGGAGTGTCCAGCAGTAGTCAGCCAGCATTGTAGTGGACCATTTTCCCTGGTATCTTTGTTCCATTGTTGCGATATCTTGATGAAAACGTTCGCCGTGTTCATCACTAACAATACCACAGTTGCTAGCAAAGAAATCCAAATGGGAATGAAGGAAGTGAATCTTTAGAGACATATTGCAGCCAAGTTTCTTATACTTCATCAACATGTCTTCTACTAGTTCCTTATAGTTTTCTGCCCTAACATTTCCGAGGAAGTTTGTAGAAACTAGGCGAAAAGCATTCCATGCTTGTTTCGCGTCACCTTCCAGCAAGTTGTTGAACCGGTCATCTTTGAAAAGCTCTCGAATCTGAGGACCCACAAAAACTCCCTCTTTAATCTTTGCTTCGCTGAGTCGAGGGAATTTTTCATGCAGGTATCGGAATGCTGGCAAAGTCCGGTCAATGGCTTTCACGAAGTTCTTCATCAAACCTAGTTTGATGTGAAGGGGTGGTAGCAAGATTTTCTGAGCCTCAACCAGAGCTGGGTGTTGGATATTCTTCTCTCCAATGGCTACATTCTGCCTGTGAGTCCATTCCTTCCTCATGTAGTGCATTTCCCTTGCTCGGCTATCCCACTCGCATAAGAAACACATGTATTTTGTATATCCTTGCTGCAGTCCCATTAAAAGGGCAACTACCTTCAAATCACCACAGAGGTGCCAGCTGTACTTGTTATACTCAATGGAATTCAGTAGCTGCCTTAAGTTATCGTATGTCTCTTTCATGTGGACAGCATACGCTACTGGAATAGATGGAAGAATGTTTCCATTGTGCAAAAGCACAGCCTTGAGACTCAGTTTCGAAGAGTCCACAAATAGTCTCCATTCTTGTGGGTCATGAGTGATTTTTAAAGCATTCATGAGGCCCTCAATATCGGAACAGAATATCAGATTACTTTCCTTTCTGAAGAAAGGCTCCAATTGCTGGTGGCGCTTTCGATATGCAGTAATTGTGACATCTTCTTCTAGAAGATTCCATTGTTGGAGTCTTGATCCTAGCAATTCTGCCTTGTTCTTTGATAAGTCCAAATCACGAATCAGGTCATTTAGTTCTTCCTGTGTTATTCTGTGTGGGGTTGATGATGCACCACAGTGAAAATCTGGATCACTGCATGCTGATGGACCAGGAGAAGAACAGGTCGACTCACCTTTGTCTTCGTCAGATGAATCAAGAGAATATTCTGCTGGAGGTTCTGGAATAGGAAGTCCCTCACCATGTGGAACTGGTCTCAATGCAGACGGAATGTTTGGGTAGACTATTCTCGACTTCTTTCGCTTCGTTATTCCGCCGGAAAGAGGAGGAACCAAGCAGAAGTGACAGTCATTTAGGTGGTTGCTTGGCTCTCTCCACACCATAAGGACTGCAAACGGCATTGATGACCTTTTGCAATTCAACCACTGTGAAAGCTGTGTTGTACATGTAGCACAGCATATATGCGGAGCCCAAGGCTTGTCTTGGTCACCAACCTTGCATCCGAAGTAAAGATGATATGCCTTCTTCACTTGAGAATTGATACTTTTCTTCTGGTTGGCAAATGTCACTTCCCCACAAATATAGCAAAAATTGTCCGCGGTATTAACACACTTTCGAGGCATTACTGTTCTTTATTGTACGTAAATGGATAAAATAATAAGTTTTATGTAACAGTAGCTTGAACTGTCTCGCACAACGTCTAAAATATTTTAAATGCTGAACCTATCTGATTGGGCTTTATATAGTACACTGCTTACGTCAGCTTCAGCAGCCGCCTGGCATTAGTATAATAGGCCTACACATGTATAGTACACTGCTGACATCAACTTACTTCAGCAGCCGCATGGCATTAGTATTGCATTGCATCAGAAAATGATGCAATCAACTGTGGATGATGTGAGCATGATGGTATTATGCAATGTTACATCATTATTCCGGATGTTGCTGCAGTCCTACTGGAGAAATTTACACAGTGAAACATAGAAAATGAGGTATATGAATATCTTCAAAACGAGAGCCAATACAAATTTTTCACGGTTATATTCGTGTTCGGCACACCAAAATACTACAGATTAGGGCCTTTTCAAGTCAGTAATGATTTCACTGTTGACCAGTGTAATCGACAAAGAAAACTCCAAGATATTCGTCCTGTATGCAGCATATTTTGTCATGCAGTGTGCAGCTATCTTCTGTAAATAAGGTACTGAAACTAGCTAATTATGCAGTTGACGAACACTTTGTTGACTGATATTGTGTAAGAATTTGCATTCTAATATATTATTTTTGTTTATTTTTTTAATACTTATTTATTGATTGTATTCAGATGATTTATTCTTATATCATGTAATCTTCCATGGAAGGAAATAAAGATGATGATGATGTATTAATATGCATTAAGCAAAACTGACTGTATATAAAAACATTCGTCACCGCGCTGTAGCAAAACTGCCTAGGTAAATTTCAAATGATTGTTTTGAAACCATTTCATCTCTTTGCACATTCCGATTGTCAGCAAAAACTAGGACATGAAATTGAAGTACACACCATTACCTGGATTAGGTCCTTTGAGGGAAGTTATATATGATGACTCGGCAGTTATTTTATTTCTTCTGGCTTTTGTTTTGTGTCCGTCATTTTACTGTAAAAAGGTCCGTTACCTACATAGCATATTTATATCAAATTGGACCACCACTTAAGAAATTCAGTAATAAAAAAGGGTGTCAAGGTGATTCTTCGAGAAAATTAGTTTTGAAAAATTTAACAAAGCAGTTAAGATATGCCAAGGCCAAGGCAAATACAATTCCAGTTAACTCAAATGCAGCTCTTTGCCAAAAACTATGAAGTTATATGGCTGGAGGTGCTAGCAATTTTTGTTTCATTGCATAGTATTTCCTAACTCGTAGTGCATCATGAGCTTAATATTAGGATGGATATATCTCCTCCTATAAACACTTAATTTAGTATAATTCACCTATAAAACATCCGTGACTAAAAATATTGAATATATTGCATTAAGCGACGGAAAATTTGAGGTTTTGCAGTTTGCAGAGGACCTCGACTTGTAAGCGAGTATAGACCTGTTTTTCAACCGAAAATAAGAACTTTCAAGAATTTCAAGACATAACAGAATCTTCAGGAACATTCAATATTTTCAAGGTAACATAACCGATTATACTTTGATAGTTATGCAAGTCGTTTTAACATTTTTTTATGGGCAAGCCTAACGAAATTATGCATTGTGAAAACGGATATTAATGGTCAGAACTGGATTTATATCTCTCTGATATTGTATCAGATTGGCTCTGCCAGTAAGGTATGTGAGAAAGCTTCCCGTGGGTCGGTGGTTCTTACAAGGTTTTCTATAGTTCTTTCTCCACTAGTTCTACCGTCAACCATTTATAGCCTATCTTGCGTCCAGGAACGATGACGAACACAAAACAACAACTACAACAAAATTATGATATAAAATCTTAGTATAAAAAGCAAACAAACTTCATCAAACTATCTATCAAAACAATGTAGAATGCTGATTTTAGATGATAGTATCAAACGATACTTGAATATATCCATGCACATTGTTACGGCTCTATGGTCACAAACTTAAGTAATAGAAGATTTTTTTTAGCAAGTTTAATAAACTTAACAAACAGTTTAATCATCAAAGTTAAAAATGAAAAACTGTGAGAAGAACTTACAGTATGAAGTCACTCCTTATAAAGTCCTTATAAAGATCTATGAAAGTCCTAAATGAATAAACAGTTCTTTCTAAATTTGAATACAAGAAATGTACTGGTCCTCATAAGAAAAGTGACGTTGTCAAGATGGCATTATCCAGAATTCCTTCGAATAATTTATACCAGTTGCAGAATAATATTATAGTCCAAATAATTTATACCAGTTGCAGAATACTATTATAGTCCAAATAATGAGCACTTTCCACTGAACAGTCCAAACAAATGTTTTTTCTCTCAAAAAATATCTAAGTACAACATAAATTAAATCTGCAGACTTACAACAGGAACACATGAAGTGTGAATGACTCCAAAAATAGGAATGAGTCTGATAGCTTAACTTTCTCCTTTTATACATCGTATAGTGCGGCTGTGCTTTTTACAATAGACCCAACCTGACATCATACACTATTGTTTTTGCGTTGATTAAAGAATATTCACATGACCTCGCGCAACCAATGTGAAGCTACATAATTATTCTGGAAACGTAACGATCCCATCAGTCACTAAAAAAAAACTACGCTATAGGCGCCATTTTAGTATTCTTATTATTAAGATTATTATTACTAACTGCGAATACCTATGTAAACATCTATTTATAATTCCTATATCACACTATCATGTCAAGTAGACTGAACTAAAGAAATTCAATACACATTACAGCTATGAATAAGAATCATAAAAATTAGACAAAACCATATACCAGGAGATACAGAAAAATATAGATTTACATAACAACATGCAATAACAAAATAATTTTTGATCACATCACATAAAATGTGTTTCTGATACAAAACAATTTAAAGCAATACCTTACACACCAGGCTGGCAAACGTTGAATACGACCATTTCTATAACCAATAAGAGAGTAAAGATGAAATCATTTCTGGTATTCACTCCGTGCAGTTTGGCGATAATAGTTTTCAATGTACGCTGACAAATAATAACATTTTCTGAATACAAAATAATGTTAATTTGATGGTCCAAGGAAACTTAGCTGATACCTGTAAAACAAACGTAGTATATTTACGTTTCCTTAGAAAGAACTCGGTATTTATTTATTTAGTTTTGATTCATTTAAAATGAAACGTTATTTGAATTAGCTTAAACTATTTTATCACAAAACATACTCCTAAATAAAATAAAGTGGCCTCCTTCAGGCAAAACGTGTTTTGGAAAAAAACAACGGATAACGTCTTTTAATATTACTATCTCTACAAATGTTCATGTCAATTAAACTAATATCCACTATTTTGTGGAATATTTCAGTTATCATTCCAGGTAATATAAAAATGGTATACCATATAGCCAGCCGAAAGATAGTGACGCATCATTTCAGACGATTTCCGATTACAAAATTATTTGCGTGAATTAATAACATATTGCCAAAATAGAAATTATGCTTTAAAGATGATTGATGTTGCGTTGACCGTAATCTTACTCAACATGATACTTTAAACACACTACAATGTACGATAGAGAAAACTATAATTCTTTTTAAAATACAATATAATCTTTTATCATCTAATATAGTCTTTGTAATTAATTAATACTGGAGTCTCCTAAATTTATCAAACAAACACTGCGTAAAAATACTTTACAAAAGCAAACCAATTCTTGATTATAGAAGACCTAAGAATTTCCAAGATTTTGTAATTGGAACAAATCAGAAAATATAAAAAGATGGTTTCAACATCTAAATATAACAGATGTCGGTGCTATCAATGTACAAATATAAGAGAAAGTACTTATTGTATTAGCTCCAATTCAAAAGGATGTTTTATCTACGGTATAACACTGATTCCATATCAACTGGTGCGATTTATTTGATAACCTGCAGAAAATGTAACATGCATTATGCCCGACAAACACATCAACAAGTTTTTGATAAAGAGAAAAATCATAGCTTTCATATTTTAAAAAAATTGCATGGATCCACAGTTCTCCTCTAATATTTCAATACATTTGAATACAAATAACCACTCTACGCAATTTTTCTTTCATGCCAATCCATATTGGACATGGAGAGATGAACAGACTGATTAAAGAAAGTTACTGGATTCATGGATTAGATAATTTATATCTCAATGGCCTTAATATATAAGGCACTGTATAAAAAAATGCATACAATTTTAATAAAAGAATGTATATGTTGTATATCCTTTATAAATATATAATTGTATATATGTTATATATGTTATGTATATATATATATATATATATATATATATATATATATATATATATATATATATATATATATATATATATATATATATATATATATATATATATATATATATATATATATATATATATATATATATATATATATATATATATATATATGTATGTATGTATGTATGTTAAACATAGACCTAGACCCAACTAAACATATAAACATATTTACTTCTATTAATGATAATAGTGATTTTAAACTCATACACGTAGAGTATAATTTAGCAAACTTTTTGGACAAGGTCAAGTCGAATAGACAATGTTACATTACAATAGTATATAATGAAGAAAATAAACAAATAAAACTAACTAACAAACAAACCAAATCAAATATACATTACAATCCATCCATCCATCCGTCTTTATGTGCGTGTGTGCGTGCGTGCGTGCGTGCGTGCATACATACATACATACATACATACATACATACATACATACATTGGGACCTCAAGTGGACGGGCGGTCTAAAACGCTCACCGTTACGGCTCACAGAGAGAGAGAGAGAGAGAGAGAGAGAGAGAGATGCATGGCAACCCATGATTAAACTGTGCATATCATTAGTCTTTTTTGAGTAGGTACGATTTATACTGTTGTTAGGCATTGTACGAATAGTTCGGATTGACGATACATCTCCCGTGGAAGTAACATTGTAAATATTGGACCTAAAGTTTATCAACTGAATCATACTTGACTAAACTGTGCATATCATACGTCATTTTTTCAGTAAGTATGATTTTGTAATACCGTATATCGCCAATAACATACTCATGGAAATAACATCAAAGAGGTAAAGACGGTTTTATACCTAACAATTACCAGTGGTCATTATACTGTTCAGATGAGACTAATTATTAGCTAGCGTTATCAGTCCTAACTTGTCAACAAATTAAATCTGTAAAATAAATGTTAGCTTTCAACCTTCAACAAACCATTCTAAGTATCGTGTCACAATATTACCTTTCAGGTGGTTTTGCGGTTATTAATACTGGGCGTGTTTAACAACATTTGCCCTTTCGAGTTAAACGTTTATTGCTACCCAATTATTCGGAACGTGTTTATAAAAACATTCAGAAATTAATATTATGTAAAACTAATTTCACAGATGCAAAGATCGCACGAAGATATGAAATATTGTATATCAAAAGTTTATTGTGGAGCTATAAACTTTACAAATGTTTATCAAATCAGAAGTTGGTATAGGGTCAGTAAACACGACATTTAGTTATTGTCCTACTTTCAGATGAGCAGGTTAGAAATTCAAGTTGCTCTACATTCCTATGCCAGACCACTATATTACACAAAGGCTACATGCATAATATAGATGGATAAGTATGTTGCACGTATAAAACTTCATGAAAATAGCATGTTTATATATATATATATATATATATATATATATATATATATATATATATATATATATATATATATTAATATAAAACCTATGTATTTCTGTATATCTGCTTGACGACGTTGTACCATTTTTAAAAATATGCTAATCACTTATCACTCGAACTCTCGGGATCTATAGATATGTAACTGTTCAATTTGACTTGTCAATTAAATATAATGATAACACTGATAACACTAAATGCCATAGATCAAGAAGGATCAAAATAATGAAGATAAATAAAATGGGTGATGTTACTGAAAGGCAATTTTAATATTATAGACAAAGATGGTAAATAAATAAATAGAAATACACAATGGATCTTCAACAGCATATATTATCTAACACTGCTTTTCGATAGAAATAACCCGTAAACACCTGAATCCTGATTTTTCAGATTAGCATAAGCTGAAACAGCTTGTATTAATATTCATAACAGATTAGCATAAGCATTAGTATTAATGTTCATAACAACTATGATAACAAAGTAAATCCAATTAAAAGGAGATATATTGACAATTATATGGATAAATTCAAGAATGTACATGAAATAGTGAAAGAGGCGATGCGAACAAGTTGGTAGTTCCTGACAGCAAGAACGAAAAGGGAGAGAGAGAGACATTCCGGAGGGAGGGTGTAAGGAGTGATAAGGAGAGAAGTGAACTAAGAAACACTCTATTTGGAAAAGTCATTAGACCAGTTCGAGTTTATGTACTCTGTGTGTGTGTGTGTGTGTGTGTGTGTGTGTGTGTGTGTGTGTGTGTGTTTGTGTGTGTGTGTGTGCGTGTGTGTGATTATAAAACATGGGGATAAGTATCAGTACTGTGGGATAAGTAATGTGCCTACATTAGTTTCATTATATGTAAGTATAAGTATAAGGCGAGGTTGTTTGCATTTGAAACATGCACAGTGGAGAGAATGTTGGCATACCTCTATGCTACTTTAATGTAATGTGGCTGACATTTCTTTGGATATTATACTTATTTAAAGAATACATGATTTAAGTACACTGCTAAACTAAATGACTGTTCCCTTGGGCTACAAATCAGCCTAAATTAGTCTAAAGTACACTATCTTTAGCACTTACTAAAATAGGGAAAATGAATTTTGCCCAACTAGACAATACCAGCTTTTGAAAGCACAATGGATGAATTACCAAATGTATAAAATGTATTTTTTTTTAAAACGCTATTGGTGGCACTCTACAGTGTCGTATTTTGCATGGTTTTGAATTTTAAAGAAACAGAATTTCCCCGGCTTTCCTCACTGGTTATACAGGCTATTTGAAAAAAGACCTTGTATATCTTAGGTATAAGTCAAAGAACCTTTAATTCCCTTTATTGTGATGTATGATTGATGGGTGTAATATGGGTTATAGAGTATATAGTTTGGTCTTACTCCAGATGTGCACCTTTCAAAAAAGTGCTAGCTCTACTTGGTCATTTTCACTTCCTGAACTTCAGAGGTAAATTGTATGAAAAGAGCCGATGACTTTTTTTACATTTTATATATTTGGTAATTCATTCAGTGCACTTTCGGAAGCTGGTATTGTTTAGTTTGGCAAAATTCATTTTCCCTATTTTAATAGCTGCTATGGATAGTGTACTTTAGATTAATCCAGGCTGATTTTTTAGCACAAGGGAACAGTCATTTTAGTTAGCAGTGTGGTTAAATCATGTACAATTTCCAAAAGTACAATATCCAAAGAAATATCATCCACAATACATTAATGTAGCATAGAGGTATGCCAACATTCTCTCCACTGTGCATGTTTTAAATGCGAAGAACTTCACCTTATATACGCCACTCTCTCAAAAGTACATAATAACTGGTGAGCGCCCCCATTGGCTTCTTTTTCTTACAATTTACCTCTGAACTACAGGAAGTGATAATGACCAAGTGGAGCTAACATATTTTTGAACGGTTCACATCTGGAGTAAGGCCAAGTTGTATATTCTATAAACCATATTACACTCATCAATCATCCACCAAAATAAATGGAATTAAAGGTTCTCTGAACAATATCTAAGAGATACAAGGTCTTTTTTAAATAGCCGGTATAACCAGTGAGGAAACCCGGGAAAATTCTTTTTCTTCAAAATTCTAATCCTATGCAAAATACGAAACTGTAGAGCACCACCTTAATCCGTAAACTATTTAAAGGTATTCCAAATGAAGGTTATGGCGTACTTATGTGCAAATGTGATAGCAACACTGAAGTATTACAGTCTAAATCTTAACGTTTTTACTTCAAGGTAAATTTCACGAAAGTAGGATATCACAAAAGTCCTTTAATAATTTCACATAATCCAACGAGTACTGTCTGTTCTTTTAATAAATGTTTCCACTCTGGTAATACAACGAAGAAATTGTAAATAAATCACGATTCTATCAAAGCTGCATATAAAGTGAAGAATCCTCAATGGGTACTAAAATTCTCTTATGTAGTTTCTATGTGCGCACCACATCAAAACAATCCGAAAAGATTCTCCAACATGTAAATCATATACTGTGAAATAAATTGACAGTCGTGTTCTGACATTCTCTAGTTAAAGAGCTAATCAACAACTCGAAAAAAAAAACTAAAATTTCATTTTGACCTAAGAAACCTTAAAATAAAACATTGCTTGAAAAAACTGAAGGAAACCTAAGAAGAAAAAACTTAAAAGTTTATAAAAATGATGAACGGCTCTACACGGGCCTCACAAAAAGAAATCCGCTCTGCATACGGTTTTTCATTAGGCTAGCCTAGGAGTCAAGAAAGCACATAATCTTTTGAACAATTGCAAGTACTGATTTGTGTTCTGAACCTCCCAACAATTTTAAACGTTTAACAAAAACTAACAAGTCCTCAAAATGTAAATATTTACTTTATTTCTAACCCAGTCTATGTTATCTTTTATAAAACGTGTTCAGTCCATGTTAATGTATTATCAACTTATTCACTCTATGATAATTTATAATTTACTTGTTAATTTATTCATTATTTTATTGTCAACTTTATCGTTCCATGTTAATTTATGATGAACTTGCTCGCTCCATGTTTATTTACTATGAAATTGTAAACTCCACATTTTTATATCTCACAAATTAATATCCTTTTAAGTCGAAATTATCTGTGAGTCTATGCCCTTTTGTACAAAGTGTGTATTTGCTGAACCAGTAACCTTTTACAGTCGCCTAAAATTGTAAATCGCTGTGTCCTTTCTTTTTTAAATTTCGTTTTGTTTACCTTTTCCAGTTTAAACTATTTATTTATTCATTTAACGAATTTATCTTCACTCTCTTTCTTTTCTCTTCACCAGCTGATAAAGGTATCTCCCTAAAATCAATGGGACCCCATAACTTTTATTTTTTCCAGATATTATTCTTTTTAATTATGCAAAAGTATAACGATATTAGCAATCCGCAAAATAAAAACTATCAATTTCGAGTGTACATCTCTAATGCTTCTAATTAATCTACTGATTGTGTATTTTTGTAATTGCAATAGATGATAGCACATTTTACAAAACCACCATGATAAACATGTTTCACTGGTAAAGACTCTAATAAAACAGTGTAGCTACAGTTGAAGTTCTTTCTTGTGTTATTACTGTAGTCATAACAAATGTGTCAATTTTTATTTTATAAGACTCCACAACTAATATCAGTATCAATAGTTGTCTGTAAAAATAGATGTATTTAAGCACCCAGGAGCAATACTTTCTTCATTGCCGTGTTTGACAGTCATTCCCTCATCGACGTTTTCATGTACACTTCAAGGTCATAAAATCCATATAGAACTAAAGCATTTTTTGCTTGAACCGTTATCGTTAATGTAATGGACTATCTTCATTATTTTATCGTTCGAACTATTGTAATAGGAAACGAAAATTAAACGTATTCTATTGTTTCATTTATCTGCAGAATGAATGAGTCAACAAGTGACCTTTGACTGTCAATTTAAAAATCTGTGAAACTTATTATAACGCTCGTTGAAAATGATAACTAGAATTAGAAGATTCTTATTATTTCTCCAGTTTTTTTCTTCAGTTCTACGATATTTGCCTTATGCATACTAAGGCTAATTTACTTTCGTGACTAGCTGAATTGCTAGTAAATCCTATTAAATAAACAATATTGAACTGGTGATTAACTAAATTAAGATAATACAGTTTTATGATCTTTCCGACGATGTTATTATACGGTGAAAGTTTTAATATTTTAATTAACCTCTTTAACCTCGCTAAAATCATATATCAACCTACCCTATGATTTTAATTGAATGCTAGGTAGATAATACTATTAATTAATGCATTTGTCTCTATAGCTGCCGTTTATTTAACTAACAAAGTAAGAACGTTTTGCATTACTTAAACATGTTCGTACTTGGCTTTACCTTGTTCTTAAACAAAAAACTTATCAACGTGCTTAAGAACTTACGACTTGCTATCTTAAACTTCTTTTAATGTGTATAGAAACTGTATTTTAAAAAAATGACAAAAAATAAAAACTTTTAATACATTTGCTAAATCATTTCAATAAAAGCAATGATCAAGCCACGTAGATATACAATTTATTATGTTCTTTAGTTTCAGAATAGTTACTTTTATCTTCTATATCTTTTATTACCTTCTCTATTTCGGTATTTCGAAATACTTTGGAGCTGGTTGTAGGTTAAATTCTGTGTGGATCTTCCTTATTAGTGTTATCTTATTTACCTTAGAAATTTAGTGAACGTATTCAATTATGTCACCAGATTTTCTTTCCCTCTCTTCCGCTCCATTTGCAACAAACTAGTTCCCTCTCTTCCAATCCATTTACAACTAACTAGTTAGCGCGTGAATGTTTAGTTAAAGGTTAGTTGCAAGAATTAAAGACTAACTATCAACCGTAAACTTAAGAACTTGTCCTATTCATTCACCTTGTCTAGAACTCGTCAGTAGGTTAATTAACTAAATATTTTTTTAATTGATTTGTTTTGCTCGCTCATGGTATATAAATTTTCTTACAACGTAACGACTAGTTCGAGAACCTGTTTTCTTACTAACATTTTATCTATGATAGCATCTATTAATTCGTTGTATTTTTTTCTTCTCCGCCATATGCAATGTTAAGTTTTAATTCCTTTTGGTGTTCTTCTATTAGCTCAAATATAACATTGGTAACAGGTTTATCTTCTCTCACTTTATTAATAAAGACCATTTAATTAAAGTTGTTGCTCGTGCATTTAAATTATAATACAACTGCTTATTATGGTATTAAAAAAAATGAAAATCATGTGTATATCCATTATTACATTTTTATGCAAATGATAAATATGCAGTGGTGAGTGAGCCTCATACCCGTAAGTTAATGTTTAGACAATTTAAAAATATAACACGTTCAACAGCATGTACAAGGCAAATAGTTTACAAGGAATTATCTGATGACGTAATACTAATTTCCAAAAACTGTATATTAAAAGTATGTTATGGTCTAGACATAGTGAATATTGAGTTGAAGAAAAAATTATTTGAGACATTTGGATTTATTTGAAACGGACATAAGAGGAAAAAAAATAAAATAAGGCAGATGAACTAATTGTGTTTATATAAAGACAGCAAAGACACCTACTTACTGATTTCGATGAAATAGAAATGAAACAAAATGATCCAAAATGAAGAGAAATAGATCAACTCAAGCAGGTTCTGGAAACGTTATTGAAAGATTACATAATATTTAGATCAACCTAGAAGAAGGAAAGGAATGATAAGGTCATATAAATGCTGTTGATGCACTTAAATCAAGTGCTTATTTAAATATTGTAACAGAAAGTTATAAAAGATATAAACAATGACATTTCTAAAGTAACAAATGAATCAGAGAGACAAAATTAACGAACTGCAACAAATTACTGCAAAGAATTACTTTTGTCAAATGTTAATTTCGTTTACATGACTAGCTGTGCGTAATGATTATTTTATAAACGGACAATGGCAATAACTTAATGGAAAATTATATACGCGTAAGACATAGTTTACTGATTAAGCTCTTCAAAATAAAAAGTAATTACTGATTTTCTTTAGACGATCCTACTAATATTTCGAAGAAACATGTTAAATACTAATATTATATTTAAAAAAATACAGAGATTAAAACATTTGCTTTGAATGGGCGACAGATCAAAAATTTTGCTGATTTTTGTAAATTAATATATTTATTTCTTTAACTGCTGTCCAAATAAGTACTTTATAGATGAGATGTTATCGAAGGATCCTGAAAAGCTCATACTTAGACCAACGAGGAGAAGCGCATTAGATTATAAGGTGCAATTGGATCATATTAAAATCTGTTCACATCCATAAAGAAACGCAAACTACGATGTTATGGTCACGTCTCACGCTTATCTCGCCTATAAAAGACAATCCTAGAGGACACAGTAAGAGGAGAGAGAAAACAAGGCAGACATAAGAAGAGGTGGGAAGATAACATCAAAGAGTAGACAGACAGACTTCGCAAAGTCCCGAAAAGCAATGGAGAACAGGACAAAATGGAGAGAGATCGTCGCAAAGCCATCCGTGGTGTCCCTAAAACCAGCCAGGTGCTTCTGATAATTTTCTAAAGTCTCTCAAAGAAAAGAAAATAATGATTAGTTGATTTCGTATGTACTTGCGTACAAAATGTAGCGCAAGCCGACCTTTACAATTAATAATAGTGTACGCCTTGGAATAAGATTTATATAGTCGGTAGACGTATAAACGGTTTTTGAATTTTCGGTTCTTTCTTTTATCCTTGACCCCTATGATCAGAAGAAAAATAATCGAGCTGGCAACAACAAAATAACAGTTTAGTTATGAAACTGCCTCTTATAGTGTTATGTATATTTGATTTAATTTATATTTGATTTAATTTAATTGTTTGTAAGTTTTAAACTATTTTTATTTTTATTTCATTACATGTTAAGTAATGTGATTTTGTTCACAGGAATTTGATACTTTCCAGAAATTAGATTGACCTAGTTCCTGACCTTGATTGAAACTGTTATGGAAGATGATCACGTGATCCTCATCAGGGTATCTGTTATGCGCAGAATTCAGGTTTTATGCCGATGTCTATAGATATTTAGTTAGCTGGGTTTTTACACTGTGACCAGTTTGGAGTTATATTGTAAGTTTTATTCAAATTACTTGGATTCTAAGAGATTAATTCTTTTTCCTGGAAATATTTGAGTGCTCATACAGAATTCTTGGACAAAGATATTTCTTGAAATTTTATTTGGAAATGCAAACACTAGAATATTGTTTGTGAATCAACAAAGAACTGTAAACACAACAGCGCAATAATATATACAGTATTCGTCATCGCCTTCGATTTTGGAATTTTCGTCGGGACTCGAACTTGAATTCATTAGAACATTTCATTTATAGGATTCCTAAAATTTATTCGTGGATTATTGTTGGATTAATTTTGGATTTGATTCTTAAAAACGTAAGTTTTAATTTTTTCATTTTTAAATTTTTTATTTTCCAGGGAAATAATTTCTTTGTTAACTTCTTCAACGCTTGTTGTTTTCATTCTTTCTTTGTTACTGTTTATTAGAGCATAAACACGTAACAATAGTTACAAAACATTTTGTATTTTAATTACAGAAAAATGAAATAATAAAAAATATAATTTTAATTTCGTTTTGTAACTGAACAATAACAGGGTATTTGCCAGATTTTCTCCTATTTGAACTATCATGGGCCTATTTTATGTTACAGGGAACTGAACATACTTTGTTATGAAATATTGTTTACTCTTGTTTAGGATCTTTGTACTATGCAATTAATACCCCAATATTTCAGTTCGTTTGTTATGGGATAGCAAGTTGTAACTACATATACATAACAATCCCATAGCCATATAAAATTGATATTTTTCTTCGATCAGTAAGGAATTTTATGTCCTCTATTTGGATGGCTGTTTTATTAGAAAAGAAACTACTGTTATTAACTTAACTGAGTTATTGCCACAAATTTTGGATTGCACAAATCAAGGCCGTTGTAAGACAATTGTCAGTGCAGTGGCTTAGAAGAGGGCGGTGATATGATCTTACTACTGTTCAACGTCAAGTCCAGTTAGTGCCAGCCACTAAACAATATCCACCAGTGTAACGCAATCATCTGTCTTTACCGGACACTCTTCCTCAATAAGGGGAAGTTTAATTATATACCAGACGAGTCTGCTAAGCAATTAAATTCACAATCCAAAATCTTCCTACTCGTTCGATAAGGGTTTGCCTGCAATTGAAAAGGAACACGTTATATTCTTCAATTTGGCCGATGATATTTATAATAGTATTTTTATTTTCACATTAAGTCATGGTAAAAATACATTTGCTTAATGCTGAGAAAATAAAATACATTTGAATAAATTCTTTCTTTACAAAATTTTAACTGGTGCGTTTTGTGCTTGATTCAAGGGTTCTCACTGTGCGTCACTGTATCATAATGCAACAACCGTCGTTTATGCTAATTTGAATATTACTTGAACAATTACGCATGTACACACCATTATGTTAAGTTTTAATAACAGTAATTAATTCCTCATTAAATTTGTGTTAGCATAGTTACCTTTATCTTGATAGTTATAACGAGAGAGTAAATTTGGGCTATGTTTTAACTGTACGTATGAAATACGATGACATGCATATCACGCAAACTAGAACGCTATATTTTAGAAACATTTTAAGAATTTTTCCTAATGAAATCGTTCATACGTAAAGTCTGACCAGATGCATCGAAAAGTGATTAAAAACAGTATCAGTGCTGATATAATGCTTTATATTCCGCGTAAAAATATGTTATGTTTTTGAGAGTAATCATCTGTTGAATCGTCAGTGAAATGATATGAATGTTTTGAGTCAACACTTCAAAATCAGCGCGTTTCTCAACTATCTGCAAGCCATTTTGCCGCTATTTAAGATCGTATTTACTCATCTCTACCGTTCATGTTACATATGGTAAATTAGGTTGTAAATTAATTACTCAAGCTATCATTTCAGAAAGAGCTAACTAAATTCGTACGCTTGGCAAATCAAAGGAACAGCGCGCAAGAGACTGCTTCAGATAAAAGCGATGAAACGTTTTGCCACGTTTGTCTCGTGTTTTATACGCTATGTAAAATGATTAAGAAATTCAGATAAAGAAAAAATATAAAAAGAATGTTCAAATTTATACTCTCGTGAGAGTCAGCCATGTAACAGTTTTGTGTCGATTTTTATTACAGCTAGTCGAGTACCTTTATAAGAACATTGGTGTCTCTGAAAGATAATGACGGTGTCAAGAGATAATTACGG
This sequence comes from Sinohyriopsis cumingii, assembly GCA_028554795.2. NCBI lineage: Eukaryota > Metazoa > Mollusca > Bivalvia > Unionida > Unionidae > Sinohyriopsis > Sinohyriopsis cumingii. The sequence continues at coordinate 113,882,277 of CM068825.1, forward strand.
TGACAAAATCAAATCTGCATATACTTCCCGATACACATTTTACGGAAAATAAAGAGGATCCTTTCCTCAGGATCTGTGTTTGCTTGTATCGTTTTTGAGTAAATCAAACATAATGTTCCACTAAATTACATTTAAAAATTCTTACTTAAAAAAAATATTAAGATAATTTTCAACCTGCTGAAAATATCAACGATAAAGTTCTTCGTAGTATGTATTATGTATATTTTAGTTTCCTTGCTCAAACATTTTGTATGTTTAGTATAAATTATGCATTGTACTGTATCCCTATACTCTGGTATCTTGAGGTAATCTAGTTGCTCTTCACCTTTGACCTCTCAAAAAGTACCCAACTAGTAAATTCCTCACAGTTCATGGCCGGAAGAACATACATTATGAATTCTAGACAGGAAGATAGTACTTTTCGCATGTGTAAATTAATATTTTATTATATGAAGTGTAACTTCAAGTCAAATAAAATGAAACAAAATGACATGAGAAGAAAACTATGGTTGATAATAATATGCATTTTCAAATACACAAGAACGATTTGAAATGCCTAATAACTCAACGACCATCCAGAAAACAGTATCATACTACCAGAACGACCTTGAGGACAAGGCTTATATATTTAGATTATTAAATTTAAAAGACAGTTTCTGATAACAAAATTTAATGACAGACTTAAAATAAACACAGTCCGTTTCTTTATATTTACCAATATTAATTTTCACTGACTAAACGATTAGGTTCCTTCGACTTTGTGCCTCTTTCATTATAATATCATTATTTCTTTATGTATGTATGTATGTATGTATGTATGTATGTATGTATGTATGTATGTATGTATGTATGTATGTATTTATTTATTTATTTATTTATTTATTTATTTATTTATTGTCGTGACTGTTTTTCATTTAAAAATTAAGAGATTTCCATTTTCGTTCACGCTTTTCTTGTTCGGATTGATACATGGAATACTGTTGTGGTGGTGCTACTGTGGAACCATCACCGAGCGTTCAGTGCGCAAAGCGATTTGTGCCATCTGGACATGAATGCAGCCTAATGCGGTAACATACGAGGCACATACGCACGGATTGTCCCTTAATTTGTTTTGCAATTAAGACTCTCCATTGCCTCATTTCTCCATCGTTCACATAATCATGATTCCTAAAACTGCGTAGCGTTTGTAGATTGAAACTGGTAAATATACTATATACTGTGTATGGGTGGCACAGAATGTCGAATAGCAAAAGGTCGTGTATGTTCAGTCACTGACAAGTTGTACGATTCAAGTGGAAAACTAATTATACAAAACTATACTTCGAGCCTTCTTTTTGTTGCATGAAGTTCGTATTTAGACATTTAGCGATGGCAAATCCTCATTGATTACATAAATGTATACTAGAGGGTCTAAAGTGTTTACACATTTTAAACACTTCATGATCCGATGGAGTGAGAGAGAAAGAGCAAAAACAACGAAAAGCGAAATAAGCATACAATGGAAAACACAGCTCTGAAAAACATACATGAGGTACTGTTTATTTCCTAAATGGGATGAGAAAGTTCCAAAAAGGATAAACACCACTCATTTTCTCCAACTGATATATTCCCTGTTTCATTATCAAATATATGATACAGGTATTATCTATATTTAATTGAATTATACTTAATCCAAGTGCAGAATGTCATAGAGATGCCACACATTTTGGAACAGATGATTATGATTGTGTTGAGAGTTAGAGACGCTACTTAAACATTTATTTTTGAATATATTTAAGAAAGGTTCTACTTAAATGAGTCTGTCGTAGGGTGCAATGACACTGTACGAGTGTCAGAATATTGTGTTATGCATATTTCATTTAATAATATCCGATTTAATATAATATTTATTTCAATTTAATTGTTTGTGAGTTTTATTTTTTTTCACTTTTCATTTCATGATTCTGTAATGTAAATTTATTCATTGAGATTATATTTTTTTCAGAAAATAGTTTGACCTTGATTGTTCGTTTTATAAATACCAACTGTTGATCGAGATCGTGACCTTGATTCAAAATTTGTAGCAACCTTCGTAAACAAGTTCTATTTTATTTTAAAATGATTGGTTGTTTCCAAGGTCATGATGGAACTTCGTGTTTAAAATGTAAACAATTTTTTTCTTAGAGTAAAATGATTGGTTTTCATCAGGCTCGCAATGGGTGCACGTGACCTTTAACAAGTTCCTAATTTCTATAAGGTTCCAGAATATGATCACGTGATCCCCTCTTTATGTTTAGAAAAAGATATAACATACGTTTTGTAGAATTAGTATCAGTAGAAGCTGGGCTGTTACACTGGAAGTTGTATGTTGTGTTGTTTGGAGTTATTTCATATTACTTGGACTCAACAGGATTAATTCTGTTTTTTTTTCTGGAAAATTGTTACTAAGAGGCTGTTTCATGAATGACTGATTTTATTTGACTTTACTGTAGAAGAGTGGAATGAAATGACTTTAAAATGCACGTCTTTCCTCTGCTTAACATTATGACGTTTTTGTGACGTTATTCTGTACTATTTTAAACGTGTTGTATATCTGAAATGTGTGATATAGGTAAGTTAACATAAATAACATAGTAGACAAGATATAAATGCTTTTTTTGTCATTCAGTTCGTAATGATCATTCTTTGACATACAATATAGTGGGTCGAACACAGTTTTGTATTATTAACGGAACCACACATGTGTAATATCATACTTACTTTTTAGATATATGTTTTCTTTTTAAAGTTAGGCTGAATCAACACATTTTGAGAACAGTATTATTACATCCTCTTTGCATTTTTTGCGTGCATGCATTGCATCTCCAAAATGTATGATAGCTACGAAGGCAGGCGCTATTGTATGTATACAATCTTATGATATACGTAGCAGTCGCCTAATTTTCTTTATATTTGTTAATTATTGACTGAGTTCTTTAACATGCTGTCATCAAAGACGGAGAAATCTCTAATTTAGCAATGCATGCTTATGTTTCAATGCTAATTTAATTATCTTTCAAAGATTGTTTTTATGATGTCACATAATAAAGAGAACTAATATAGACATGACAAAATAATGTATGAAAAAATTAATTGAATGGTTATAGCCAAGTACTCTATAACAGAGTAAGAACAGTAAGAAACTAGTTTGCATGTTATGTCTCGTACTTGTGTAATAGCATGGCATAGTGACGCTTTTGTTCAGTCCATATCCTTTGAAAAGAATAAATTTATGATTGTATCAACATAAATTAGTATGAATTGTCATGACACAAACTTATTTGATATAAAGTGACCAAATTATTTTCTTGACAAACAGCAATATATAAATAGGAAAAATCCTTCATAATTATAACAATATTCAAGGCAAGATAGCGGATGTAGTTTATATTACGACTATTTGGTTATTAACTAAGTAATAGAAAGGAACGAAAACGAACAACTGTTGTAAAATTCAACAAATAACTGATTTTCCTAGAATCCAAAAGTAAAAATTGAAGAAAGAAAAAAGAACTTTCAGTATTACGAATTAAATCTAAAATAGTCCAAAATGTGCTATTACCAGTTCTAATGAATAAAGTTCTAATTAAACTCCAGTGGTTCCGAAATAAAATCTAGCGATGAATCTTTTTATTTGCGTTTAGAAGTCTTTGATGTGCAGGTGTAGCAAGTCTTTTGGTCAAGCACAATGATATAATCCAAGATGTCCTTGTTTGAATTCACTATAATTCCAAGTCAATGTTTCTGTCCAAGATATTAATTACTCTTTGTATTTACAGTGAAAAATTATTTGAATAAATAATTCCACCCCAATCAAAATCTGAACACAGTAATAAGAATGATTATGCCAAAGATGTTCAATCAAGAACGAGTATTTTAACAAGTTAACAAGATTGTGAACCCTTCTATCTGATCTAGGTCACAATTAACATTTTCTGAAAAATACTATGTCTATTTAGTGAAATTTTCCACTCTAGAATATCGTTGGTTGCTAACTAGTTAGACTCTGTTACTAATATTATAAACAACAAATGTGGTAATCATCAGGTACAATACGTTTATTCTGTGGGGAAATTCCATTGTCAAAGACTAAGATAACTATGTTTACATTAAAAACTAATCTGAATACTAAATCCACAATCACAGGAAAATATAAGCTTTGTATTATTTGTTTACCAAACTAAAAGGTACTGGTCAGGTAGACAGTGAACAACGTCAAGTCCAGATTACAATTATATATAACATATAATCGTGGAGAAAGAAACTAACAAATGCAAATTAAATATACACAACATGTATATTTAATTAAACCAATTTTTGTTGATTAAAATCACATTATTAGTTGTGGCTGCTCGTCTGCCCTTAATTGTTCGCGATGCTATGTATGAAGGTATCGCATTCGCTCTCACATATATCTGGTAAAAGACATCCATGTGTCAAAAATAGTTCCGTCATGAAGGTTAGGACAATGAACGTGCAATCAAATTCTTTTTATCTCTCGTATATAATATTCAATTAAATTTTCATTACACCTTCTGTAGAACGGCGTGGTGCAGAATTTAGGATGCAATTTATATTCCTTTATATGACATCAAAGGAAATTGATCAGACGCTGAACGTATATCACGCTACTGTCATTATAATAATGATCTGAAACAAAATTGAAAAATTAATTCATCAAAAATTAATCAGATATAAACATATCAAGACATTTTGTAATAGTCTAGGTAAATAGTTTACATTCATTTTGAGCCTATTTAATAATAATGATAATAATGATAATAATAATAATAATAATAATAATAATAATAATGATAATAAAAACTTAGAACTAAGCGCTTTATAATATTATATAACACATAAAAACATACAACGACAGATTATAAAAACAAATACCATAACATTACAAATCCAAACCATGCTGAACATAATTGCGGAATTAAACATCCGTAAGTTTTTGAATTATGCTCTTGTAGTGGAAATGGGTGAGTTTTAAGAGCACTCTTGAATGAGGACATAGTGTCCTTATGTGTAAGATCTATGGGCAATTCGTTCCACATATCTGGGCCGTGGTAAGCTAAAGAACGTTGTACGTATGATTTCAATTTAAGCTTTTTTGCAATGCACAATTCATTACAGGTAGGTGGGGGATGGTACTCTGATTGTGAAGAAATGTCAACAAATTAAGGTAATAGTGATGTCCCATTTCTTTTTTTGATTATTATGTAACATTTATCAGTGAGTGTGAAATAATAATTTTTTTTAAATAAAAACAATTCCATATCTTTTGTCTACTTACTTTGATGCAGTACACAGCAATGTGAAGTCTGCATGTGGTGAAAATAAAATGCCACTGAATCTTATGAATAATCCATTTACTGGCCTGGAGAAATGGATTTTAAATAATACCTGGATAAACTGAACACGAGTTGTTTTTCTTTCTATGATATTCCCAAAACTAAAGAGTCTGGAATATACATATTCTCTGCTAACGTCTTGTTTGTTTTTTTTTTGATACATGCTGTAAATCTATTGTACTACAATTGGTACTTTAGTTACCTTATTGATTAATGAATTTTGAGTTTAACTTTCTAACCACTTTCATAGTATTCTAATAATAGGCTGAATGCCAAAAGTACCAAATGTAAAACTTTGGTATAAAAGTTTCCATTTATATAGGCCGCCAGTCACATTTATGTGCCTCATTGAATCATAGTTTCTAAAGCACATATGTCTTTGTAAATGACTACACTGTACAACGATAACAACTAATTTACCAAGTCCAGCGTTCAAATGTCATACCAAAAAGCATCACAAATAACTATTTATCGCAAATACATAAAAAAATGTCAATAAATCACCACTAACATGTACACAACTAATTGTTCATATAAGTTTAAACTCTTTTTCTATACGTGGCCTATTGGACACAAGGCACAATCCAATATAGAAAAACACTTGGAAATGTGTATGAATAAATGTCATATTCCCTGTAATTAACCCTGTTGTACTATATTCTTTTCATCTTTCACGATTAGTGAAAATCATAACAACCACCAGAACTGAACGAACACCAGAACTGAACGAACACCAGAACTGAACTAAGTACTATTTTGTAAAGTATGCAACTGGTGATAATTCTTACCTGATCAGTTTGTAACTTTGTTCAAATTTGTCATTTTCTTAATTTGCCTCACGCTCTTGTTTTGATGAAAATGCTTTCTTACACAATAGCAGAAACCCACACCACCACTAGAATAGTTCTCCTACTTGCAATCAAATTCAATATGCAGGTTTATTTAGGATAAGGAGCTAAAGTAATTTTCATTATCTTTAGACGGGTATTAAGAAAGAAAGACAGATGATATCCGACAATATTAACTTTGGCGGATTAATACTTAAGTACATATCGTGAAAGATGTAATGAAAAGAGGTAAATTTAAACAAGCAAATATATATATAGATGTAAGTAATGTTTCGCAATCCTCTTTGCTAGTATCAGTACCAACCATAACTGTACTTTCAATATGAACAGTTATGAAAGCCATCGTGTTACAGGTGTGCGTGTAATATGACTGTCAGTCAATGGACCGAGTTGACAGGAAGAAGGCCAATATAGCAGCTCCTATTGTTTGGCATCGTGCTGTTTGCCAAGTGCACTGTACGTAATGCCAATTGCATTAGAATAATGTAAAACTCCTTGAATTTTCATTAGTCGTTATCTATCGCGATAATTACAATGCAATAGCTCAGTACTATCTCAGTGCCATAACCTATTGCGCGTCATAAACAATATCATAAAACAGATTGTTACTGGACATTTAAAGGACAGTTTTTAAGTCAATATTACATTATTTTAAGCTCAGTACATAACATAGTAATATTTGATTCTATCACACCCACCCATCCGTTTATTCAGCTCGTATTACCAATAGCCCTTAAAAGTAGGCACAAAAATGAGAATGCGAGTGTTGGTAGAGGACCAATAGTTTAGAGATGGAATATACACCTGGGTGAGGATAGATAGGTATGTTGGAGGGGAGCCAATTAACGAAATGTAGCATAGTGAATAGATTCTGTGTTTGATTCTGGATCGAGCGGGTAGCCAGAGAAGGTTACAGAACAGGGAGATGTGGTCAGTTCTTCGTACTCCAGGGATGATTTAGTGCGTCAATTTACATTTGATAAGGAAAACATTTCTCTAGAAATTGGGCGGACATTTATTTCCATTCTTCATAAATATGTAATGTTTTTGTTTTGTGTCATTGGTGTGTTGTTAATTAGCATAGTGAATAACATTTTGCACACATCAATACACCATGTCAGACGTTAATAAAGCAACTTCTTGTGCTCTAAATAATAAAGAGTGATCTCATTTGATAGCTCGTTAAATGTTCATAACTTTGAAATTACTTTGCAGATTTTGATCAAACGTACACTACACCTCTGTTATATTTCAGATTTTCTCTTTATCTTAACAATTATAAACGGCAGTATCACTTTAAGCCAGTTGTACAACGAGTATGGCAACAAGATAAAATGAAATGTTAGAAATATCTTTCCTTAATCAGATTATCGTGGGTTCGAATGCAAATAGAAATTAGATAGTGGGAACCGTATTTACTCGCTTATAAATCACACCAAACTGCCAAGCAAAAAGATCCTGATCTGCCATTGCATAATGTGCATGCAAATCAAGGTATACGATATTTGTTCTACTGATTACTCCTAACAAATTGCACAGACACAGATCTGTCGGCGCATTATGCGATGGCAGATCTGGGAATGTGCAGTCTGCATTTAGACTTGTCTTGTGCTGAATTGTGGATCTTTCCTGTCATCACCATCATCACTACAATTGCCACTATCGCCAGTAATGTCAACAAATAAAAACCCCACACCGAATATAGTGAGGAAACAATGACACAGCTAATAGAGAGACTATGCGTGTGATTGAAAATTAAACGTTCAGGGACATTTGGCATCTAGCTTTTTCTTCCTAAATATTGTTGAGTTTATTCATCGTCCAGTTATGATGGGATTTTATTATTGTCCGAAGAACTAGGTTTCAGATTTGGGAATTTAATATAATATATGTGGCTATAGCCTGAAGTATAAAAAAGATTTGATAAAATACTTTAAACAAGGTGGAAGACCTAAGATATTTGAAATATATACTTGTGGAGAAAGATGAAGGTAAATTAGTGCACTTGTGAATCGTAGTTTATATAGCTTTGTCCTAGATTTGTACTGATTATCGAACCTAGATGACTGCATCACAAGTTAGAAGAAGTACTTTGTTATTATTTACACTGCAATTATCATAGCAAATTTGGACACAATTAGCCCATAAACTGTGCGAGAAACAGTTAGTATCTACAGCAATCCAGGGAACTGTTTCCCTGCAGAAATAATGTCACGTGATGACCTTATTAGGAATCTTATAATGAACCTTCAATTCCTTCGTTTTCGGCTTAAACTGTGTTTTATGAAGATTTTGTCTTGCAGATCGACAGTAAAAGTTGATAGCTGAAGAGACTGCAATTTATCAAACTACGCAGAATCGTATTAGTCACAGGACTTTATGATTCAAAACTTCCCATAACTATCCCATCTTCAAAATCAAATCATCTGAATTACACCCATTACGTTGCTTTGTTTAAAGCTTTTCATAAGATTTGCACGTTTGATCTTAATTGATGTGTTTTGTACTAACTCAAGAGGAATTAGTTGGGGAATTTAAATTATATCATTCGCATGACTGCAGAAGATGAAACGATTATATCGATATCGCGACAAACATATTCAGCATCATATATTTGTTTCGAACCGGAGTCCAGCTGATCTTGGGATATCCCTTGTTGTGATTTGCACCACCGAGTGAAGTTTATCTCAGTTAATTAATGTAGCTATAGTGAGAAACAATTCCTCAATGAAAGTTTAATTTTTACTTAATTTCCACCAAAGCTGTAAGTTGTTTGTCAAAATATCAAAAGACATTGCATGCCTTTGCATTCATGTTAAAAATATTGCATAAGTATCTGGGTACAATTTGTAAAGTTATACAAATTCTACTTAAGCATATAGGTACGATTTGCCAGGTTCCAATTTTGTAGGCAAGTTGTAAAAACAATACACTCTACATTAAGACCTTACACTGAAATCGTACAGTATATTTAGCAGTCACTTGTTTGATTTTAGATAGGAAATAGGGTGAATACGTAGATTTCTAATTAAGTTTCCACATTTTCGTTTCATACATGAACGATGTGATCTTGGTGCTAATGATTTGGGTAATGCCCCTTAACTTTTCTGTATGTAAACTAATATAACTTTTGAAATTATACTAAAGCAAAAGCGCATGCTCTGTACAGTTACAGTTCAGATTCATTAGACCAAATTAGCAATATTTTCAACGCATGTTAGACCTCTGAAAAAAGTAAAGTCCAAATCGTGTCGTCTTACTTGTGATCAGGATTTAAATCATGGATTGTATTTAATCAAACGATTGTTAAACAGTACATTTTATACCCTTTTTCAAACGAGTGTTATGAACCACACATACACAAGAACTGGAAACATTTAATAACTTTTTCATAGTCTTCTACAATCAAAAATTAATAAATGATTCATCAAACTTAGAACGATTCATCTATTTTAATAGTTAAATCCCAAGATGCTTTGTGCTAAAATCCTGTTAACAAAACAACTCAGTAATGGACAAACAAATGTCCAGTCGGTCAAATGACGATTAGAATTATAGAATTCATATTAAGAGTATTGAATAGATGGACAACGAACTGCTACATTTTAAATATAGATCGAATAACTGAATATAGAATTGTAAAAATCAAATTTCATGCAAGTTATTTGTGTCTGAAATTTGATTAAATAAATGTACATGTTAGACCTTTTCTAATTGCTTCGTTCTCATAACTGTTGTCTGGAGTTGTTTGTCAAACTTAGCCAGAATATTAATTTACCATTAGTACAACAAAGACAGGGACGTCCGCAGAAAAATATTTTTGCGGGGGTGGGAGTGGGGCTATTCAGTTTTCCCGATGTAGGCCAAACGTATGTTTAGAAGTGAAATCAGGGACCGGGGGGGGGGGACAAGTGCCCCTTCTTGCCCCAATGTGCGGGTGCCCACGAATAAAGGTAAAAATTCTGATGACGTTCCTTGTATCAGTTTACATATCTCTTTTGTACCAAAGTACGAGATGCAAACCATTTAACTTTTATCTTGAATGAAATAAAGTCAAATATCATAAGTTTCTTGAAAGTGTTTGTTTTTCTGCTTCTTCTAATATCAATACTCTCTCGTAAAGCATAGAATATGTAAAGACTCAGGACGTTAACAATCAGGTAAGATAGCTATAGTTTTAAAAATAAATTATCCTAGCATGTTTTATGATCCACGAATATCACATATCTTCTAACAGGTTTTATCACATATCTTTTAACAAATTTTATCACATATCTTCTAACGGATTTGTCAAATATCTTTTAACAGGTTGTGTCACATATCTTCTAACGGGTTTTATCACATATCTTTTAACGGGTTTTATCACATACCTTCTAACAGGTTTTCCAGTTACCTCATGTTCTCCAGCGAAAGGTCATATATTTTGCCAGTGAGCTTTACAGGAACTTATTCCCAAATAGTACAATATAATGGTTAAATGCCGCAGTAAAGTCTTTACAAACAATTATGTAACTTGAATAATTAGTTTGGTGACTCATTGTAACTAAGTACCTTAGTCACGGAATTAATCGAAACCAAAGTAAAAGGATTCGCGCGTTAATTAATACCAAGAGTCACAAAGATGACTTTTCGAGAGAAAAAATGTGGTCAATGTACGTTCAAAAGTGATTATGGTTTAATAGAGTTTGACCATCAAGAGTTAAAGTACAATAAAAGAAGAGCTATAAGAAATTCGTGACATATAAAACCTGATAATTTTGTTAGAAGACGAATTACAAGGACTGCAATACCTGTCTTTTTGACTGTGGTAATTTAACAAAAAGAAAATTTCGCAACATTTGATATGGTAGATTTTGTTTTGTTTTTTAATTAAAAATTTAGTGTGTATTTTTTTATCTATATTATTTTACCATTTTAACAGTTTAATTCACTGTGACATGTTTCATCTTTATTATGGTACTGTTTCTTCAACAACTAATTCATTGTGACAATTTTACCGTTATTATAACACTATTTAATTACAAAATTAAGTATGAAATTTACTTTTTTATAAGTATTCAATGAACCAATTTACAGATGGGCTACTTTACGCATTCACGGATAATTATTTGTTGGATGCTTTCTCTAACTTTGTAATTTCCTCCACTTTCATGTAGTTTTAAACTATTCCATACCACTGCCCCAAAAAAATTGGTCTCTTACATAACTGAGGTATACCGTGATATTGATGGAGGTACGTTCACAACTACAGTGGTATACTACGATGCCAAACAGTTCGGGGTACCCAGCTCTACTAAAATTACTTGTCTAATTTTGGAAATATCTTCTGTGAAATTAAAAAGATAGCCTTTCGTGAAAGTCGATTGATATTTTGATTCCTAATGTTTTCACCAAGTTTATAGTCAGCGTTCCTCGTCGATCAGATGCTATATAAACGAAAAAGTTTATTTAAACATTTCACCTTTTGACCTGTACTTTGAGTCACCGGCTTTAACTGGCTTTAAATGCTATTGCATCCTTCGTTAACATTAGGCATAAATGTACCATTTTACTGGCTCGATTTTAATTGAAATACTTTCCTATTCTCGTCCTCAGAGTTTCAATAAATATTTCTATAACATAAGCCTTTTTGTCATAATGAAAAATATTTTGATATTTTATTTCTCCATAAATTTTTTTAAAAGGTATTTTCATTTATTGAACTGTATCGTTTTTTATTTTCGATCAGCAAATATTTTTCAGGAAACGTTTATTACTTTGTCTCCCATTTTGGGGTTTTACTTACTGTCCAAGCTCGTGTGTATTTTTGAATAATATAACTTACTGTTTTCTCTCTCTCTCTCTCTCTCTCTCTCTCTCTCTCTCTCTCTCTCTGATTTAAATCCCAGATAATCCTAAATGTCGCATCACAAGTCCAATAGAATGTCCCAAATGAATTCCAATAATTTTGAATGTCCTGATACGACATGATGATGCAATCCGTGATGTCCTTTAATAAATTCACAATAATCCAAAATAGTGTGTGTAAATACAAAAGTAAATGTACACTTTAGTACTCCTAATGAATATTTCAGATAAATAATTGATTTTGATGTATATCTGAACACTACTGTAAATTCTGATCAAAATTAGTTCCCTTAGGCTGATTTACAACAACAAAAAATTATTTGTTAACCAATTTATATTTTAACATTTTATAACTTGATCTAGCTATGAATCATTGTTTCTAACCATCATAAAAACTACAATCTATTATATACAAGACTGCCTCTGGAATCTTCCGAATTGAACTGCTTTGTAAATATTCTATTTACAACTTACAAAAAGATCCCGATCTGCCGTCGCATAATGTGCATGCAAATCAAGGTATATGATATTTGTTCTACTGATTACTCCTAACAAATTGCACAGGCACAGATCTGCCAAAGGTCGGCCATATAATCATTATGTTTGCATTTTACAATCACGGACGAAAGTTAAGCACACAGTATAAACTGAATATAAATAAGAAAAGAAAATATGATCTAACATAATTGTCAGAAAAATTACATACTTTTCAACCCACGTCTTGCAAGAAACAAAAAGAGCAGGAGATAACACATACATTTTACTGAGCATTACATTGAAATTACTAGCTCTTTTGGTGACGGAAAAACCTTATTGCACCAGAGAAGTGAGAAAGTTCATGAAATCAATATATTAAAATAAATTAAAGTATATAATAGATTTTTGTGCAAATAAATATTTGTCTGTTGTCTTCATATTACAGCTTCAGATTTTGCACAATCTCTCCATAATAACTGAACCATTGTCGGCTAAAAATTCAATCAAGGAAATTACTTTTCAATTAAAAAGTCCCATTTAAAATACCCATGAAGTATTTTATTGAAATCCGAGTCATAAATCAACGATGAAAAATACTAAAGGTTTCATTAATAATCAATTACGCTGCCGGCCTGCTATTATCACTCCAGGATAAAGGAAATATTAATTTCATGTATTTATTTCCATAAAAAAATTTCTTACGTCACACTTAACACACTACATGACTTTTGGGTTTATTATTAATTTATTTTGCATCCAATACCCATCTTTTCTCGACAGTAGAATGTAAACGCTTTACACGCAGAAGACGCCGCTTGAATATTAAACACTAGATTCGAGATTCTGGTTAGAAAATATCAAAAACATATTTAAGCTTTAGTTGCTAAAATCTTTTAATTAAAAAATATAAACTGCTTTTTTTAAAATAAATGATACAAACTATCACCACACATTTATGATTTGATTAAGTCAATTGCAAAATTTTCATTAAATAGCCCTATACAATACTTGATAGGCACTATGTGGCAAGTACCAAAAGATATCCCTAGCCTGACCAAGGAATATTATATATAGATAATAACTACCTTATTGCGTCATGTTTAACTGTGATTGTCGTTTAGTGTTGTTTTCTGACAGGTTTAGTTATCTGCACAATGTTCAGCTTCCGTCTGATTCTCATGACTGCTCGTGACCACTTGTCTCTTTTTGACTACCAGTACTTAATGGCCATTTCTTCATTGATATTTCATTCATGTTATTTATTGTTTGTAATAATGTATCCAAAGTATAAAGTGAAACTTGACAAGCGGGACTCCGTTAAACTCGCTGCGCTCGCTCAGAGGTTTAGGTACGACCTTTTTCTAACATTTTTATAATTTTGTTGTTTAATCCTTTACAATCCTTTAAAATTGTTATTTACATCCTGAGGTAAACAGGTTACCCTACCGGAATCTCCGTGTTCTAGACGAATTTATCTGGGCACATGGATGACATCTGGTATGCTCTAGATAAAAGTTCCTATAAACCTAATATTTTCTTGTTAATGCAGAAAAAGTTGAGATTTCATTGTTAGATAATTTATATTAATTAGATTAAATCTGGTAGTTGTTACTCTGAGACTAGAATCCATATTAAAATAATTGACATAAGTAATTTATGAAATAAAATATTGAAAAGAAAAGGTGACCAATAATGGTTTAACCTTACACTTACTGTTTAAAACATTGTATTCGTTAGACCGGAGTTTTCATTTCCTAATTCCAACATTTATTCTAAGCATTTATAAAGTAGCAGTATAATGACCTTACATTTAAGACAAAAAAGATGGCCGATGATTTTCCCAGAATCAGCTTGTCAGTAGTCAGGCATTTTGCAAAAATAAATTGGTATGGCGGCCTTGCATTTGTATTTAGACAATTGGTTAGGTTCTTTTGGGTGCGAATAGGGTAGACTCGGGGTGCTTGTTTTTGAAAAAGTAAGACAAAAAGGAGGGAGGATACACATCCCTTAATTACTACTGACATATATTTTATTAAAACACAGTGAAAAATAAAGCTATGACAAAACGACTCCATAGCTTAAAAAAAATTGACGTGGAAACCGTCGAACATATTATGAGAGCAAACCCCCCCCCCCTTGCAATTGTATTGATTGTCTGTCACGTTATTACTAAGGAACAATAGCCAGATTGCAACATATATATGCTAGACCCTGAGGCTAATTATTCGCTTCATAAATGTTGCGAGTGTCAGCCTTGCGAACAATGAGTATCAAAGCGATGTGTGCACAGCTGGCCGGCCGGCTTATGTTACGATAGTGTAAGCCAACATCAAAAGGACGGATGGGAAGCCAGTTGTATATAACACGGCCATAGGAACTTGTTACTGGCGCCTTATTTGGCTGCGTGCGATTCACATGTAAGTGGCATGAACTGCCGGTGTTAGGCTCAAAGGAACATCAAGTGGGAGTCGTAAATCCACCCTTGACAGATAGCCGACACAAAAAAACGAGAACTCGCTCACGCTTTCGAAATGGAAAAGGTAAGGGTAGAAGCTAGGGCTAACGATAGGGACGACTTATGTACGATCACTGGGGGAAGCGTACGACCAATCATCGACCACCAAATGGTGCAGATAAGTATGCCTTGATTCAATGACAAAGACGAGTCCATTGACGATTTTCTCAAGCAATTTGAGAAACTCGCGGCCGCTTACAAAATTCCACCGCAGTATTGGGTGATCAACGACTCAGCCTTTTTGCAAGATGCAGCTCGCGATGTTTACCACAACTTAGCTGCCGACGAGGCTGATGACTACGATGCGCACAAGAAGGCCCTTCTTTGCCATTATCGGCTGACTTCCGAAACATACCGTAAAATTTTTCGGGATGAAGATGGCCCACGTCGAACGATCGTACGTCGGGCTTCGCGAGGTCATAGTCAAGGAGCATGTCTTGAGTACGTAGCGTCGCGAGTTTACCGTCTTTCTAGCAGAGAGAGAACACCAAACCCTCGAAGAAATCTCTAGCATGGCGGAGAGGTACAAGCAGGCACACTCGAAGAGTGGAGGTTCTGGGGGCGCGGACCGACCCCGACCCAATGAGTCGCGCCGTGTAGGGTAAGGAGAGCCGGCTGTCCGCAACCGTCAGGGCAACTGGAAGGTCGGAGGGGGATCCTCAGGTAAAGATGCCACCCATAGACCCGGACAGGCCTCACCCACAACAACCGGACCATGGCCGCCGACGTGTTTCAACTTCAAGTACCCGGGGCATTTTGCCAGGAACTGTCCCAACGGCAGGCAAACCTAGGTGAATACCGTTGCTAGAAATAAGTGCGAGCCGGAGGCAAGCTGTAAACCAGCAAACCTTGCGTCCGCAACTGTCAACGGAGAAGGTGCCACCATCTTGTACGACACTGGGCGTAGCGTTCCAGCCCTTGTTGACAAGAAATACGTGAAGCCTGAGGACTACACAGGGGAGGAAATTGAAGTCTAGTACGCGAACAGCACGCGTGACTCGTTGCCAGTGGCTGTCATTGACCTCGATTCACTGTACGTGAAGGGGAAAATTGAAGCTGCGTGCTTGGCTGGACTGTCACATGACGTCATACTGGGATGTCATTATGTGTTTCCACAACCGAACCCCACAACCTGCACACCGATGCCGGTGAGTGCTGTGGAAACCAGGTCCGAGAGTCGACAGACGAAACCGACACCGATGGAAGTTACGTCGAGACCGGTCAGTAACGTAATTCCGGCCGAATTGAGGCAGCTTTATCAGGAGGACGCAACTATGGCACAGTTGCACAAATACGCTGCAGAGGAAACGGAGAAGGAAACTCCAAATGGCGCGGTTAAGTTCGCGTACAAGAAGGGGATCTTGTATGGCCACGCCTGGAAAGGCAGCGAACACTTTAGGCAAGTCGTCGTGCAGAAAGAGAAGCAAGGCGAAGTGTTAAAACTCGCGCACGAAAGTCTCATGGGAGGACACATGGGAATTGCCAAGACGCGTGACAGTCTTATCAAAGAATTTTACTGGCCGGGGATCCGGGGAGATGTCAAGCGGTTCTGTCTCTCCTGTGACATGTGTCAGAGAATGGCACCAAAAACGGATCATCGGCCCGTCCCCTTGGGGAGTAGCCCCCTTATCGATGAACCATTTCGACGCGTCACGATGAACTTAATCGGACCAATAAAACCCGCGTCGTCACACGGAAATCGGTATATTATAACGGTCGTGGATTACGCTACACGCTAACCGGAGGCTGTCGCGTTGCGCAATATTGATTCGGAAACCGTCGCGCAAGCGCTGTTTGAGATTTGGTCAAGAGTCGGATTGCCCGACGAGATCCTGACCAATCAAGTGATATAATTCATGAGCCGCGTGATGGCAGAGGTAAACCGTCTGATGTCGATTAAACATCTCATGACTACACCGTATCACCCCCAATGTAACGGACTGGTCGAACGGTTTAACGGGACATTGAAGAACACGCTCAAGAAGCTGTGCGAAAGCCTCCCCAAAGATTGGGATCGGTACATTCCTGCAACGCTTTTCGCATATCTGGAAGTGCCCCATGCGAGTTTAGGGTTTTCTCCCTTTGAACTCTTGTACGGAAGTACCGTACGTGGCCCAATCGCCGTACTGAGACAGCTGTGGACGGACGATCACGCTGTGGAAGAGGTACGTACTACCTATCAGTACGTCGCGGATTTATGAAACAAACTGGAGGAAGTTTGTTCACTAGCACAGAAGTCGCGTCAAGCGAAGTATTACAACAAGCGCGCGAAACCACGCCAGTATGACGTAGGCGACAATGTGTTGTTGCTGTTGTGAAATTACACAACAAGTTGCAAGTTTCTTGGAGGGTGCCGTACGTCGTAACCGGGAAAGTTGGAGGTCAAGCCTATCGGATACGACTACCGACTAAGGAGAAGCTATACCATGCCAATCTCCTTAAGTGATACCGGGAAAGGGAGACCGTCAGCGACTTTGTCGTCGTCACGATCGTCACCGAGGACGCCGAAGGCGATACGGAAGCGGCGAATACTGTCCCGAGCTGTCCGTTAACAAGGGCTGAGACCCCCTCGGACGTGGAGTGCTACCCCATGTTGACTTCTGTATAGCAGGAAGAGATAGAGACGTTGCTAGCCGGGTATTCTGATGTGGTTACGGAAATACCCGGGAGAACGTCACTTGTCGAGTTCGGGTTAAAGCTGGTGGAAGACCGGCCAGTCCAGCGGAAACCGTACCCCTTGCCCCATGCAAAACGACTACCGATAGCTGAATCAGGTGACGGATTTTCAAGTGGAAACGCTACCTGACCTAGAACATATTTCCGCTTCTGTCTCGAAGGCAAAATTTTTCTCAAAGTTGGATTTGTCCAAAGGATATTGGCAAATCCCTGTGAGAAAGGAGGATAGGGAAAAACTCGCTTTTGCTGCTCCCGATGAGACATACCAATGGTTGGTCATGCCATTCGGAGTCCAGAATGAAATAAGCATCTTCACCAGAATGTTGTTGTTGTTGCAGCCCTTGCGCGATAGGGGTTTCCACAACTTCATGGATGATTTCTTGCTAGCCACAGAGACGTGGGGTGAACGCCTCACTCTGCTAGCTGACGTTTTGGAGCGCCTACGTCAGGAGGGATTGACGGCTCGCCCTTCCAAATGTCACCTGGGGTTCCGAACCTTGGACTATTTGGGACACATCCTTAGTCAAAGCATACTATCACCCGAAAAGTCAAAGGTGGAGCAGCTGGGAAACGCCGCACGGCCCACCACGAACACTGAGGTGAGATCATTCCTGGGATTGGCCGGGTATTACCGCAGGTATGTGGCCAATTTCAGTGCAATCGCGGGGCCGTTGTCTGACCTGACCAAGAAACGGCACCCGGGTAAAGTTATTGGACAGATGCGTACGAGCACGCTTTCCAAACGCTAAAGGAAAGGTTTACATCCGACGCGGTTGTCCGCCTACCAGATCTGTCCAAAGAATTCGTGCTTCGCACTGACGCATGCGACACGGGACTGGGAGCAGTACTGTTACAAGAGCACGAGGGGACGCTTTTCCCTGTCGCGTACGACAGTCGGAAATTGTCTTCTGCCGAGAAGAACTACTCCGTATCAGAGAGGGAATGCCTCGGGATCGTGTTCGGAATATCACGGTTCGAGCAGTACTTGTACTGGCGCAAGTTCATATTGGAAACTGACCACCAACCCCTCGCCTATCTCGCCCAGGCGAAATTGTCGAATGGACGTTTGATGTGATGGTCGCTGTTCTTACAGCAGATCCAGATGCAGATCAGATGCTTGAAAGGAACAGAGAACGTAGGCGCTGATTTCATGAGTAGGAGAGCTGAAATGGCATAGATCGCTCTGTAAATAACCGTATGTTGTGTGCATATTCGTGTCCGTAGTCAGCGTATAGCGTCGCTATGTTTTTTCTTTTATTCCGTGTGTAAGGCACATTTGCATTTAGAGCAAGTTTGTGGGAATAAAAACCCGATTTTATTCTCAAGCGTAGGGGGGTGGGCGTTGTCACGTTATAAGTAAGGAACAATAGCCAGATTGCAACATATATATGCTAGACCCTGAGGCTAATTATTCGCTTCATAAATGTTGCGAGTGTCAGCCTTGCGAACAATGAGTGTCAAAGTGATGTGTACACAGCTGGCCGGCCGGCTTATGTTACGATAGTATAAGCCGACATCAAAAGGACGGGTGAGAAGCCAGTTGTATATAACATGGCCATAGGAACTTGTTACTGGTGCCTTATCTGGCTGCGTGCGATTCACAGGTAAGTGGCATGCATTGCCTGTGTTAGGCTCAAAGTAACATCAAGAGGGGGTCGTAAATCCACCTTTGACAGACTGCAGGGGAGGGGGCAATGTCTGCTAATTATGTAGAGCATGGGTGAATCGACATCCACTTGGAATTTAGCAAGGAGTGGCCACCATTGGAATGGCAAGTTTAAATCTAGTGTCTTGAAACTAAACGTCAGTAGCCGCTAAACCATCTTGCGGGAATTACATAAGGAAGTTATAAGCTACTCTGACGTCATTCGAAATTGGCGTTAAACATTGTTATTCTGGGAATTACAAAGGAGCTTCGGACAGGAAGCTTTTAGGGACCGGATGAGCTGTAGGAGACAGAGAAGGGAAATACCCTGGTACATTTGGTCCCGAGTCTCTGGGAGACAAGAAAAAGAAAGAACGGAAGTGGAGGGAGTGGAAGGGTGAAGGACGTGGTTGTTGGACTGAAGGGTACTGGGTACCAGTCAAGAAATACTACAGATGAGTAGAAACACAGGACAGGAGGAAAATCAATCACACTAAGTCAGATGATGAAATAGGCCGTCACTTGGTCGAGTGAAAGACGAGTGATAGGGTTTTGAATATTGAATTCCATTTGAGGAAGGGCTATCTGTTACTGAATGGCATTAAATTCGTTGTTTATTTGAATTCCACCTTTTGTGTATTCAGTAATTTAACAGTCGGCATCGCTACTGGGGGCTCAGAGCTTTGCATCTCTATCACTACTTCAATTTCTAACAAAAACGAGCCAGGGTGGGTCTTCTGTAATAATTACAGATAATACTGGGAGCACCCGACCCCAACCTAAGGTAGTCTACGTGACCTTTACATTGTCTCTTATATTCTCGCTCTAACCGTTCCAAAATAATTACAAATGTAGGATGACCGGATGTGCAAGTACTAATACTGCTGATGCATATCTATTTTCAGCTATTTGTGGAGTCCGTTTTGTCAAATTTTCTGATTTGAAGGGCAAAGGTCACTAATGAAGGATTGGGGACAATAAGAAAATATATATTAAAAGGTCGCTGCAGTTTTTATGTCTTGAGTGAGCTATATTATATTGAAACTGTCTTTTCAATGATAATACCATCCATTTCAAAAGGTCATGGCACCATGGTCCTCTAAACGCTTTATAACGCGCTTTTATTATACATTTCATAATGAGATATCAGTGGAAGAAAAAGTATACCGCCACAATGGCGGAACCATTTTTATAGTCAGATTGGCGATATCGCTGTTGGAACTACATTTTTTCTTTCTTTTATTTAGGAAGTATACCTGCACTTATGTAACTTATTCAGACCAATATTTCCATATTTATGTATATTTTATATTTTTCATCTATTTTCCTTCAAACTCTCTCTTTCTCTCCCTTTATTCCTATTTTTTTCCTCACCACTGCGACAGAGAAATCTAGCTGTTTTGCTAACCATACTTTTTGTCTTATCTCAATTTGGTTATCTCAGACCGGTTGTCACAATTATGGTGTCAGCAAGTTAGGAACTACTTTTAAAAGGAAGAAACCCTTGTCTTCTTCTGTGCCTGACAGATGTGATAAAAGCAAACAGCAACAAGAGCAACATATATATATATATATATATATATATATATATATATATATATATATATATATATATATATATATATATATATATATATATATATAAAGAACTTCACTCGTAAAGCATATTGTTACGTATATCTTATTTAATATAAATTTATCGTAGTTAGTTGTTTGTTTGTCAGTTTTAAAATTTTTTAATATATATTTTTCTTACATGCATTTGTAATGTAAATTTGTTCACTGGAGATGATAATTTTCCATAAAATTGGTTGACCTGAATCATTCTTTTGATAAACACCAGATGTGTGATTCAAAATTAGTAAACACACTTTCATTTTATTTTAAAATGATTGGTTGTTGTCAAGGTCATGATGGGGCTTTGGGTTTATGATGTAAACAACTTTTTTATTTTTTATTTCTTAGAGAAAATTATTGGTCTAATCAAGGCCATATTCTGTGTACGTGATATAAACATGATCACGTGACCCCCCTCTGATTTCGCAACTTGGGGGAATTTTGAAACTGCGTCTTATGATACAAGATAACCTTTGTTTTCGAGAGAGAGATATCAGTTTTCGGGCCTTTCACACTGATGTCAAGTTAATTTGTTGTAGCCAGATTTTGAGTTAATTATCCTCAGATCATTTGGATTTCAAAAGGATTAATTCTTTATTCTCTGGAAATATTTTGAGGAGTGCTCACACAAATTTTGGAAAGACATTGCTTACAAATTTAATTTGGATTTCCAATACCGCAGTGCCATTATTTGTATTTCTACAAGGAACTGTAGATAAGCACAGTACTGACTACATCATACGTCATCGTCATCCATCTTGGATTTTCCATCAGGATTCGAACTTGAAATTATTAGAACGTTTATTACTAGGACTTTTGTAATTTAATTCGTGGATTATTCTTAGATTACTTTTGGATTTGGTTCTTGAAACCGTAAGTTCTTGTTGTTTTCACTCTTTCTGTGTTACTGTTTATTCGAGCCTAAACACGTAACATATAAATTGGGGGCTCGTCTTTCTGTATATATTAAGGACGTTCGAACTTTAATAACACACCGTTCAAAACATTTTGACAGAGACACTCGCCCTCTAAGTAAAGCTATTTAGCAGAGCTCCAGACACACGGCTAGAAAAATACAAACTCTCTCAAGAACTGCCGAAAAGCCGGCAACAATCAGAATGTGTTATGTCATACCTGCGTTCTTCAAACTTTATATAAAGAAACTGAGTCCCAGTCGAATGAAACATTACAATGCAATTGCAAGTGAAAACTCCTGCAATTACCAATTAGAGTGGTTCATTCATCAATCAACAGGATATTTTACAAGAAATTTTCAATGTAATTTAGTGCTGGACTAGTAAGAGCAACACATGCCATATTTCCAAACAAGAAAATATGAATTTCAAAGAAAGTCATGAATTAGAAATCTCCCCACAGTTACTACACACTTTATAAAACGTGTGCCCATTTGTACTGATCGTACAGTTGCCTACCACAGAAAAATATTGACTGGGATTTCATTGTCTCGGTACAAATCCCGTCATAGATTCTCTCTCTCTCTCTCTCTCTCTCTCTCTCATACTTACTGAATAAATGACGTATGATATGCAGAGTTTAGTCAAGTATGATTCAGTCAATAAACTTTAGGTCCAATATTTACAATGTTACTTCCACGAGAGATGTATAGTCAATTTCTCTCTCTCTCTCTCTCTCTCTCTCTCTCTCTCTCCTGACCAGGATGAATAGATCTTAAAATGTGTCAAGATTGCAGATCTCTTGTACATATTCGTGTAATCAGCGACGATATGATTTCAAGAATGCCTAAAAATAATCCCAAACAACAAAAAGTAAACTTTAAGTACAACCTAATAACAAATTTATTAGCTAAACTGAATTTATATTGCCCGTTTATGTTCGATATTCTGTCTCACCCATGCAATATTGTACAGTGGTTACATTTAAAAAAAGAAAACTATTGGACCACTCTTGATTACATATACACAATATTGCATGCGGTTAATAAATGCTGACACACAATATTGCAAGAGGTTAAGGAAAGCTGATAAACAATCTTGCGAGTTGTTGATGAATACGGATACACAATTTTGCGAGTTGTTAATGTATACTGATACACAGTCTTGCGAGTTGTTGATGTATACTGATACACACTCTTGCGAGTTGTTAATATATACTGATACACAGTCTTGCAAGTTGTTAATGTATAATGATATACAATTTTGCGAGTTGTTAATGTATACTGATAAACAGTCTTGCGAGTTGTTAATGTATACTGATACACAGTCTTGCAAGTTGTTAATATATACTGATACACAATTTTGCGAGTTTTTAATGTATAATGATACAGTCTTGCAAGTGGTTAATGTATACTGATACAGCATTGCAAGTGTTTAATGAATAATAAACGTACAAAAGGATGATTTTATATAAATGCGAATGTTGATATGAATTTCCAATCGTCCATGAGTGCTAGTTTCCAATTTTCGAGGGAGAATATAAAATTAAATGCCTAGTTCACACAGTGAGCTCTGAATCGTGACTTAAGGCAACGAGTATGTCTGATGATGATTAATTCATTCAATACAAAAAGTCTCATTTTCTAACTTTTCTCATCAGTTTGGAATGATATTCCACTGGGTGATATTATTTGTCCGATTCCATGATTTACGCCGATGCGGACGGTTTATTTTATATCTACTTACAGCAGATAAAATGAGTAACACTTCCACTATTAGTTTAAATATTTCAGTAATATTATGTACATAAACCTAATTGCTTGCGTATCTGCAAAACAAAAATGCGTGCGAAGCAATAATGTTCTTTCTTCAAAAGGACGTTGCATTGGTATTTGCTACTAATATACGAATCTTGAATCGCTCCGTCAAGCACAATATATTTATATACTCCCCAATGAATAAAGAGTTTCGCATTAATAAGAATGGGATATAAATACTTTATACTGGGAACAATAAAAGCATTGCATCATATTGATAAAAACATTTACACGGCATTATATATATATATATATATATATATATATATATATATATATATATATATATATATATATATATATATATATATATATATATATATATATATATATATATATATATATATCTATATTGATAAAACCTAAAGGTGATTAAAAGTTTTCGCCAATATGATACATTGCTTTTACTGTTATCAAGTGTGTGTGTGTGTGTGTGTGTGATATCTGTCTTAAGAAGTCACCTACGGGAATAGACCAAGCTAAACAAGTGGCCTATAGATGCAGGTTAACTTTTCAAACATGGTTCTTTAACATATATACCATACACCAAATTGCATTTTCGTTATTATATATGGTATGTGTTTCATTTCCTATACAAATAATTTACCGTATAAATTTATCATTCATACATTCTGGTGGAAAGAAGTGTATGCACAGAGGTTCGCTTTTCTCAGACCATAATGTATTTTGTACATATGGATTGATGTAAACTTCGCAATACAATTTAGCCTGGTTTTGTTGTATTTTGTTACTTTCAATAAATTGAACCCGTCTATACAACAGAAATGATCAGTGTTTGAAAAATGAATTTGACTTTTTGCATTAGATAAAATACCTAGGAAAAACTTACTGCGATGTTCGTCCCCAAATTATTATCATACGGCTAACACGGATAGAAGTTGTTGAATATATTAAATTTGATAAACTAAAGTAAAATTAAAAATGTTTCGCAATTAATCTTTTCTTACCGATGCATTTAATACGGTCATCAACACATACCCCGACCCTACCCTCCTCCCCAACACAAACTTGCGGGGTGGAGGATAATAAAGATTATTTACCTCATGTATTTACTCCAGCAACGAATTTCTAGGTATCATTTTTTGGAGGGTATATCTCATGTTTGATCTTTCCAGACAAGTTATTTGTTTCATTTAATTTTTTTTAATTCAATCATCTGTTCTAGGCATTCGTCCTCCCCCAAAAAGTAAGTTTCCATCATTTTGTACTCTTCTTCTCTTAGTTTCCTTCTTTTTCCCTTCTTCTATTTCGAGGGTCCCCGAGTGGTCGAGTGGTCTAAAGCGCTCACCGCCGTCTCACCTCTGTCTGCGTGATTTCGAGTCTCAGCCTCGGCTAACGTTGGTAAGTGAGAAAGCCTGCCAGTAGCTTCTCGTGGGTCGGTGATTCTTCCCGGGGTTTTCCAGGGTACTTCCTCCACCAACTATACTGGCCGCCATGTATAGCCTATCTTGTGCTGAAAAATGGCGTTAAACCCTACAACAACAGCAACAACAACAACAATTCTTCCATTTCTGTCTCTGTCTCTGTATAGTTCTATCTTTTAATATTCCGTCAGGATTGATTGTAGTGTTGCGGTTGTTTTTATTTCTGTTGATTTTGTTGTTGTGGCTTCCAGTATGTCACACTATTTACATCCTGGTTCATGCTGTTGGCCCAACTTAGCGCTCACTTGTGCTTGTTTCTTCATGCTTTCCTCTTGTTTTTGTCTCTGTTTTCCTGTTTCTAGCTTCTCTTTTTGATGTTGTTGTTGTTGTTATTGCGTTTGTACTAATTGTTGTTGTTGTTGTAGTACTCATTGTTGCTGTTTTGGGCATTGTTTTTCTTTTTGTTGTTTCCTTATTTCTTGTTCCTGCTTTTCTTGCTGCTATTGGGGATGTTTATGTTCTATTTACCGTTGTTGTAGTTGTTTTTCTTCTTTTTGTTGTAGTTTTGGGTTTTGGTTTCCTTCCTGATGTTGCCTTTTCCCATTTATTGTTTCTGTTGTATTTGTTCTTGTTATTTCGTCTTTCCTTCCTTTGGGGTCGTTTTCTACCTGTGCAGTGTGGGTCTGTTTCTCTTCTGGTTGCTGGTTTAGATGTTGTTTTTGTTGTTGTTGCTTCATTGCCTTGGATTTTCCGGTCTCTTCTTGCGTCTCTTGATTTGTTGGTTACTTAAAAGGTGTATGTCCTGTCTTCCCAACATCTGTTACATTTTGTTTTTGTCGTAGATACATCCTTTATACCATGGTTTTGCTAAGAACCCGTATGTAAAGAATGCTCTCTTCATGTCTTTCAATTTGCTTTTTTCGCTTTCTAGAATTCGTATCCTGTTATAGATTGTTGTTAAAGGTATCGTCGCCAATCTGGATGATATCACTTCTGTGTTGAATTTCTTTTCAAACTGCTCAACCACTGCCTATAATGGAATTTCAAGGGGGAAGTCTGACAAGTGTAGTTCTCCTGTTTTCAAAAAAAAACTTTTCTTAATATGGGTGTTGGTTCTTTTACAATGACTTTTTCTCTTCATATGTTGATCTCTCCAAACGGTAATATTGGTTGTTTCCCTCTGGGTCTGATTATATATCCTTTGTATCCAATGGTGTTGACTGAGTACAACATTTTATGTATTCTGGATTTAGTATTTTCAGCGCAATCATCGCGGCTGATGTTCCCGGTACTTTATCTCTCGGTATATGTGACATGTCCAGCTCTTGTGCCCCTTCTTTGTATGCACATTCAAGGAAGCTACCTAAATTTATTTCAATTCTCTTAATCTTGAAGAATTTTTCTAGATTTTTCAGTTCATTTCTAGCTGCCGCCATATTTGTTTTCTTGTGGTTCACGTGCGTCAAGTTCACCTTGTTGGTCCAAACTATCGTATCGGAATTTTTCTGTGAATTAGTTTTATTATTTGTTCCTCGTTATTTTTCTTCTTGATTTGTCATCAAGTGTAATCCTTAGTATTCTGTCTTTATAATCATGTGGACTTTCGTGCTGTTTGCTTTGTACGTGCCACTGCCGATGATAAAGAAAGACTTTACTTCTCAAGAAGGAGTATCGGAATCTAGGTATTAATGCAGAAAGATTAGACAATTTCAGGCTAGATGGACATATTGACTCGAGTACGGGTATTAGAAACCAAAGAATGTGTGTTACATAGGCTCGAGTGTCCGCTTTTAATACTAAGAAAGGACTGTTTGGTTTGGAAACACATGGCCCATTGACCACCGAAAACAGATGACCGTTTAACACATGACTGATGTGGCGGAATTTTCAAGGGTAAATGTAAATAGCCGTTTGAGACCATTTTACTGATACATAAAGGTAAATCAGTGTTTAGCCTTTCGTTCCTTTTTTTCCCTTCTGATGATTTGTCTGTCATTGGTTCGAAACGTCCCCGTCCTTTTATTTTGTCGTAGGATGCTTCAGAGAGATGCCAAAAATCTAATCATGCTAGTATCTTGTAGAAAGATGATATTCTGGATCATAGGACGACATCATGAAATTGACATCACGCGTCTGTAAATGCTTGAGAACATTTTCAAAACATCCCAGGCAGTAAGTAGACAGTGACTTCCTTTTTCAGCGGTCACGCGTAGGTTTCGTCATTCAAAGCGGATTTTGTGCTCATTTATAATATTTTCCCTTTATTTACCTTTTTTTTACAGTTTTATTGGCATGAAGTATAGGATACATATCCATAAGACGTTATACAATTCTTTATTTCAACCATTTTTCAACAAGACAAACAATATAACCAGTTTTAGATAATTTATTTGTAGTCACAGTAAAACTGCAAGATAAGAGCTAACGAAGGACAAATAAAAAACTGAGAAAGAAAAGGCTATGTTGTTTACAATAATATTTTTAAAAGTTAGCATCTTTGACTTTTCAACAAAACAAATATCTGGGCATTCATATATACTCGTCCACAAAATACAATACCAATGTATCCCTAACAATATGTATCAGATTCCATGGTAACAATAAACATGACCGCCATTCATTGGCTTCATGCTTGCCAACTTCAAAATTACATTTCCTCTAGAAGTTTCTATCTCGTCGTTTCCAATCTGTTTTTCATACATACGTCAACGTTCTTTTGTATTTTTAAAACTAGTGTACATAACAATATTTATAAAATATAATTGTATATAAGAGTCATAATTGATTCTAATTTGTTTTGTATCACTTCATAACTATAAGTATGCTCTGAAAATCTATCAAATTAATGGTAATAGGAAACCTTTTTTTAAAACTTATACAGGAATGATCTTGCAATATAGATTACTGCTTTTCCTTATCGTGCAATCTCTGCACACTGAATAAAAATATGTGGCGATAGTGGATCTCCCCGTTTACACCATCTCTTGATAGTAAGCCAGTTAGAGACTTGACTATCATTACACATGACTGAATGTTCCGAAAAAGGGAAGTATTATCCAGTATATTATGGATCTTCCAATTGAAACAAAAAACCAGCAAAGACAATTCATAACTGTATCTACAAATGACCATGCAGCTTAGTCGAATGGCTTTTCAAAGTCATTAAATTAAGTTGGCTTCTTTATGGTATAGGTTGCAAAAAGGATGAGATCCATTTTATGAGTGGAAAAGTTTCTGTTCTTTAACATGCAAACATAGATAGATAGATAGATAGATAGATAGATAGATAGATAGATAGATAGATAGATAGATAGATAGATAGATAGATCGATAGATAGATAGATGGATGGATGGATGGATGGATGGATGGATGGATGGGTGGGTGGGTGGGTGGTGGGATGGATGGATGAATGGATTGACGGAAGGATGGATGGAGTAATCAATTATTCAATATTCCTGTGGTATTGGTTTTCTGGACGCATATATCTAGGCACATGCAAATAATTTAACACATTTAAGTCAAATATATATTTTATTTCTTTGAAAAACTTCTATGATTGGAGCAAGTGAGCATAATATCTGAGCGTAATATGTTCATTCTATGAATTGCAAATTACGCTTTTAATACGAGAGGCATTAGTTTGCCCTGAAATCAGTGTAAACTTCGAACTGCCTGAAGTGCTTATTTTCAGCCTCGATAAGCATTGCTCCCTTAATGATTTACCTTTTGGACTTGAATAAACTAATGTCAACATAACACCTGATGCCATCAGCTCAAGCGGACCTGATTTTGTTTTCTTTGCTATAATATTCACTCTCTAATGATGTGTCTGGTTGAATTCGATGAATGCATTACTAACTCCTGGTCGAATTTGATTTGAAAAGAGGGCTTTGGAGCTAAAACTGTTTATTTTTAATTAAATTGCACTGATACCAGGCTTCTAATTAGCGAGAAATACAATAGATTGTTATATTACAATTTACAGGCTTTTAGGATGGCAGTAAAATGCCTAGGTAATCGATCACGTGGAACCGTGTCGAAGGCAAACATCGAGAGGTGATATCAGTACCCAATCTGATGTTGATTGGCTAACAGCGACTGACTCTCCGTGACTGATTTTAAAACCTATTTTCAGGGTCCAAAGAAGTCCATCATTTGGCTATTGTATTCATCCCTAGATTTGTCCTGTTGGAATTTTCCATAGGAACAAATAAATCGGACTCAAATCATAATCGCAAAATATGTGGGAGTTATGAACATAATCCGTAACGTTTACCTGTCCATCAGTTGCACTGACCACAGTAGTACCTACAACGGGCCTTTTGGTGCACATACTCGCCTTTCACTGATCAAAGTAAATTAGTTATACAATTTGGCCTTTGTTTATCGTCATGAAATAAGGGCCGATTCAGGCAAGGGTCTCAAAGTCAGCTTTTCAGGTCCACAAAAATTGGTTTATAAAATTTGGTCTATAATGTTTTTATTGTTGATGGTAATATAAAGTACGCCGTGAGTTAGGACGGAATAACATTTCTATAAACCGTTATGTGTATTTAAAATTGTTTTGTCAAAGACCATAACACTGTGACTCAATTGTACATTTATTTTGAAAATATTCAAAACGATGTTTACTGGCGTCATTATAATAATGATAATCATATATTTAACTACATTTATGTAATGTAACCCATTAAATAATACAATGAAATATTTAGTACCTCGCTTAATATACATTGGCATATAATAATACAACCGAGATGTAAGTTGTGCTTTTATTCCCTAATAATGAAAAATGCTCTTAAAATGTATTAATATTAGTGTGGTTAATATTGATATCATCAAGCACGGTTATTTTCGTGTCATTATCTAAATTTTCTTCTGGAATAACTGTATCGGAGGTAAGCTATCTAATATTTATTTAACATTAGTTTTATCTTGTAATGTGTTGCATAACTCTTCCAACATGGTATATGAAACGCTTATCATAATTAAAGTACTTAACTATTACTTTACGCAGATTACTTTACGCAAAAGGTTGAACCTTCCGTGTCCTGTGATCCCCCTCCCCAACCCCTCCCTATAATGGCCATAATGGCAATCAAGTACTAAGACGTGATGCTTAGTATTTTGGACTAACATCAAATTTTTATTTTTCCAATATGTTACCTATATATAAATGTAAGACTGGTTTCTTATTACCCAATGATATTGCATAATTTCAAATATTTCAAATATTTTTTTAAGGAATCTACATATAATTTGTTTACTATACTTCTTATTTCTTTAAACACATTTTTATGGTTTGATTCTAAATATTACTAAAAATAACGGAATTGCTGTTACTGTTGCTATATTTGCAGTACACTATATGTGTTGTTATCAGCATAGTTGATTTAGAAATATTTTCATATAAATTAAAAATCTTCGTGTGCACAGAAGACAATCGCGTTGAATATCATATAATTCTGTAATGTTACTTTTGTTTTAATTAACATTATAATATAGCATTATATTAATTTGCAATGTCAAATATAGATAATGTAGCATCAAACTCAAAACAAACATTATTTTTAACTTTAATTATTATTAGAACATATGTTATTTAGTAATGATCATTCAGACAACACATTCAACACATCGCTGTCATGCAATTGCCAAACATTACAATCAGGTCCATCATGATCATAATATATCAATTATGATTTTGTTTTAAATCAGTGTATAGTTCCATCCTGAATATAAGATAATCTATCGTCTATTTAGTGCCACATAATAATTCTGTGTTAGAAAATCCTGATGCTAAATTTCCGGGTACAGGCTACCTGGACACAGCATTCAATATATCTGCTTTTGATAACTTCTATCCATGATTTGCTTAGTTGCTTTATTCATTCACTCATCCAATTAAATACTGAACATTTTTATGAATAAAACAATGATGGTTTACGCTTAACATTAACTGTCTCATAATCGGCAGATATTATATTTGTTAAATCAACATTATCATTAGCTATATTTCGGGTTTAGCTTGATGTTATCGTTTTACCTTCCATATCTTATGAGTTCATCATTATTGTACCAAGTCTTATGGGAAAATTGTATTACTCTGCTAATGATTGTTCTTATTAGTTATATAAACAGACTACTTCATAACAGTCACGGTCTTGTGTTTGATAAACCAGATTTGTATTATTTTTAAAATTATAATTTTATTATTCTCAAATTTTGTCTACGCAATGTTTGTTGCACCAAATCTAACAGTTTGGTTGCCATTTGTTTTTATTAGTAAACCATCAGAAGTTTCGAATTTTACAGGATTTGTATTAACATCGTGTGTTATTCTATCCTCATCGTTTTCGGGTTTAAACGCAAAAGTATTTCCAGAAGCGAAGGCATAATATGGCCTCTTTAACAGGCATGATGGGATCTTTTTATTGGTGTCGTCATGATAAATTTCAATCGACCCCCGCTCCAATACTTTAAAGATGACAAGATGGCCGAAGAGTGGATTTTTTTAAATTGAGACTAGAGAACAATTTGGGGGTCTACAACGACATACATAACAACTGATACACCTGGAAATATCCCTGTCGGTTACTTTCCGTGTATAGTTAATTTGTGTTCTTGAAAGTCAACCTAGTGATCCAAGTCTTAACGTTTAATCGAAAAGAAATTGCTTTATAAAGAAGTAGCTGGTGACTTTAAACGCGTATAACTACTGTACCAGTTTTACTTGTAAAAATTGATTCCTTTGTACAAGAAATGATGTTAATTTTTTGCTGTATTCTCAAGTTGCATACATACATGTACATGTGTGTGTGTGTGTGTGTGTGTGTGTGTTGTATTTAAAATATACCTAATGATTGCAAGGACAATAAAATATACAAGTGGCATATCATAGATACAGCGTAGATACTATGCATTATTGCATGTATACTACATCAAATACACATGCTTAAATTTTCAACTCAGCATTAAAAGGTTAATATTAGGACTGCTCGGCCTGATGCCAGGATAACGTGACTGGGTGAGACATGATGCTACATTTCTGTGGCAGGATCCCCCCAGTACTCGACATCACAATAAAGTTCCACACTGCAGGCATTGTAGCGATATGACTGAAAAAATACACACACACACACACACACATTTTCAACTGAGTAACGAGAGAAGAATGGAATCTCTGAATTTATGGAGGGAGTTAACTCTTTACGTTTTTGCCGAGCGTGTTGGCTAGAACATATTCTGTATATATTGTAGCTATTCACAATCTTGTTGAAAATTGTTATTTTGTTGTTTTATATTAGCTTCTATTTCATTCATATTGAATAAATAAAAAAGAGACGGTTGGGACTTATATTTAAACGTTAATGCTAGTTTAAATAAAGAAACATGAACTTTATAAACACTGCATACTCTCCTAGACTGGGGAAGCGTGACCATTCGATTATCATTGAGTACGTTGGAACGAGCGTTGAACAGGCAAGCGAAATGACAAACAAACATAAAGTAATTCAAAGTATAGAACGTTGTTTGCAGTTGATTCAAAACATTAGTATGCCTGGCTTACCGGTGCTACTGATCATAGTGTAAGAAAATATCGTGTATGTCCTATTTGTGTTTACGTCTTCGTATATAGTTCTTTTAAGATCTTCGATATTGTTTGATTGAGTATAGGGAATCGATTTTAGCAAGATATTTCTCAAACAGAGTAGTCGGTTAGTCATTAGGTATAGGCTTGACTGATATTGAACCGTATTCCCAAGACATAATGGTAGCAGTAATAAGTTAAGTAAAATGGCACCACCCCACCCACCCCCACCCCCAATTTTCTTTACAACTCTCGGGATAATCTCATGTACAAGTGTTTAGTAAGGTGCATGAGATGACTGGAGTGTTATAATACGGTCTTTGTTATCCACCGATCTCACTCATTCCCCGTCTCTTTGTTTGTGTTTGTGTGTATGTGTGTGTTTGTGTGTGTGTGTGTGTGTGTGTGTGTGTGTGTGTGTGTGTGTTGGAACTACTTTTATTCCAATTAGATAATATACCTGCCCTTATGTATTTTATTTAGACCTGTATTTCCATATACGGATATTTCCCTCCATTCCTCCCTCTTTCTCTCTCTCCCTCTCTCTCTCTCTCTCTCTCTCTCTCTCTCTCTCTCTCTCTCTCCATCAGAATGAACAAATCTTAAAATGTTTATCCTCTAGCATACATTTAGGTAAGCACTGCTAGGGGACCATCAAGAATGCCTGAAAATGAATTCAAATAACAAAAAGTAGGCTTCATGTATTAACTTTGTTAGAATTAAAAATCTGCATAAATCGTGTAAATTGTCAGTGTCTGAATTTGCATGACCTATTTCTATTCAAAATTATGTGTCACCTATACAGTATCGTATGTTTATCACACTCTACGACAAACGGTACTCGTTTTAAAGAAATACTCTTGATTACTTGCAGTAATAAACTTGTTTAAGTAGCAGTTTTATCCGTCATCATAATCATAATGAAAACGATGGAGAAACCGTTAATTGTTTAGCGTCGATGGCAAACCTAAATTAAGTGACAAACGAAATTTGGGTGCAGTATATGTTACCGAAATAGACTGCAAGCTGGCTTGGACACAAAATTAACATTTGAATTAAGAAATAAGCAAACATAGAAACCAAAATCCTTACAAGCAAATTCAAAATCATTAAAATCTGTTACTTAAGGATGATATGCTCTCAACTCTGTTTGACCATTCTGTCAGATTTCTACAGTAGTTCAAACAAAGCGATGTTCACTGCATCCTGTCATATATTTAAATTGTATTGCTTGTTGACTATTTTTAATCATTATATGTTATGTATATCTGTATTTTGTACTTGACCTTTGTCTAAAATCAAGTTAATGGTGTGCCTGACGAGTGACAGTTTTTTATAAACCAATATTTCACCAAGATTATAGATTAAATATACTGATAATTATTAATGATGAACATGTTTATTTCAATTTGAGTTAAAGATACAGTCTAGATTCTGACCATAGAAACTTCCAGAATGGAAATTTCCTATTAAGTTAAAAGAATATTTTCAGAGCATGGTAATTGCGTCCTAGGTCAAGTAAAGATGTATACAATCTTGTTGGCCTAAGAATTATTCATTCTTACATCTGAAGCAAAATCAGTTTTAATGTTGTTTTCAGTTTTCAATTTGAGCGAATGTTTTTTAAAATTCAAACTATTATTCGTTGGAATTGTAAAGTCTTCTATAATATTATTGGTCTAAAACATTAATTTGACATTATAGTGAATTCAGGCAATGACATTTTGGATTATACTATTGTGATACATCAAAGGCTGTGGGCACATAACCACATTTCAGGCCATTGGCACATTTATATATTCATGCACATCAACACGTTCAATATTTGATCTTATTTGGACTAACACTGTGTAACTCGATTGGAAATTCATACATTTGTATTTGTTATGGAACGTTTAGAACTAGTTTGGATTTAATTCACAATACTGTAACTTCTTTCTATATTTTCACTTTGTATTCTAGGGAAATAAATTAGTTTTTGAATTTTACAAACTTGTTGGTTTTCGCTCATTTTTGTTGCTTAGTTGAAGACGATAAAAATCCCAACAATGTTCACTGTACCATACCGCGCAAGAAATGTGTTCGGAAATCAATGCCCTATTATAATATATATATATATATATATATATATATATATATATATATATATATATATATATATATATATACAGGGGAATATTTCACTTTTGAAGTTGAAACATTGTATATTGACACAAGCATATGTACAACCAATAGACTTTCGTTATTGTTTTTTTTAATTGTTTGTTTATTGGTGGGGGCGTCTTTCTATGCATTGCAGTGGCTATCGGGTGTTGCTTGGGTTTCTTTTGGAGGGGGCTATTTCAATGCCAGACTTTCGAAGGGGGCAAAATTCAGTGGGATAAAAAAATAGCCGAAAGAAGTATAATGTGGCTTCACCTTCACCTTTTATTTTTGTACACAACGTCATCATTCAGTTGTGACCTGTATATTTTCTCATGCAAAGTTGCGAACCATCGTGATCCTCCCCTGCATTAAATATTCGAAAAATAGCTGATTGATACCCATTTGCCCTTATTAGAATTATTACAATAAATTCTCAGCTTTAATAATTCTTACCTTGAAACCTAATACCTAATGAGTTGTAAATATACTAAAAGAAACATAATGATACCCAACGTGTTAAAAAAAAGGTGGTCACATTTTAACATGAAAAATATCTTTGATGATAATAATAATAAACTAAAGTCATTTAAAAGTTGTAAGTACATGTTATATTGTAATGGAAATAGTATGTACATACAACTGGCATTTTTCGTATCATATTGGTATATTTTACTGTTTGTTTAATATCCTACAAATTAACAGAAATTTCTTTCGTGCAATTAATAATATGTTTGTGTCAAATATAACGATTTTTAATAAAAGTTAGAGAATGTAGAATGCAATAATTTATACCAGGTCTTAAGTAAATGCTAACAGAAAATCATCTAACTCATCAATATGGTCAATTTTGCCTCGTATGTAACATATAGATCAATAATTATTAGCCATTCTGACGACTGAACGATTCATGAGAAACAAAGACTGCATACCTTATTGACATATCAGCCGTAACAATAAACCTTAATCGCTGATGAAAAAACATGCATTGAATCGCATGCCAACGCATTGAATCGCATGCCAACCTGACGAAACAATTAGATGACGAGATAACAGCGATAAAGAAAGATCATGACTTAACAGGAATTTTAATTGATGCATTCCGCTTTGGGACCTTGCGAGCTGTCCTGAATAACACATTTTAAACTAACTCAATGAAAATGCTCTTTACCGCAGGCTTATCCTAGAGTTTTTGAAGAGAGCTATCTAGTTGTAATGCATTCTTACGGGTATGAACAGAAAATAATGGGATTGTAGGCTTTGCTAAAGTATAATAACGTCACAATTATAATGGCAATAGAGCTGTTGCTAATAAACAATGGGGAAAAGTCGTGGATTAAGATTTCCTACTCATCCTGACCAATGTAATGATTGAATAATGCCTGGTTCCCATTGATAACCATAACTGTTGATTGTGTAGCTAATATCAGTACACAGTAAGCTTTTAGATGGTTTGATTTATGAAATTATCTAACAAATGTGGTAGAGAATTCAATGAACACTTCAATGTATTTCTTCAAACTAACTGGCATCTGCGGCTTACTGTTTAGTGGTGAGGAAGCGGAAATATGGTTAATTAAGAAATGGAATTTGCTAAGAGAAATAAAAATTCTCTTCCTGTAAGAGTCATGCATGTACTAATTTAAAATGAAGGAATTTGGAAATAGCATTATATGAAAAAGTGCTTACGGCATCAAAACATACGAGATAAAGAGGGATCATTGTGTTCGATGCGACTTCCAACATTTTCTGCAGAACCGACATGTGGACACACTTTCCTTTGTCATAAATTTTCGTATAAAATAATATCCATAATTTCTCTTGGAATAAATAGATACAAAAATAATCCACTCCTATAAATGATTTACGGAGGGGGTTGGGCGGGGCAAAATGCTTACTGTATAATTCAAGTTTGCTGACAAACACATTTATTAACAACACCAAAACGCAGTAAGCTAAATGGATAATCATTTAAAGTGTAATGCATTTAAATATTGATAACAACCTATATTGTGTCGTATTGTTCGCGTCTCACAGAAGTAAAGCCATGATTTAAAACTTTATTCTAACAGCTGCCTCGCTTGACGCTCAGTTAGTGTTAGTGTTAGGACTGGTCAGCCTCGTGTCAGGATAATGT
Organism: Sinohyriopsis cumingii; assembly: GCA_028554795.2. Classification (NCBI taxonomy): domain Eukaryota; kingdom Metazoa; phylum Mollusca; class Bivalvia; order Unionida; family Unionidae; genus Sinohyriopsis; species Sinohyriopsis cumingii. Next base: position 113,919,264 of record CM068825.1, read on the forward strand.
GACTGGGTGGGACATTATGCTAGTGTCTGCGGCATGATGTCCCAGTGCTGTACATCACTATAAACTGTCAGACTGCAGACGTCGTAGCGATATGACTGAAAAATTGTTAAAAATACGTTAAGAACCTAAATCAGAAACACACGCGCGCGCGCGCGCCTGTATTCGTTTTCTCTATACTTATTAGGCATGCCAGACAACCTTGCACAAGACCATGATACTGGTGTCTTATTTTACGTACCACAGTGGTATTTAGAATGGTGTCTTATTGTAACTACCAGAGGGGTGTTTAGAATGGTGTATTCTTGAACTTACGAGAGTTTTTCTTTAGAATGGTATCTTATTGTACCTAACAGAGAGGTATTTAGAATGGTGTATTATTGTACCTACCAGTGGGGTATTTAGAATGGTTTATTATTGTACCTACCAGAGGGGTATTTAAAATGGTTTATTATTGTACCTACCAGTGGGGTATTTATAATGGTGTATTATTGTACCTGCCAGAGGGGTATTTAAAATGGTGTCATATTGCACCTACCAGAGGGCTATTTAAAATCGTGTATTATAGTACCTACCAGAGGGGTATTAAGTGTATAGTTGGCCTTTTTAGGAAACTGAGTCATTATCTATGGATAAAGGAATTCATCTGTGAAATATGTTCTTCTTATGAACGACATATTATTGAAATCAAAGAAAGATTTATGTGTAAAGAAGGAGTAAACCAGAATTTATTTAGGAAGATTCGACCATCGTTTGAATAACCATGTCTTTGTTTGATTCTTTGTCATTCGTAAAAAAAAGAAAACTTTACCTAATTGAAATACACTAAAAGATGTTGGCACAATTCTCTCTTGCAAGATTTTGTTTAAAAGAAAAATATGTTGTAAATATGCAATGAAATACTGTTGAGCTCTCTCAAAAGTAATCGCAAATTCTTTCTCGTAATGTTATGTAACACTTTATGGTCATGATATTTTGCCAGCTCATTGTAAAAGTAAAAAACCATAATTCATTCACTAAGTACAGATACAAATTACCGGTCGGAACGTATTACATTTTCTATTGAAATTATTATTATTATTATTATTATTATTATTATTATTATTGTTGTTGTTGTTGTCTTCACACACTGTTTGAAAACAATACTTTACTGAGAACCGACTTTACCCTTGTTCTTTCTTTGCATAATACAAGTGTATATTGTTATATTGTTAACGATACTTTACTCCATGTGACGGACAAAACCGTTATATCAAATTTAGTCCTAGTATTAAAGTTATCTGTTCATGTAAAGTTTCTACCGCTGTATTAAATTTAAGATTACCTAAATTTTTTGATGATAATAAATTGCTATCTGAGGTTCAGTGTGATTCAGGAATGGCTATTCCACAATAGACAAGATTTTTCTTTTGTACAGACTTACTGAATGTAAGTAGTTAAGGGGGATCTTATAGGGTCAATAGGACTTATCATTAAAAATACCCTTGGGACAATATAGGGTCTATGTAAATTTAACATGGAGAAAAATCGTGGGACAATATAGGGTCTATGGGAATTAACATGGCCAAAAACCCCTGGGACAATATAGGGTCTATGTAAATTTAACATGGACAAAAACCCCTGGGACTGTATAGGGTCTATGTAAAATTGAAACAGGGAGGGTCTCTATTTTTTTTTATAAAAAACAAAATAAAAAAGGGGTAGGCAATGGAAAGGCTATCTCTTTTCGAGAAATATGGCTGGCCCTGAAAAGGGCCTTTGGTTTTTCTTCTTCTTCTTCTGCTTCTAATTTCTTCTTTTTCTCAACCAACTTCTTATTTTCTCTCCTACACTCTTTTTCTTCTTTTTTTTCTCCTCCTCTTTTTTCTTCTCTTCCTCTTCTTTCTTCTCTTCCTCCTCCTCTTCTTTCTTCCTCTTCTCATTTTCTTCTTCTTTTTCAATTTTTTCGTTCCATTTTGTGACGATCGTGGATAAATACCTATGTATCTATAATCAGCTGAAATTCCTATGAAATCCCACTATCTATTTATAGCTCCAACTTGTGGGTTTTTCCTTTGGAAAATCCCACTATCTTTTTATAGCCTCAGCTTGAGTGACGTTCCTGTTTATGAATTCTAGTATATATGTATAGCTACAAAATGTGGAAATCCCCAAGTCGATATTTATAGTCTCGAAATTTCCAGCGTCAGTGACGTCACTGTACTGAACACTAGGAATAAATATCAACAGTGTTGCAAGTGGCTGACCTGAATACGCGCTACTGTAGGTAGGTAGGTAGAGTGTATCTGATAGGGATAAAGTGAGTTTTATACGGACAAACAGAGACCAATAGACACACACAACGTACGCGCGCAGACACACACACACACACAAACACACACACACACACACAACGTACGCGCGCAGACATACTCACACACACACACATACTCACACACACACACACAGAAACACACAACGTACGCGCGCAGACATACTCACACACACACACACATAAACACACACACTATAAAATAGATAAAATTAGTAACTACTTACAATATCAACTTCTGTGACGATCGTGGATAAATACCTATGTATCTATAATCAGCTGAAATTCCTATGAAATCCCACTATCTATTTATAGCTCCAACTTGTGGGTTTTTCCTTTGGAAAATCCCACTATCTTTTTATAGCCTCAGCTTGAGTGACGTTCCTGTTTATGAATTCTAGTATATATGTATAACTACAAAATGTGGAAATCCCCAAGTCGATATTTATTATCTCGAAATTTCCAGCGTCAGTGACGTCACTGTACTGAACACTAGGGATAAATATCAAGTGTTGCAAGTGGCTGACCTGAATACGCGCTACTGTAGGTAGGTAGGTAGAGTGTATCTGATAGGGATAAAGTGAGTTTTATACGGACAAACAGAGACCAATAGACACACACAACGTACGCGCGCAGACATACACACACACACACACACACACATACACACATACACACACACACACACACACACACACATAGAGAGGGAAGAGGAAAAAACAAACCCCAAATATACTATCAACACAGAGTGAAGAAGTAAAAGTTTTTTGAAAGCACCTAAGCCCTCACCTGCAATGACCAACTCTGCCAAACACCTACACCCCACCCCACCCCACCCCCCACTCCCAACACTACAAAACCCATTTAACCCGTTATTTTATGGCATCAGTGTGTGATTTAGGAAATATCAAGACACAAAATAATGGAGGAATAGACTGACTATTGTTTACCGACTTGCATGCCTAAAGAGCGTGCGTGAAGGAAAACATCCTTCCATTTCAATTCTAACTAAAACATGATCCAGAGGGATAGAAATAGGTGAAAGGGCACAATTTCATAAAGTGTGAGTAGAAAACAAAACACGCCATCCTTATTATACAATGTCAAGACCAAGAGACACTTACGTGTTCTTTCTGGTCTATTCTCTTTTAGAAGGTAGTATGAAATTTCACATCAGGGCCAACGCATCGGCTCACATTGTCAATTTTTCCATTTCCATGTCTTTACTGGCACAAGTTCTTCATCATCTTCAATTTCTTCTTCTTCTGAATCCCTCTTCTCTGTTTCGTCTTGTTTTTGTTTATTCTCTTTTCTCGTAGGGCACTCTGAATTCCAGTGTCCTTTCTCCTGACAACGATATTAGGTATATTGACTTTTGTGTCTCTTTCTTAGACGAAGCAGGTATTCTGGAGACAAATACCCATTTACCTTTGCAGATATAGCAAACTTCATTAGCACTTACACACTTTCGTATGACTCTCATCAAATCAACGACCAAAAGAGTAAGTTTTGTTGCCACTTTCGCATGTGAATTATGCTTTCGTATGACTTTTAGCAAATATTTGACCAGCAGGTCGATCTGTGCTGACTCTTCCATCTTTGATCTTTTGAGAGCGGAATGAATACTCTGACGCTAAGACACTCTCCTTATATACAGAGACCTGCTGCGTATGAAACCTAGTCAAATGTAATTTTGCAATAAGATGAAACGATTTCATTGAGGAAGTAAAAGGCAATGATGTACCGTATCGCCTCACACAAAACCTGAAGTGTTAGTTCAAATCCGTGTCAGCGATTTCGAAGACGACATAACTGGGCTTTAATCAATGCTCTCCATTTCTGCCACAAAACCACGAGCCCTGATTCACGCCAAAAGAAATTTCGTTCGGTCCATAAAAAATAGTATCACATCTGAGAAACGCAAAAACGAACTTCCAGAAAACTGAGAACGACGGCTTACACCTACAACGTAAATGCATGAGTTCAAGTAGTGCGTAAAACTTAGTCAAATTAAATTTTTATAGTCAAGACGAAACGATCTCTTTTCGAAGAAGAAAGCAGACACCAAACGACAATGGCGATCCGTGTCACACAACACTTTTCAAAATGTGTATGATCAGAGGTTTATTTAGCGATCTGCACGGTTAAATTAAATGTTGATGTATTTTACAATAAGACGGACACAATTTCCATGGGATCGCCCATGGTACGATTGTTCGTGCATTAGTTTAATTTTTTAAAATATTTTTTTATATAAATCGCCTATAGGATAGACCCAGTAAAGCATGGCCATTCTCGTCACTGTCTGAATAGCTACTCAAGTCAATTCGAAGCGAACGCGGTAAGAAAATAAGTATAGCCAATGAAATGGCTTACAACGGGTGATGCATTGTTTTGTTCTAGGACTGTGTGGCATAATAATCCCTATGTTCTTGCGTTGTTACCATTACAGTGCAGACACTGAAATGTGAACTTACAAGCCCTCTTTGTGTGTGTGTGTTGTACCATTTCCTCTTACCACATCAAAATACTGAGCGTCACAGTATTGGTTTGCGTTTTCAAGCTGACCATTTTTTTATATCTCACTTAAACATTTCGACATAAACACTCACACTCACATCGGTAGAATCAGAACAGACGTGTTACAGTATTGAGGATATGTTATCTTTTTTTTCAAACCAATAAATTTGGGGTTTGTATGAAGTAAAGAACCGAAAGTACAGTGAAACTCAAGGATGATGACCCAATCTGTCTGTCTATTGATGCATGTATTTACTTAAGAAGAAGTATGACCTCTAAAACACAAAGAGATACGGCAAACATGATTAGATTAAACACAACGATGTTTTTCCTTCACGCCTGTGTAATTTAGAGTTTCAATCGTCTTTGAAGACAAACTTGGTCTCCTTTTGTAGGGCTTGAAATAATAAAAAAAGCTGAAAAATCTTAAGCACTTTGCTATAGATAATTTCATCAACAGACTAAACAACATAAATACCGTTACAACAATAGAAAGCCTTAAATCTTCTATCAAAAAGAAATGCATGAAAAAAATTAAAGATTAACGATAACTAACCAATGAAACCGAATTTAACAAAGGCAATGACATGTGAAGAAATGCCTCTCACTTTGGAAAGGTAGGCGAATGTACTCTGTCATGCACCATCAACTTGAAAAAAATTATAAACAGAGAGAAACCTGAATTCAAAATTCAGTTGGTTTTTTTTTGTTTTTTTTGTTTGTTTTTTTCAAAATTATTTCGTTTCTTTTTTCTTTTTTTTGGAACAAATCTAAGCACTAATATAGAGTGGAAAAGGGAAAATGCACATACAAGCTTTGATATTTCTGAAAAAATGAGGGGATATTCCTAACGTTCATAACCACCTATATATGCTTGGACTTGTCTGTGACTTATCCACAAAACAAGATGTACATATTTCTGGTCAAGCTGCAAGTGTGTGCGTGTTTTTGAAAATGGTAAAAACTTGGATATACAATTTTCTCGTGACACTTATAAAGTGAAGAGTCTGTGCAAGTGTCAAAAGCCAAAGTCCTTAACAACCTGACTGAAAGGCTTTACACATGAGTGGGAATTGTCTCACCACACACTCATTTGTCCGAGCGTGGTACAGGAGGAAAAAGGTGCTCAGCAAGACAGCCATGGATGTTAAGTACTCACCAAAACGCTAGCCCGTACTTATTTCAAATCAAGTCGTGTCACCAAAAAAGACGACGTGTACGACATCAAAGGCATTGTCAAACGCAGAATGCCTCAATGCTAACTGGCTAGGTCTGCATTTCTTGCTCCCGCTGTTGTTGCATATATTTCTTCCCTCCACACCGAGTTCTGGGCCTAATTATTTTAATTTCGTTGTACCCGAACTTACATTATCCATATTATCACCAACAAAAAAAACAAAAAAAAAACCGCACAGACCTAAAAGAAACATTCACTCACTTTTTTACAGAATATTACTATTTTTAAAATTTTGATAATCGACGGAAACGAACAACTTAGAGTCACACTTTCTAACCAAGATAAAGAAATCATGTGCTGATAGACTCACTTCTGTATTTTTTCTTCTAACTGACTAACATATCATAGGCAATGGAATGTTATTTCTTTTCGAGAGTATGGGGTAGCCCTGAAATTTTTTGGGAACTTGAAGCTATGGCGATCGCTTAGGTTATAAGATGGCGGCCTCCTCTGACGACAGGCTTTCTCACAGGATAAGGTCTGCTTCTTCGGAAAAGAGAAGAAGAACTCTTTGGTGTCGATACGACAATCGACAAAGCCTCTGTCAGGTTCATGCTGCTGCTGTTGCTGCTCTCTCTGCCGTTTATGAAGTCTGTACTTCTCCATCCATTCTTCTTTCTCCTTCTTGAATTCCTCCTTGAAGAGCTCTTCTTTCAGGTCTTCAGTGACTTTCAACATTATGATATTGTCTATCTCTTCAGGTCTCGGTATCAGACTTGTCATGACCCTATGCAAATTCACATAGGCTTCGTTCAACTTGGCTAATCTTGAGCACATCTTCGTAGGAAGATAAGTTAACAATGGATGGGCAGACTGGAGACTTCCCCGTTTGTATTGTCAAAGCGCGGACGTGAAGGAAAACATTGCTACACGGTTTTCGAGCCGGAACGTTCAAATAGTGTTATGGGAGGGATAGAAAGAAGTCAAAGAGCATCAATTCAACATTCCTATAGCCAAACAAACCACAAAGGCATTTTTTTTCTTCAAAACACAACATTTTTTTATTCATACTAACAAACAACTCTAACATTTTTTTAACAATAATCTAACACTATAACATCAAACATTTTTTTCAAATACCAAACGTTTTTTTAAATCACACTCTACTTTAAACAGGGCTGACAACGTTGTGAATGAAATTGTGATTTCCACTGTTGGAAATCATTAGGCCATTGATGGACACTACGTTTCCTAGCTTGAGACAAAAGATAAGCATAATGGTCACAAAACCATCGATCTACTTTCACATCGTTTCTAGCAGAAGAACGAGGATCGAAATGAGTCACTAAATGTTCTAAGGAATAGCCCAGGCTGCGATGATGCAGAAAATACACACAGTACTGTCCACACACCAAGGAATCTGTGCCTTGTAATTTCACATTATTGAATCGGGTGGTTTGAGCATTTCTTCTCATAAAGTCGATGATATCGTCTTCCAAAGGGGGCAATCCGTACGAATCGAAATATTCCACACATCCTTCTTGAGGAAAGTAGACGGGTACCCAGTGGGTTCCTGGGAGATGACTGTCGTCCGTGTTGATCATGTAAGCTTGATGGTCTTTAGGTTTGCGATCTTTAGCACAGACGACAGAATTCCAAGAAGCCGCATATGAACTGTGGTTCAAAAGGTAATAAAGTTCTCAGGTATCCATTTTTTGTTTTTTTTCTTAAGTCATCAATTCGATCCTGACTTTCTGCTTGAAAATGTCTGACAAGTAATCGTTTTCTTCGCCTTGTCTCCCAACTCTGATCCAACAGAGCTTCGATGCGATGGATCTCTTGAGTTGTTAATGGAGGACAATAATGTTCACGCAAGCCTTTATACCACTGTTGTAACACGTCTTCTTCCGAGATGAGACTCCAAGCTTCGTCCAGATATTCGTCCAATTTTTCTTCTTGACTCAGCATTAGCATTTATCGTGTTGAATTTGACTGGGATGATCGTTATGACATCCATAGCAATCTTTCTTGATCAATTCCTTAATTTTTTTTTCTGTCAAGACTATAGCATAACAGGAAACTATATGTGATTCTTGTTCTGGCCATCTAGACTTCATCATGATGACTTCTTCGTCTTTGTTTTGGGGTTCTCCTTCCTCAGGATCTTCACATTCCATGTCCAAAGAATCCCTACTATACAAACATTGATAAAAGTCTTCCACGACTTCTAATAGTGTAGAATGACTTCTCTCAAACTGTTGGCTTATCTCGTATTGTCCAATTCAGCATACAGGAGGACGTTCACCGTATTATCTGCGCGTAGATTTTCTGCAAACTGAAATTCCACACGGATCTGGCCGGATTTTATAGGGTGAAAATGTCACTCGTCGCTGTCTTGACTTACAACTCGTTAGAGAACCGTTTTCGAAAATGGAGTTTCACTGTAACTTTCCCTTTGGAGAAGGGAATATTTTGTCCCAGATCTCCTTTTATAGCAATGTTGACAGTGTCTAAATACGACTTACTGACGGGTAAATAGTGAGGATGTACAAATTCACGGTGTACGTGATAGGTGTTTGCACCTTCCTGGTCATTGTTTGTGGTACTATCCACTTTGAAAGGAATGACACGCAGTAACGGCACAGAGGTGTGTCCCACCACGTTGTACTCCACCACATCGGAATATACAAAGATCAAATTAAGTCCTTGGTTCAGTTCTACCGGGTTTCCAAAAGCTCTGTAAAAATCCATATTACTTTTGATCTTGGGGCTCATATTGTTTGCGACCATTTCTGCATGTCCACCCAAAATTTCAAACAAACTACCATTGAACCTGAGGGACAATGTGTCCGTATCTTGAAATTTGATCACGAGACGATGAGCCACTTTATGGTACTCAATCTTCACACTTTTTTTGGCTCTGTTCAGTGCTTTGCCAAAGGCTAAGTTGAACCTGTCCGCAATAGTGTCCACCAAATGTTCACCACTAAAATAATAACCTGAAGGAATTTTCAAGGTGTAGATAATGAAGGCTGGATTGCTGGCTGCTCTTGTGTCCCCTAAAAACCCGATTTTGTTGATTTCTTCCTCCAATTGGGCATTCAGGATTTCCACCTCGAAAGTGTTTTGCTTCTCGGTGATGTTTTTGATTTGTGTTGGGTGAATGATTTCCACTAAAGCCACTTCCCAATGGGCTTCGTGATCTAACTGGATGGTCTGAGGTAATTTGACCGTGTAACAGCACAACGTGTTGTTGGGAAACACCTCCATGGAACTGTCACTGGGTAAGGTTAAGTAAAATTGGCTGTTATTGCTCATAATTCCAGAGTTTTGTGGCTCTCCGAGGCGATACTGGAAGTCAGAGGAGTGTCTCCGCCCAAAATGGAGTTGTTGTTGGAGTGGTGGCTGGCACTGACACTGGACACAAGGTTCCCGTGGTTCCCGTTCGAGGAGAATTTCAGGGAGGGATTGGGAAGCAGGTAATCAATGTAACTGCTCAATACAATGGTCCACAATTGTTTGTCTCCTTGTTGCAAACTCAAATTGGCGATGGCTGCCCCGATGACACAATACACCACGAAGATTTGGCAGAAAAAGACGATTTGCGTTTTAGGCACACGTTCTCCACACTACACCCACAAGGGTTGTTTTTGTAAATCTTGCAGAGAAGAATTGAGTGAAGGAGTGATCGCAGTAGCTGAATCTGTGTGAAAGGGAATGATGGTCACTTCTTTTTATAGTCGATGACGTGCGAAGCGTCGATCCAAGAATGATAACTGGTCGGATATCCTTTCCAACGTACTTTGACTTCTTTGACGTCGTTTGCCCACTTTACGGTTTCTGCCAGTTAGCACTCCACCCACCTCGAGAACACAAATAACATCTAGTCAACAGCCGACTATACCTAACAAACAACCCGTCCCGGAAAGAGTGGTGGCAAAACAAAGGTCCAATTATCTTAGACAAACGGTATGGCAAACTCAAATGTAATTATCGGAGGCACTACGTTCTTTTCTCACTCCGATACTACAGGCAATCTCAGCTGAAATAACAACCACAACAACAATAACAGCGACAGACACCATAGCGGCGGATTTGAAACTATCTGAAGAATTAGTATCAGAACCAGAAAAAGAAATTGAGGCGGTTGAGGAGGAGGAGGGGGACGCTGACCCTCGTTGAAAAGTACACCGAAATGGGGCTAGATCAAGCATTGTATGACGTCAACATAGCAGGGCAGTTTATTAGAGCCATACAATACGTTGCCTACAGATCTCTAGACACCTTTAAACCAAGACCTTCTCAATGGGGCTTAGGGGTCAGAGTTCTTCCCCAATTCTACAGACAAACCTACACTGGATACCCCCTCAGTCAACTGGTAGAAGCCGCTGCTTACATTACCGCCCATCATGGCTACGCATTTCCTGATATCAAGAATCATGTGACTAGGAGTGCGGGAAAGAACGTGAAAGCAAAAGAGAGACGTGTTACCTTCTAACAGAAAAAAACAGACTTTTTTAGGGCTCCAAAAGATTGCTTTTTATTGAATAGGGAACCATATTTGGCTTGGTATCCCTCCTTGACTAAACTATTCTCGAAACAAACTTGACCGATTGGAACACTGCAACAAACTTAACTTTTTAAACCTAACAGTGACCAAACTGGTATATGTCGCTTAGACATAATAATTTAAATAAGATCAGTATGGCTATTTTTATGTACACTAAGAACTAATATTAGACAGATATGTTAGGAAATTTAACAGACTCGTTAGATTTGAACTAATTGCACAGGTGGTTAACACATTATTGGTACTTATTATTGTCGATTAGCAAAAAACAGGACTTGATTTGAAATAAGTACGGGCTAGCGTTTTGGTGAGTACTTAACATCCATGGCTGTCTTGCTGAGCACCTTTTTCCTCCTTTACCACGCTCGGACAGAAAAATGAGTGTGTGGTGAGACAATTCCCACTCATGTGTAAAGCCTTTCAGTCAGGTTGTTAAGGACTAGTTAGTCCTACACCTGAGTGGCTAAATTTAAAAATAGTCTGTGAGTACATAAAAGCCTGGGGGATGAGGCTCTCTTTCCTTCCCCAGGAGTAATTAAAAATCACGCGGTGCGTTATTAAACCAGTGATACATGCTCCATTAGAGCGAAAATCACTTTAATTCAAGTAAGCAAGCAAGCAAGTTCGGGTACCGTCTCTAGCACTCTTGATGACACCAACTGTCTGGGTTATTTTCTTTCTTGCAAGCCCCTATGTTCCACTTCTGTTTGTGATAATAACTTGTGATACTTCACATTTCCTAAAGTGGAAATCTTTACAAGCCGTACAAAATACAAAACTTATATGACTTTGGCTTTTGACACTTGCACAGACTCTTCACTTTATAAGTGTCACGAGAAAATTGTATATCCAAGTTTTTACCATTTTCAAAAACACGCACACACTTGCAGCTTGACCAGAAATATGTACATCTTGTTTTGTGGATAAGTCACAGACAAGTCCAAGCATATATAGGTGGTTATGAACGTTAGGAATATCCCCTCATTTTTTCAGAAATATCAAAACTTGTATGTGCATTTTCCCTTTTCCACTCTATATTAGTGCTTAGATTTGTTCCAAAAAAAAGAAAAAAGAAACGAAATAATTTTGAAGAAAAAAAAAAAAAAAAAAAAAAAACCAACTGAATTTTGAATTCAGGTTTCTCTCTGTTTATAATTTTTTTCAAGTTGATGGTGCATGACAGAGTACATTCGCCTACCTTTCCAAAGTGAGAGGCATTTCTTCACATGTCATTGCCTTTGTTAAATTCGGTTTCATTGGTTAGTTATCGTTAATCTTTAATTTTTTTCATGCATTTCTTTTTGATAGAAGATTTAAGGCTTTCTATTGTTGTAACGGTATTTATGTTGTTTAGTCTGTTGATGAAATTATCTATAGCAAAGTGCTTAAGATTTTTCAGCTTTTTTTATTATTTCAAGCCCTACAAAAGGAGACCAAGTTTGTCTTCAAAGACGATTGAAACTCTAAATTACACAGGCGTGAAGGAAAAACATCGTTGTGTTTAATCTAATCATGTTTGCCGTATCTCTTTGTGTTTTAGAGGTCATATTTCTTCTTAAGTAAATACATGCATCAATAGACAGACAGATTGGGTCATCATCCTTGAGTTTCACTGTACTTTCGGTTCTTTACTTCATACAAACCCCAAATTTATTGGTTTGAAAAAAAAAGATAACATATCCTCAATACTGTAACACGTCTGTTCTGATTCTACCGATGTGAGTGTGAGTGTTTATGTCGAAATGTTTAAGTGAGATATAAAAAAATGGTCAGCTTGAAAACGCGAACCAATACTGTGACGCTCAGTATTTTGATGTGGTAAGAGGAAATGGTACAACACACACACACAAAGAGGGCTTGTAAGTTCACATTTCAGTGTCTGCACTGTAATGGTAACAACGCAAGAACATAGGGATTATTATGCCACACAGTCCTAGAACAAAACAATGCATCACCCGTTGTAAGCCATTTCATTGGCTATACTTATTTTCTTACCGCGTTCGCTTCGAATTGACTTGAGTAGCTATTCAGACAGTGACGAGAATGGCCATGCTTTACTGGGTCTATCCTATAGGCGATTTATATAAAAAAATATTTTTAAAAATTAAACTAATGCGCGAACAATCGTACCATGGGCGATCCCATGGAAATTGTGTCCGTCTTATTGTAAAATACATCAACATTTAATTTAACCGTGCAGATCGCTAAATAAACCTCTGATCATACACATTTTGAAAAGTGTTGTGTGACACGGATCGCCATTGTCGTTTGGTGTCTGCTTTCTTCTTCGAAAAGAGATCGTTTCGTCTTGACTATAAAAATTTAATTTGACTAAGTTTTACGCACTACTTGAACTCATGCATTTACGTTGTAGGTGTAAGCCGTCGTTCTCAGTTTTCTGGAAGTTCGTTTTTGCGTTTCTCAGATGTGATACTATTTTTTATGGACCGAACGAAATTTCTTTTGGCGTGAATCAGGACTCGTGGTTTTGTGGCAGAAATGGAGAGCATTGATTAAAGCCCAGTTATGTCGTCTTCGAAATCGCTGACACGGATTTGAACTAACACTTCAGGTTTTGTGTGAGGCGATACGGTACATCATTGCCTTTTACTTCCTCAATGAAATCGTTTCATCTTATTGCAAAATTACATTTGACTAGGTTTCATACGCAGCAGGTCTCTGTATATAAGGAGAGTGTCTTAGCGTCAGAGTATTCATTCCGCTCTCAAAAGATCAAAGATGGAAGAGTCAGCACAGATCGACCTGCTGGTCAAATATTTGCTAAAAGTCATACGAAAGCATAATTCACATGCGAAAGTGGCAACAAAACTTACTCTTTTGGTCGTTGATTTGATGAGAGTCATACGAAAGTGTGTAAGTGCTAATGAAGTTTGCTATATCTGCAAAGGTAAATGGGTATTTGTCTCCAGAATACCTGCTTCGTCTAAGAAAGAGACACAAAAGTCAATATACCTAATATCGTTGTCAGGAGAAAGGACACTGGAATTCAGAGTGCCCTACGAGAAAAGAGAATAAACAAAAACAAGACGAAACAGAGAAGAGGGATTCAGAAGAAGAAGAAATTGAAGATGATGAAGAACTTGTGCCAGTAAAGACATGGAAATGGAAAAATTGACAATGTGAGCCGATGCGTTGGCCCTGATGTGAAATTTCATACTACCTTCTAAAAGAGAATAGACCAGAAAGAACACGTAAGTGTCTCTTGGTCTTGACATTGTATAATAAGGATGGCGTGTTTTGTTTTCTACTCACACTTTATGAAATTGTGCCCTTTCACCTATCTCTATCCCTCTGGATCATGTTTTAGTTAGAATTGAAATGGAAGGATGTTTTCCTTCACGCACGCTCTTTAGGCATGCAAGTCGGTAAACAATAGTCAGTCTATTCCTCCATTATTTTGTGTCTTGATGTTTCCTAAATCACACACTGATGCCATAAAATAACGGGTTAAATGGGTTTTGTAGTGTTGGGAGTGGGGGGTGGGGTGGGGTGGGGTGTAGGTGTTTGGCAGAGTTGGTCATTGCAGGTGAGGGCTTAGGTGCTTTCAAAAAACTTTTACTTCTTCACTCTGTGTTGATAGTATATTTGGGGTTTGTTTTTTCCTCTTCCCTCTGTGTGTGTGTGTGTGTGTGTGTATGTGTGTATGTGTGTGTGTATGTCTGCGCGCGTACGTTGTGTGTGTCTATTGGTCTCTGTTTGTCCGTATAAAACTCACTTTATCCCTATCAGATACACTCTACCTACCTACCTACAGTAGCGCGTATTCAGGTCAGCCACTTGCAACACTGTTGATATTTATCCCTAGTGTTCAGTACAGTGACGTCACTGACGCTGGAAATTTCGAGACTATAAATATCGACTTGGGGATTTCCACATTTTGTAGCTATACATATATACTAGAATTCATAAACAGGAACGTCACTCAAGCTGAGGCTATAAAAAGATAGTGGGATTTTCCAAAGGAAAAACCCACAAGTTGGAGCTATAAATAGATAGTGGGATTTCATAGGAATTTCAGCTGATTATAGATACATAGGTATTTATCCACGATCGTCACAGAAGTTGATATTGTAAGTAGTTACTAATTTTATCTATTTTATAGTGTGTGTGTTTATGTGTGTGTGTGTGTGAGTATGTCTGCGCGCGTACGTTGTGTGTTTCTGTGTGTGTGTGTGTGAGTATGTGTGTGTGTGTGAGTATGTCTGCGCGCGTACGTTGTGTGTGTGTGTGTGTGTGTTTGTGTGTGTGTGTGTGTGTCTGCGCGCGTACGTTGTGTGTGTCTATTGGTCTCTGTTTGTCCGTATAAAACTCACTTTATCCCTATCAGATACACTCTACCTACCTACCTACAGTAGCGCGTATTCAGGTCAGCCACTTGCAACACTGTTGATATTTATCCCTAGTGTTCAGTACAGTGACGTCACTGACGCTGGAAATTTCGAGACTATAAATATCGACTTGGGGATTTCCACATTTTGTAGCTATACATATATACTAGAATTCATAAACAGGAACGTCACTCAAGCTGAGGCTATAAAAAGATAGTGGGATTTTCCAAAGGAAAAACCCACAAGTTGGAGCTATAAATAGATAGTGGGATTTCATAGGAATTTCAGCTGATTATAGATACATAGGTATTTATCCACGATCGTCACAAAATGGAACGAAAAAATTGAAAAAGAAGAAGAAAATGAGAAGAGGAAGAAAGAAGAGGAGGAGGAAGAGAAGAAAGAAGAGGAAGAGAAGAAAGAAGAGGAGGAGAAAAAAAAGAAGAAAAAGAGTGTAGGAGAGAAAATAAGAAGTTGGTTGAGAAAAAGAAGAAATTAGAAGCAGAAGAAGAAGAAGAAAAACCAAAGGCCCTTTTCAGGGCCAGCCATATTTCTCGAAAAGAGATAGCCTTTCCATTGCCTACCCCTTTTTTATTTTGTTTTTTATAAAAAAAAATAGAGACCCTCCCTGTTTCAATTTTACATAGACCCTATACAGTCCCAGGGGTTTTTGTCCATGTTAAATTTACATAGACCCTATATTGTCCCAGGGGTTTTTGGCCATGTTAATTCCCATAGACCCTATATTGTCCCACGATTTTTCTCCATGTTAAATTTACATAGACCCTATATTGTCCCAAGGGTATTTTTAATGATAAGTCCCATTGACCCTATAAGATCCCCCTTAACTACTAATGTATTAGACATTGCAAAAAAGAAACTTTTTCGTACCTTTGTTGCTTTTAAAAGTGCTTTCATGCTTTATATATAATTGCATTATGGAATAAATTGTATACAGTAGACATTATGGGAAAATGTTTCATTTTGCAGTAAGTATTTATAATTATATCAAATAATGTGTCTGTGAAAATAATACATTTTCCGGATTTCCTCATGTGAAAAAGGTATGAGAAAATACAAAATGTATCTCCATGATTGTTCTCCTTATAGCTAAATGACCTAGATTCCTTTGACTAATAAATGTGTGGAGATATTGCGCCGTAGTAAAAATGCTAAATGTTATGTCGCTTTTAGACACTGAATACACTGCAATTGTCTCAGACCCCACCCCCACCCCCAACATGTTAATACACCATTGATACGTTTAATAAATAACGCGATAACTGGAAACTTACAGTCAATAAACAGAAACAAAAATAATTGTAATTGGTTTCTAAAACATAACACATACAAATGTAAGATAAAATGCCCTTTATTGATGTCGTAGATGAATATAAATACTTAGGCCTTATATTTCACAATAAAAAACGTCCAACAACTAAACGCGCAATCTAGTACACCTAATAAAGGTATGCTATTGCTTAAAAAGCAAATGCACGTTTTATATTTGCATATTGATTATCAGCTGAAACTGTTGGATCAGATCATTGTACCAATTTTAGTAAATGCTTCTAAAATTTAGGAATTTTTAATATCTGATATAGTTGGGGGGGGTTGGGGGAATATCTTTCTTTCCTTTCTGAAACAAAATATACCCATCTATATACGGCATACGGTGAACTTGGTCGGTTCATCTTAATTATTAACATTAAACTTGAATGATAAACTATTGGCCTAGATTTATTAGTGGTCATTAAGAAATAAATGTCTTATTATTATTATTATTATTATTATTATTATATATATATATATATATATATATATATATATATATATATATATATATATATATATATATATATATATATATATATATATATATATATTCTCTCTTATGCATGAATTTTGTGATCATTCTTGTAGCAATAATTATATACTAGTAGTAAAATCTATATTATATAAGTTGGATTTATATGTATAGATAAATCAAAGCTTTGAGCTAGTTCAGTGGCTAACAAAATCTGTAGAACTACCATATAAATATTAACATGGACAAGCTTAGGCAGCTATTATGTATATCTATATTTTTTGTAATTCTTGGTGCATGATTGTGTGCATAGCGTCTGTAAAACAAATTTCATGAGTGTTAATTGTAATGATCATCTACAATCATGATATTAGATACATGTCATACGTGGGTATAAAAATCTATTTTAAGATATCAAGAGTGCGGATTGTGTAGGATCTATAAATAGATGTTTACGTAGGTGTTTACGATCATTAATAATACTATTAATAATAAAAGATGTTGACAAGTTTAGGGTAATTTATAATTGGCTGGTGGGGTCAGGTCTGTTCTTGGAAGAATTGCTATTTCCCATAGGATGGGTTAGGTCATGTGGGTTCTTTTACAATGTGGGATATTTGTAAAACATGACGTAGCTAGCAGGAGCAGAATGCGTTTTCACCCCTTATGCTTGTATATAATCTGTGGAACCACCATACATGGAGCTGGAGAATTGTTTTTAGTTTTTTTTCCCTAATGTTCTTGTTGTAACATCAGTCTGGAGACGTACTTAATTATTCTTATTTGGGTTCTTTCACGTTGTGGGGAAAAACATCACTTGGCTAGAAAGAGCAAAATGCGTTATCACTCATTATGCTTTTTATATAAGTACGTGGAGCTGGAGAATTATTTTTAGTCTTATTATGTTCTTGTAACGTATAGAATACTGTGTTTAGATATTATATGAATGGAAATATTTGTTTGGATTATTCGTTGGAATTACAAAATGATTATTGAAGTAAAATTTTATTCTGGGACTAATGTAACTTAATCGAAGGGGTTCTGTGCAGTACCATTTTGATACATCAGGACTGTTGGCAGACCAGTACATTCGATAATCTTAAATCCATTCGGAACATTAGATTATTTTAGGACTTGAATAGAACTTGTTTAGGATTCGCTTGGATTCATTGTTAATCATACTGTAAGTTCCTCTTACATTTTGGTTTTACAAAACTTGTTGGTTTTGCTTCTTTCCTTTAATTAGTTTATGTCCATATAGTCGTAACAGGAGCTAACATCTGCACATCATCCAAAGATCTTAAATACAGGCTAGTTAAATCCAGAATGGATTTTAAAAAAGCAACATATTTTCCATGACCAAATAAAATACATTTTAAAAGCTTAATTAAGTTTAGACATGCAAATCGTAAGTTTCCTGTTGAAACTGGTAGATGGGCTAGCGTTTCCTATAATGAAAGAAATATTACACTTGGTATGTCGTAGGAAATAGGGGATGAACGTCGTGTTCTTATTTTCATGATGAGAGACAAAAATGTATACTTTTATTTACGTTTCCAGGACTAACGTTTATAGATAAAACCAATTAATGAATACAGTTAACATACGACTCATGGAAAGTATTTGCATGTTCTAAGATTGTCCTTTCAGAATTGTGTTAACTTGCTAAGCATTATGCAATGATATCACATGCTATATTCATGTTCTTTTACTTATTACCTAATATTACAAGCTGGGTGTAACAAAGTCTTGCCTTGTCCTTGTCGCCATGGCTTTTCTTTCTGTGGCCGATAATGATTATGTCTTGATCACTGATGACAGAAACAATGATGACTCCACTGACAACACCTGAATCATATAGCCTTTCATTTGTGTTCTATACAAACAAAACGAAAAGAAAGGAATAAATAAAAGGTCAGTTACCTAATCAAATGCATACATTTGTAAATTGTCAAAATTATTTTAAAAACTTGTAAAATAGATCTTGTTGCTTCATTCCTTTAGAAGGCACACGCATTACTCTTTCCCACTCCTTTAGAGGGTCCGCCTCGGATGCGAAAGGTCGGGGGTTTGAACCCGGCCCAGTCATACCAAAGACATATAAAATTGCACGAGCAGCTGCCTCGTCAGTATTAAGAGGTTAGTGTTAAGACTGGTCGGCCTGGTGTCCCGATAATGTGACTGGGTGGGACGTCATGTTACATGTCTATGGCATGATGCCCCAGTGCTAGACATCACTATAAACTGCACACTGCAGACATCGTAACGATATTGTTCAAGTTACGTGAAAAATCCAAATACACACACACACACACACTTTCGCACTCCACCTTTTTTTACTAATAGAACTACGGTGATTCGTTGATAAATGTGGCAGACTCGCGACCGAAATGGTTCGAGTCATACCATGGGAACAGCCGGGGTTAGTTATCATTGTTTACCCTTAGGCAGTGCACTTGTTTCAAGTGCCTCGGCTATATATAACCTGCTTGTGTCGTAGTACCTTAAAACACCAAACCAATCACCATGTGTTACATTACACGAACTGGTCGCAGTCTTGTGTCTCGTTTCAGTATCATAACGATTCCAAGTTTAAAAATGTTCAAATTTTTTAAAATTGACATATTCTATTACGGATGGTTCTTTGATTTAAAAGCTGAAGTTCTTCTGCATAAAAGACTTTCTCGTCTGTCATAGCCTGGAGTATATGTCGTACCATAAGTTGTTGTCGTTGTTGTATTGGGTTTAACGCCATTTCTCAGCGCATTATAGCTTACATACGGTGGCCGGTATAACTGGTGAAGGAAGATCACATGAATACTCTGGTAAGAACCACAGACCCACTGGAAGCTACTGGCAATCTTTCTCACATAGCCACATTGGCCGAGCCCGAGATTCGAACCGACGCAAACAGCGGTGAGATGGCAGTGATCAGTAAAAGCCAGCGCTTTAGCCCACTCGACCACCCGTGCCCCCCCCCCCCATCCGTACCTTAAGTAAAGCGTTCACTTCCAGATGAAAGTTATTCCATAAAGGCATTACTGTTTACCTTGCTATTAGCAATATTCTCAGTAATGATACTGATCTGGGTTCATTATTCGGTGAGTAAACTTGCGTACAGTTCCTTAAGATAGTACCCGTCGGCTGCTATATTCCTTTATATGGTCACTGGGACAGTGAACTTTATAACTAGTTATAATAACGTTTCATAATATCGCCTATTTCCCGTATAACGACGTCTTATCCAAACAATCTACTATATAGTCGGTGTCTTAAATAATTAATACCTGTTAGCGCCCATGTAAAGAGAGTTCAGAGATTATATAAAGATATAATGAAGCGGTAAGCTTGATTAGAATTATGTCGAGATCTTTGCTGGAGGACATATTTGTTAATGACTTGACACATAGGGTGAAAATTGTGCCCTGCAGCCATTTACCTTTATTCTTCGTAACTCTGAGTGTCCGTGAAAATGGTTCAGTGTCTAAATATGATTCTAAAAGTATTTGCATATGATAATAATACAAACTTTAAACTCAGAGGGAGATGGTGTTCTTATGTTACGTGTTTAGGCTCTAATAAATAGTAACAAAAGAAAGCGTGTAAACAACAATCTTTGAAAACTTTAACAAATAATTTATTTCCCTGGAAAAACAATGTAATAAAATGAAAAAGTACGAACTTACGATTTTAAGAATCAAATCCAAGAATAATCAAAGAATAATTCACGAATTAAATTTTA
Source organism: Sinohyriopsis cumingii (assembly GCA_028554795.2). NCBI lineage: Eukaryota > Metazoa > Mollusca > Bivalvia > Unionida > Unionidae > Sinohyriopsis > Sinohyriopsis cumingii. The sequence goes on from CM068825.1 coordinate 113,939,737, forward strand.
GAAGTCCTAGTATTGAAATGTTCTAATGAATTCAAGTTCGAGTCCCAACTAAAAATCCAAAGTGAAAGGCGATGACGTATACTGTAGCCTTTAAAGTACAGATGTTTATACGGTTCTTTGTTGATCCACAAACAATATTCCGGTATTTGAATTTCCAAATAAAATGTAAAGAAAAGTCTTTGTCCAGGAATTTTAAACGAGCACTCAAATGTTTCCAGGAAAAAGAATTAATCTTTTAGAATACAAATAATTTGAAAAAAAATTTAAATTTAACTCCAAACTGGTCACAACTAAACACTTTCCAGTGTCCAAAGTAAAAGCCCAACTGAGATTATTTCTCTATAGACAAAGGTTATACAGCCAAATAATGCGCAAAATGGATACCAGTATGAGTGTCACGTGATCACATTCCAGAACAGTTTAGAAATTATTTACATGTCTAAGTCACATATTCCAGCAGAGCCTCGATTTCACTATTATTATTCACACATTAAGAATGAATTTGAAGGAAAAAAAAAGAAGTTGTTTCCTTGATTATCAAGGCCAGGAACTAGGTCAGCAAAAGAGACAAAGTTCGGTGTCTGCGACTAAAGAATCAGGTCAAACTAGTTTCTGGAAAGTATCAAATTCCTAGTAAACAAACTTACATTACTTTGACATGTAATGAAATTAAAAATAAAATGATTTTAAAAGTTACAAATAATTAAATGAAATCAGATATAAATTAAATCAAATATACATAAAAGTGTAAATAGAGCAAACTGAATTGCAGTATAATTTATTTTCATTGCTAATGAATACTTTTTAATTCCCGAACGTACCGTAGAGTGGGCATAGAATTAACTAAAACTCAGTTACCAAGCCTCCAAAAGAACATGTTAAAAGCGATATATATTAAATAGACTTATATTTTCTCTCATAATGGATATTGTTTAACTTATTAATTTATTTGTTAACCTTCATGAAAAGACTAGAGCATTTTCAACGGTACATAGCATTACGTATTATAGAGTTTGAGAAAGTATCTGGTAGCAAGTGATTTTTTAAATGCCTTCCAAAAAACTTGCTGTATAATTCGTCCCATTATATATAATTTAAATGGGAAACATTAATCAATTATGATTTTCGGAATCTTTGAGATTTTAAGAAAAGACAAACAGATTCCAGTTTATTGAATAAAATAAGGATGTCATCTGAATATTGTCATTATTCGGATGTAATTTAATGCAATTAAATCAGAGCACTATTCAGGTTGATGCAATTAAATCACAACACTGTTCAGGTTGGTGCAATTAAAAAAACGTTCACTATTAAATTGATGATAGCTCGAAATTATGAGTACATCTTTATGTTGCATTTTGATGTCACCTGTCATTTTTGTTCAGTTCGGAAAGAAAGATGACCTGATGCTGTCTCTAATTAAACTGAATGAAAATAAAAATATATCTACAGTATCATCCAAAGAAATAAGGGCACCGAAAAAGAAAAAAAAAAACAAAGACGCATTTTAAAGGTGTAACAGGTTTTCAGCATGCTTTTCTAGGCGTTTTTTGGCTGTTATTTATCATATACTTGATCTTTGAAATAACGAGAAAAGTACGCAATTGTTTTATTACACCACGCTAAATTGTATCTAATTCAGTCGTCAATTGCATCGCATAACTTACATGTACACAAACGACATATACAATCTCTCTCTCTCTCTCTCTCTCTCTCTCTCTCTCCCTAGGAATAAAACTTTAAGTGATTTATAATATATAAAGAATACAAAAATACGATTGATTTAGATAAATGCATTAAACTGACAAAGACCAGTGCAAAACTAATATCTAACTAGGCTAGTTAGATACTAGTTTTTCACTGTTCGTTGTCAGTCTAATATATATAATACAGCTCTCTCTCTCTCTCTCTCTCTCTCTCTCTCTATATATATATATATATATATATATATATATATATATATATATATATATATATATATATATATATATATAATACACACACTTTATAATGTTATTTACCATTGATGGGTCTCGATGTCATACATCTGATGTGCGAAAGATTTGCATTGTAAGGAAAAAGACTAACTTGTGATACTGAGTTATAAAATGATAATGTAATTTTTACACGGCTGAACATTATGACTGATAAACAGTATGTTTGACATGTTGTAGGTTTATATTATAAATCACTTAAAGTTTTATTCCTTTTGAATAATGCAGATATTGACCTGTAAGGATGTATATGTAATCATGATCATCATCATCAGTCCCGTAGGCTGGTAGACCATTGGGGCACCGCACAAGACCGAACAACCGGCTTCCTCCATTCCTCTCGATTTTCCGTCTTTCTCATTGAGTCGCTCAACCTCAAGCCTGTTCGCTCTTGAATGTTATCTTCTCACCTCTTTCTTTGCCTGCCTCTCTTTCTTCTTCCTTGTACAGTGCCTTGCTGGATTGTCTTGGCAAGTCCTGATGATTGTGTGACATGCCCATACCACTGCATTGGAATCAGGAGATCTACGTGAGGCCCAATGGCTTGTCTTATCCTTTGCTTTATTTCTTCATTGGTGACACGATCTTTATATGTGACGCCGAGGATCTTTCGGAAACATCTCATCTCTATGGCCTGTTTCCTTTTCTCTAAGTCAGCTATTATGGTCCATGATTCACAGGCGTAGAGAAATATGGAGATCACCAGTGAGTGCACCAGTCTGACGTTTGAACTGAGTGCCATGTTGTTGTCGTTCCAGATGGGCTTCAGTTTTGTCAGCGCTGCTGTTGTCTGTGCAATCATGGAGAGTACTCCAGGCTTCGATCCTTCATCTGTTACCGTTGGCCCTAAATACTTGAAGCTGAGGACTGTTTCTAGCTTCGTACCTTGGACCCTGATGTCAGTGCTGATGCCCTTGGTGTTGCTGGTCATCATTTTGGTCTTCTCTACCCTGATTTCCATGCCGTAGGCTGCAGAGGTTTTGTCGATAATCTCTACTAAGCTAGTTAGTTCTTGCTCGTTTCCTGCTAGTCCAGCAATGTCGTCGGCAACACGTTAAGTTGGTGACTGTCCTGCCTCCGATGCTGACTCTCCCTTCAGGCTATTATACTGGTTTAATTATGTACTTGCTACGACTAATTGGCTATATGATATAAACTTCGTCCATTTATTAACATATGGAACATGATCTAATTTTCCTTTTCTTGTATTACATTTTGCCCTCTTGAAAACTTGGAAAAATGATGATTTGGATGGTTAAATTTACAAGTCTATTTTCATTGCGAAACATGTCCGAAGTTTTAGCTCAGAGTCACTTGATGTACCTTTATCCTTGCAATACAGATCCGTCCTACCGCCGGTAAACCACAGTGAGGTCATTAACTGGCAGATATTTTCTCGAGTGAAAGCCTTCAATGTATTTATGATATAACTGTTTGGCACTTTTGTTCCTCAAATTGCCATTTTTTTCTCATTTTTTTTCTCTTTTTTTCTCTCTTATAATTAATCCTTTAAATAATGAAATCAGACCTTAAGATAAATGATCTGTATATGAAACATTACCAAGATTTATAACAACAGGACTATGTCGATCATTTAATAATTCAAAGATTTTGTCAATACCAATCCAAGCAGAGAATATCTTTCATAGACAGTAATAAGTTTCAATTCATCGTCGAGTATATTACAGAAAAAACACAACCATGTGTTTTGTAGGAGTAGAGATCGGTCTGTTCTATCTGTAAGTTGACAATGTCGTTTTTGTGATGATATTATTGCTTAATAATAATAATAATAATAATAATAATAATAATAATAATAATAATAATAATAATAATAATAATAATAATAGTTGTTGATATTATTACTATTATTATTGTTATTATTATCATTATTATTATTATTATTATTATTATTATTATTATTATTAACAACTATGCTACTACTACTAATACTACTACTAATAATAATAATAATTATTATTATTATTATTATTATTATTATTATTATTAACAACAGCAACAACTATACTATACTACTACTACTACTACTACTACTAATAATAATAATAATAATAATAATAACAAATTTTCTAAGGATAGTACCTTTGCTCCGGAATCAAGCACTCTTGTATGTAGTCCTCCAATAAAAAAATATTAAAACTATATGTATATGTGCAAATAAAACTCTGATTGCTATAGTGTATACACACTCACCTGTAATCACATACATACATACATACATACATACATACATACATACATACATACATACATACGTTAGACTAAAACACAAAAGATACATAATTAGGTTTGGGAGATCAGAAGGTGTGGGTTAACCAATTAAGATATCTCTGTTTGAGCTATGGCATGAATGGAACGGAATGAATTTGTGAAGCACGTACTTGAGGAATAGAAAGTTGCTGCTTTTATAACGAGGTTTGGCTTGATATATATATTCCACAACACTGTAACAATATATACAAAGTGTTTTATAGTGAGTCGTTTTGTATTTAGGCAAATGAAGGTTAGAGTTCGAAATAGATCACATGGATATTGGATGCTAGAATCGTTTATCGATATATTGTGGAGCCGTGTTATCAGTTACAACGTTATATATGATATAGAACTTAAAATTTTCCTTCATCGATTTAAAATTACTTTCTATCTAGAGATATATTTTTTTAGAAATTACTAACGCACGTGGCCCTTGTGTGCGCCAAATAGGTCCAATGGATCTAAGGCCAGCCCTGGATGTAAGATTTATATGTCAAAATAGTTTTAACGTACTTTATAAGCATAATGCAACCACTGTAAAGTAAGTTATACATGAGAGAATGTATGGTCTTTTCTTCGGCCGATGTGGTTGTGCGAGAAAGCTTGCCGGTAGCTTCCCGTGGGTCGATTGTTCTTACAGGGGTTTTCTCTGGTTCTTCCTCCACCAATTATGCTGGTTGCATGTATAGCCCATATTGCGCTGAAAACTGGCGTTTAACCCCAAACAACAACAACAGTTGTTCCTTGTAATAAATCTGGCTGTTAATTTATCTGATTAAGATAATAGAGTTGCAATTCCCCCAAGATGGTACAATCATAATCAAGCAGAGACAATATATTCATTATGAAATATTTTAGGGTAAATTCTGGTACATATGAAGACATTCTGTTCGATAAGGCTGTTTTGGAGAATACTACAAAACACACGCGCTTTATTTGATTTTTTTTCTGCACTTTTGAAATAGTTTTTGAAATTTTCGCTTTGTGACCAAATTTGAATATTATTTATATCAAACTCCTATAGTCTAGATCTTAAGTTACATTCATCATTGCTTGCCAGTTTTGGACAAACATGTCATCTCAACATTGTGTGACAGGCCATAAAAACACCTTGCATTGCCAAAAGATCGGTTGATTCAAGCTTCTTGAGGACCCAGACAATTTAGTAACTGTCGTGACAAAATGCCCAAATTTTCTTCACAAGACAGCGTTCTTGACCAGTCAACATCGATCTGTTTACAATAGAAATACAATGCCTATTTCCTATTATTAGCATAAATAGCCAATACGTCTAAATACGGAACAAATTCTCCTCAATTCACTATAATCAAAATCGTTTTTAGTACATTTCCTCACGTCAAATACCTATTTACAAAAATTTTTAAGTGTACTATCTTGACAGCCTTTGCTAAGACAAATCTCACACAGCCATACCATAATTCAAATTTGGAACAATTAAACTATTAAATAAATTACATGCCATTTTGGGGGTAGTTATGTCACCAATTTAACACAAGTATAAAACCTACTTCAGATCTTAAATGTACTCTATTCTAACTACCCAACAGAGTAACTTTATGCCGTGCTTCATTAAAAGCACCGGCCATCATTCGGGTCGTTAATTAGTTCAACCTGTGCAAAAATGAGGTATGATTACCTTGAGCAAAAGAGCTTATGCTATCCCACATACAATGACATGCACAGCAGATTCATCTCTCGAGGCCAGGCTGCCTCTGTTGCGAGTGCTTGTTTATGTGTAGAGCGTTATTCTTACCAGAATAAACCGAAATCACGCACCATTGATTAACGCATTTACTGAACCGATGTTTATCTCATTTTAAATGTTATTATAATAAACGAACATTGAATTCGCGTCACCTTTAATTGTGTCAAAACTTTAAAGGCAGGTGTGAATTTAGGGTTTATTCAATTTCAGTAGATGTTCAATCTTGAGATTCAGTAAAACACATGCCGGTGTCGCTAGTACCGGTAGTTATCTCCCCTGAAATAAACTTTCTACTTCGTGTACTTCACAACTGATATGACAACCAATCAAAACACTCACTTATCTGATTGTATCATGAGAATCAATTTTCTCTTTGTTGCTCTGAATTTCTTAATTATTTTATATGACACCATTAAACACGAGACAAATGCGATAAAACATTTTATCGCCCTTTGATTTGTCAGGCGTTGAATTTCTAGATTCCAAAGAAACGATAGCCGAAGTAATTTGCTCACGACCCGTTGACTACAAAGACGATAACCCACGAACCTAGCTGAATATAATTTTCAGTAACTGTAAAGAGACTTACGGATAGTAAATAATTAGATATACTGACTGAATTTCGCTACAAGAATGGCTTGCCAAATCACATATATCAAGTAAAAGATTGTAATCTTAAGAACAGAAAGGAAAACGGATATAAATATTTCCCTTGCAGCATCTGTATCCAGTAGAGGAATATATGTATATCGGAAATGCCGTTATCAGATGATTGAAAACAAGATTTTATTCTAAGCTATTGGCAAATAGTGCGAGTTTCTTATATTTTCTCCCTAACTATTTATGTTAGAAATTTAGAAATGTTTATTAATTTGAAATTTTGCACAGAATATGTTAAGTTAAGAAAATGAATTTCAAAAAGAGAGTTAACTCATTCTAATGGGCAAATACACAGAAGTTGAAAGTTGTCATGTCTCGGATCAATATTATACGAACCAGTGGTAAGACATCTTTCAGTAATGTTTCGTCATTTGCTTATATTTCGCGTTGACGTAAACTTGTGAAAACTCTTTTGCTAATACGATGGACCGCTTTGGCTCACTAGATACCATTTGGACTCTCATCTGTAGGTTGCGAGCTAGAGTCATTTCCAGTCGGCTGTCGAAAAGTGTCTCTCAACAAAGCTTGCTATTTTCATTACTCTTGCAAAAAATAGTGTATCATTTGCTTATGTGTCGTTAAGCACCAAGCAAGCAGCCAATGAAGTCATCATAAAAGACTGCATGATATGGATGTGGTTGGGCCAACGTTCTTTGAAGATGATCCTGACTTATAAGCGAATATACACTGTGACAGAAACTCGTCGCGAATCTACCTGGATACAAATTGTTAGTCCGATAAATCAGCCCCTCACCCGGGTTAGGGGCTGATATCGCCTATTCATTGAAAGCAGAAATTATTCGCAGCCAATTTTATCTGCACACATCGGTGTACATTTTATAAACTTACCGGTATTTCTCGTGGCTGTGTAGCTACAGTCGGCTGAAGGATTCTTTTGGTGACACGTACATTATATTTCTGGAGCAAATTCTATGTTTGGTTACTTGTAAATCTACGTGGAATAGCACAACCATCAGTCCTTTGGCCGTTTTAAATTTCGCACTAGGTATAGCTGTTACCAATTACCGGTGTGTGTCTAAAGTGTACGCAAGACTGTTCCAGAATAATTTGCATGCAGCAGAATTGCACATTTTAATGAACAGGTGACATCAAACCCACATATCGTCCATCAGTATCAACAAAGGTTTGGGGAGGGGTTGATTTATCGGACTAATACATTGTATGAACAATAAAAGATTCACTGTAATTTGTCAAAGTATCGTTTATGCAAGCCGGTTTCCCAAAATAAGTTCAAAATATCGTCTTATATTCGAAAAATTTACGTCTTTTAATATGTAGAATGAGGTCACCAGGGTGTAATATATATGATGATTAGATAGTAATTAGAGTATTCAATGTTCCTGAGAGCATGTAATGTTATAAACCTTGCCGTTCAGTTTGTAGGTATTTGACTATGCTGAAATGTAGCGCCACTCCTACGATGTTATCATGACTTTAACAAACCAGGGTCATTGAATAAAATATATTCTCGGGGAGAATGTTTATAAATTTGTGACAACATATATAAATCTTTATATTTTTTATATGCAGAAATTGGTTTATTTATTTAGTTTTGTTTTGTCTTTGGTTTAATATTTACAGAAGACATTCCATTTCAATTTGTATTCCACTTGGTATTAGGAAGATTTACATTGTTCAATGTTCGTTTGTTGTAGTCTTGTTACCGGGAAATGAATAGGGCTGCCTAATCTTCCTTAGAAATACATGCAAACATTAAATGCGTACAAGTGGAGTAAAACTGAAAACAGCACAGACTAAGATCTGCATTCGCGTAATGCACCGGGAGATCTGGGTCTCTGAAGTTCGTTAGGAGCAAATCCACATAGACCCGGATATGTTAAAGTATTATGAGAGGGTAAATTGTGACGATTTGTGGTAAAGGGTTGTCGTTCAGCCAAAAGGAAATTAGTTTGCCCTGATCTGGCATCAACCTTCGTATATTCTGCATCCATTTGCCTACTGGAGTTACATTAAATTATAAACAGATGCTTTACATTCAAGTCTATACTCAATATGAGGAAGATTTTGTATTCTCGCACACTAAATCCATTAATTTTCTATCGATAGTGCTGGACAGTATTCTAACTTTGTGCACAATTTGTACAATACAATATGATATCAAAACAAAGACATCATATCAATAATTTCTCCAAGTTATGAAATAAAAATGACCTCGGGATAAGTCAGTTAGTAGACGGGAAAGCGGGAAAGACAATACTCTCTCTCTCTCTCTCTCTCTCTCTCTCTCTATATATATATATATATATATATATATATATATATATATATATATATATATATATATATATATATATATATACAGTTACGTGTTTAGGCTGGAATAGACAGTAACACAAAAAATATAACAAATAATCTTTTTCCCTTAAAAAATTCTGTAAAAATGAAAATATATGAACTTACGGTTACAGAATCAAAATCCAAAAATAATCCAAGAAACATCCACGAATACAATTTTTGAAGTCCTAATACTGAAATGTTCCAATGATTCCAATTTTGAGTCCGACGAAGAATCCAAGATGAAAGGCGAAGACATATGATGTAACCTGTACTGTGCTAAAGTCTACAGTTTCTTGTCGAAACACAATAATTAATCCTCTGTTCTTGGATATCCAAGTACAATTTTCAAGAAATGTCTTTGTTCAATAATTCTGTATGAACACAATAATATTTCCAGAGAAACGAATTAATCTTTTAGAGTCCAAATAATATGAAGAAAACTTAACAAATAACTCAAAAACTCAAAATTTCAATACTGGTCACAACAGAAGAAAACAACTAGACATATGTTTAAAAACCAGGACTCTGACTCTCTCTCTCTCTCTCTCTCTCTCTCTCTCTCTCTCTCTCACACTATTAATACTAAGTATTTCGCAATTTTGGAAATGTCTAATTGCGAAATAGAGGATAACGTGATCATGTTTACATGTAAAAATCACATAGCTCCTGTAAGACCTTGATAAGAACCAATCATTTTACTCCGAGAAAAAGTTGTTTACTTGACCCTCAATCAAGGCCAGGAACTATGTCAAATATAGAAACAAGTGTTTCTGTTATTAGGTAATTATGGAAAGATTCCGGTGAAACTGAATTTTCTGGAAAATATCAAGTTCCATTCCTTGTAAACAAAATTACATCACATTGACATGTAAAGAAATTAAAAAGATTCCAAAACCCACAAGCAATCAAATAAAATCAAACACAAATTAAATCAAATATAAATTAAATCAGACAAATATATGTAACGATATATAGAAAGGATGCAAACAATTCCTTGACACGGCGAATATATGCCTTCTTCAGATGCCAAGATCTTCCGTATAAACGATACTTAAGCCTGTTTACTTTCCTTTTCCTTTTCACTATTTAAATGACATTGGCAGACAAAACCTGGAATATCCGTCAGGTATCATACAATTATCTGTAGATATGCAATTAATTATCAAACAATCTTTCTATTGCCTCTGTACTTGAGTTTGAATCATTTCATATTCCCTATGAAGCTGTGCATAATGTTCACCCAGTGCGCGCCGCTAAGTCACCAACACACGATAAGAGTATGAGCTGTCAAGTTAGTGTTTATGTTTGTTCTGTGGATGGATGTACTGTTTACGACACTTCAGCACAAAAGGGCTATATAGTGTTCAGTTAAAGCAGTGCTGGTCATCCTTTTTGACACCATTGGCCACTGAAAAATGTTTTTCTTGAAGTCGAGGCCGCAGCAGAAAACTGGAAAGCAACGACTATATAGCTGCTCGAGCTCTGGCGAGCCATTTAAGATCAGCCCCAGGGCCGCGGGTTGGACAGCACTGAACTAAAGGCAAAGCTCAAGAAATGTAAAAATAACCTGAACAAAAATTTAGGAAGATAAACCGTTCCAGACAATTAGGATTTGAAACGACCGGCCTAGGGAACGAACTGCCGGCGCATACAATGACAATATATTCAGGTCAACGTTATTTGCAGTTATAAGGGAGCTTAAACAGATAAATACGGTACTACAAACAACCTGTAAGTGGAAAGGATGCAAGCAATTCATTGACACGGCGAGGATATGCCTTCATCAGATGCCAAGATCTTCCGTTGACACAAAATGTTGGAGTCTCCATTTACAAGGAAAAGACACTAAAATAGTTTGACTTTACATGAATAAAAGCAACGCGAAAAGATAAAGATCGTACACGTTTAATTTACGTTCGTAAAGCCACGATACCAGTTTATATAACAATTTGCATTAATTTAGATGCTATCCTTTATTTTGTCAGATTTTATCTTTTAAAAGAGGTTGAAATTGCAATCGTAAAGTTTAAACATTATATAACATACTATTTTCTCGATCCACGAAAGATCTAATCGATTTTGGAAAGCAAACTTGTTCTGCACATAACACTTGAGCATATGTTAAACTACTTTGACTTCAAAGAGATACTGTCTTCTTAAGCCGGCCATAAAATAATAACTGGTATGAAAAAATTGTTTCTTGATAGCATATAATAAATTATTCTTCTAAAATTACAAGTTTACATCATTTCTGTTTGTTCAGTTTCGATGGATAGTCAGGTAGTAGGTAGGTAGGTAGGTAGATGATTTTACTTTCAAATTCGGGATCTTTTGTATGTCACAAAATACAGATATATGTATATAATCTTATCTTATCAAAATTCGCATGATAAAAAATATTGAAACCATTTTCTTTTAGTCGTCTGGAAACTAAAACGTCTATCTGCATCTGTACGTATTCACGTGTAAAACTCTTGCTGTAAAATATTTTGTAGAAATGTCAGCTTTCGTCAAATAGTTTCCAAGTACTGATGACACATGCTGAATATTCGTTTGAAAGAAAGCATACGTTTGTTGAAAGAAAACACGTTTCGTTTGAAAATTTAGATTTTGTGTCAAGAAAATTAGTATTAAATTCATTACACTATCCGCTTGTCTTTGATTATTTATGTCCATTAAAATCTGAATTTCATAAAGAGAAAGAATACAAGGTTCTGTTTCATCTCTGAGCATTCTCAGAAAAGCTGCGATAACGTTTCCAATCATTATTAAGAAAGAACAGCAATTATTATCAATTTTCCAGATATTATCAAATCTTATTTGTCGGCAAACTTTGCTGCATAGACCTTGCCTGAAACCGTCTTAATTCTGTACATTCGGTAATGTTAATTATTTTATTGTATTATTTTGTTTTATTTGATTTAAATATCAACCTTAATAATGTTCTTCTGAACTGGTAAATTCTGAATTCAATTTTAATTTTCATTTTGAAGCTAGTTCACTATTATTAACAAAGAGATTCTGATATTTTTTTTCTTAAAATTCCTTTTTTATCTTGTACAATGAACAAAATATGAATTTTGTTCTTTTTTTAGTTTTTATAGCCTTTAATAACTCAGGATAAAATAAGAAATATGTTTGAATCCTAAATTTATTGACAAAAGTATCGTAATCATGGAAGAACCATCTTCATTTACAAAATCATTTTATACAAAATACCTTTAATGAGACAAAGGCTTCCAAAATATGCTGCAGTACCCAATTTTATAACTGAGTTCATCACTATTTCCGGCTTTTGAAAATCCTGTATATTTGTTATTGTATATGTCTAATAGGTTTCAGCCTGGTGTAAAGACATTTATCCAGAGAATATTTAGGTGTTTGTTTGCCTTTTCTATTAATTATTTGCATAAAGAAAACAATTATATATGTGTGGAGCACATGCCTTCAAAAGGGTTTCTAAACTTTGAACAAAGGATATCAGTCTTCTAATCCATGCTCTCTTTATGGACTCTTTTAACATAATATAAAAATCGTATTTGAAGGAACCTGGTTTTGTTTTTAATCTTCCTGATAGTTTTTATCAATATCGTTTCTTTTGATTTTATCTTTAGATCCACTCTGAACAAAATTATAAAAGGGAATCTAATGTTTGCGATACATTACTTGGATGTTTGTTAAGGTTATAAAATTAAAGAGATAGTTTTGCTAATGCCAAACTTTTGATGATTTATTTTGCACACAGATGCTATTAATTGATGGCTGTTACTTTATCCATTGGTGTTTTAAATATATGACTGTTATTTTACCCAGTGGTGTTATTAATTGATGACTGTTATTTTACCCAGTGGTGTTAATGACGCATTCGATAATTAATATATTGTACTTTGTTTTCGTACTTTAGTGTCACCGTATGATCTAAATTTGTTGAAACATAGTACCAAAATACGTGAACCGTATTAACTATTCTTGTAACTTCTATTCTCTACAATACCAAATAGTACTACTGCTCTGCCCCCAAACCAAACAGCATTGTTTGTTTTCTTTTCATATTAATAACAGAACTTGAGAATTTTGAGAATTGAAACATTTTAAGAGATTTCCAGAACCATCCAGTGGGTGGAGTATTATCCGCATGATGTTAAATTTTGTTTCTTTAATCTTGATTACAATTCATTTTACAGCTGGATGTTATCTTGTCACATAGCAACTATTTCTGTACAATAAATAAATATACACTCACTGAGTGTATATACGTCCCTACACCGTATATCAATCTCAAACCATTGTCTATAAATAATTCCAATTTTTATGAATCGACTGGGTTTTGTAGAATCTGAGTGGATGTAAAAGGTCAACTGATACTAACCTGGAATGTTTTACACGTCGATAAATTCTGAGGACTGTTTTTGTTTCCTTTCGAGATCTTTTGATGTGAAAGTTTATCTTTCAACGCCTTACATCCTAATAATAACAACAACAAGCGTCCACACACCCACTCCTGTGATTTCCAATCAGAACTTACAAACCCCGATTAAAATCGACCATTAGAAATTGAAACAATGTAATTGCACAGACCTTCTTGCACTCCAAAATTTACTCCTTTTCCCGACGAAGGCAGAAGGTAGGCTTTACAAGCCAATCTTCAGAAATTATGGCTATTGTATTTCGCATCGACAGTATGATCTAGCAGCTGTTAATAAAGTTCATGGTTATATGTCAAGCAAGGGATCTCACCACAAATGGACATAATTATCCTTTTTAAAGATCGTATTGCGTAGAAAGTAACAACAACGAATGCTATAACAACAAGTGCCATACGAAAGCATAAGTTTTCCAAGAAAGGAATAGCCTTGTTTAAACAGCATCAACCATTTTTTTATGTATTCAAATAATGATCATAATATAGCACTCGCATGACCCGCAATGACACTATACCCAGTATTACTGTATAAAGAATCGATGACTCCTGACAACTGAAGATGGGGCTATGTATTCAGTCGCAGTTACGAGGCTAATGAAAGAAAACTTCAATCTACATAAAAGTGAATGTTTTGTTGATGAAATGTACTGATGTGATGACAGTAAGGAAGTAAATTGGAATTATTTAGGAATAAATGATCATGGTTGGGGATTTATCAGTGTGTACATTTTACCAAATTACGCACAAACTTAACATAAAGTCCTTCCAAGGGACTTTATGTTAACTTTGTGAGTGATTAGGTAAAATGTACACATCGATAAATACCCAACCATGATCATTTAATCCTCTAACAATAACGGTGGACTAAATCCTATGCTGAAGTTTTTGTACGTTTCACAGTCTGAAAAAAAAATCCTGTAAAAAAAGACAATGAGATGGAATCAGATGCTTTTTTCTTCAAAGTGATCGTTGAATTCCTTGTTCCAGTAAGAAGATTGTCAAGAAAAAGGACTAAGCAAGCTTTTTTAGAGATACCGATAAAGCTTAACCATCCATAGCCTGGTCGAGTGTGTGTGTGTGTGTGTGTGAGAGAGAGAGAGAGAGAGAGAAATGGGACAGTGATCCTATTGCTGATGTTGACATGTGCTGGTATTTTGAATTTTAACATCAATTATTATTGACACTGCAAATACGCTTAGTGACTATAGTGTAACTACCAGCGAGTTCGCTGTTACACTGTTAGGCGGATACCTTTTCGACAGTCTTCTCATCGTTTTGTTTTAAGTCGATGATCTGCACCCTGATTGTCTTAGATGGTGTGTGTGTGTGTGTGTGTGTGTGTGTGTGTGTGTGTGTGTGTGTGATGTGATTTGGATTTTTAACGTAGCTTTAACAATTTTTCAGTCATATCGCTACGATGTCTGCAATGTGGCAGTTTATAGTGATGTCTAGCACTGGGGCATTTTGTCGCAGACATGTAGCACGATGTCCCACCCAGATACATTATCCTGACACCAGGCCGACCAGTCCTAACACTAACCTCTTAATGCTGAACGCCAAGCGAGGAAGCTGTTAGTACCATTTTTGTAAGTCTCTGGTATGACTCGGCCGGGGATCGAACCCATGACCTCCCGCATCCGACTCGGACGCTCTAACCACTGGGCAACCGGAGCGGTCTTAGATGGAAGAGATGTCTTCTAACTTACTGTGTCTAATTTAATCAGTTCTTACAACCACGTCACTCCTCATCATCCATGGTGAATGCCTAACCGTACGTTAGATTCACGCATAGTTATGTCAGGACCACCACGATCCTGTCCTCTAGCAATCTTTATAAACTCCGGTTTTTCAAAACCGATCACTTCTATTTCGGCACTAAGGGATTGCGGAGATGCAAGATTTACTTACCTCCAAAGGTGAGGAGTTTAACAAAGTGCGTAACTACGCACCTTTGAAAATGAAAATTTTAGTGGTAGTGCTCCAATACGCCTTAGTAATTTTATTCATGGCAAAAACATTTGTTAGCGCGTCTATATACGAAGACCTGTGCTTAGTTTAAATTACGATCAAGAAGTACATAAGACTGGCCTTTGCAAGTCATGAAAATAAAAGAAAAAAGTAATTAGACCACGAGTGTGGAATAAATTGTTGCTCTTAAAAGACAAACGTAACCTCCGAGTAGGTTGGCGTAGGGAAAATATCCAAAACTGGATAGCAAATCGCCAGATAGCAGGGTCGCATTGTTTAGTGGCTATGACGGTAGAGTGAGCTGTCAGTAGATGGGCAAACTCAAATTGGTTGCCAAAATTGAAGATTTTTTTTTTTACAAAGAAGAGATTCGCAAACGCGAGGTCAATATTAAGGAACATATCTTAACAGCGTGTTGTTTTTCTTAGAGCAATAGCCACGAACGTCCGAATGCAAAAGCTTGTAATAAGGAGATCGGTTCTTGAATATTTAAGAAAATGAAAGTTGTGCATTGTTTTTGCTGATTGACAATCAAGAATCGGATCCTAATAACTGTGTGTCAGATATTTTAGTCTAAAAGCAGTTTAAAATAAACTATATTCTATTTTAAGGAAACATGCATTTGCAGAAATCCGTTTTGAGCCGCTAACTATTAATATCAAAAATAATGCTAAACGTTTTAAATCCTACATCTTCATACGTCACATGCAGATTGCTTACAACTGTTCAGATGGCAAATGTGTCACTTTAATAATTAATATACATTATATTGGATTATTTTGTAACTGGTCGAACATTACAGAATAGAGTAACATGCCAATGGGACCATAATAATGCATCAAGAACCCAGGAGGAAATCGGATTCCAAGCACTGTCAATGTATTGTCCACATGAATGCGGATTGTGAATGAAAATTACTACGCTTATACGATTCAGAAATGAAGTTTGGGGAAAGTAAACAATATTAAACATGTCCAGAAGTTAATTAGAAATTAAATACATATCACCTCCTTCTCGGATTTTAGCTTGAGACTTGACCTCGGGCAGACAACAACGCTTGGTTGGATGTGGTCAATGTATTAATATTTACGTATTCTCAAAGCGCATCATCTAATGGGCGATAAGAAAACACGATTAAATCCTGGTCACGGAAGGCATGGCCTACAGGTAAAGGCAGTTCACGCGTTCCATCTTGACGTGTCACTTTCCATCTGATTATTGACCAATGGTCAGTGGCTTGGAAGATGTGAACACTGCCTTTGAACCCTGTAGTCGCCTATCTCTGCCATCTCCAACATTTTCTTCCAGTACTCTGAAATTCCCAACACGGAATTGTGGGTATTTTGTCGCCTTGAGTCGTTTATACTCAAGATCTCTCATCATGATTATTCTTCGGCTACAGGTTTTGTAGAAATGACAATGTGGCGAAATCTTTTTAAGATGAGATAATGCATAGGTTGACACAAAGAGGAATTTGATTATCATTCTTCAAGAAGTAGATACAGCATTCTCCACATAAATTGCCCTTCTTATAGACGATATTTTTTTTCTAAACAAGAGTCTTGCAAAGGATCCATTAACTCCAGTATATAACTTGAAACTTATAGTGCTTCTGTACAGACTTAATGAAGTCTAAGCTTTCAGATAGTAATACTCCAAGAAGAATTTGATCAAATATAATTTGATTAAAATACATAATAATAATACTGCTGATTTCGTTCTTTATTCAACTTTTTTTTAACTCCGAATTATTTGAAATATTTAGAATAATGTTACGATTATATAACCATAATTAAAGCGTAAAATTTCGACAGGTTGCTCAAACATTTGTCAAATTTACGACCAAATGTTTAATTTAACGTCACTATCTGCGACCCAATTTTCTATAATAAAAAAATTTATGAACCAAACTTTGTACCTAATAAAGCGGTCCAATTTTCAAAACAAAAGCTTGGGTTTTTATGTATAAAATGATATGCTAATTAGTAGACGTGATTATCTCTGAATTAACGATTGGTCATTTCATAAGGAAAGGCAGCAGTTCTGCTGTAATCTAGTTCATAAGAGTTTTAGCCCTTTACATCTATTCTCAAATGCTGCGCTGGGAATGTCGCGATCCCTGCGCAGCATTTAAGAATAGCTGTAAAAGGTGTTTAGACAATTTAGCGGCCTGCAATAGCTGGAAAGGATGTTAAAACATTTGAGATATGTTAGTGTTAACTGTAAGGCATACAACAATTGGTAAATTAAAAATTCCAAATACAGACACTTGACCAGCAGCCTAAAATATTTGTTACCTACCATGTCAAATTTCTGTTATCGAAACCGAGGGCGGTCAAAATTATGTGTGACCAACAATTAGAAGATAATCAAACACAAATATAGTTTATCAATATAATTGATTTGTTTCTAACACATACATATGCATATTTGCTTGCTGCATTCGTTTTCCTGGTTCCGTTTAATATGTATTTGTAATTTCCTATTTTGTGCTTGTTTTGATTTCCGTCTTTGTTTTCTTTTCTTTTTAAACAAAACATATGCCACAGTGAATTATTGTCAGACAGTCTAAGGGGAGCAAATCCGTGCTGACTAGCTCCAAATGGATGGGAACAACGTCAAATACATTACTTTCAAAATGCTAAATGTATAGAACCTTTAAAAGGCATCAGAGTACTATATTTTCAAAGTAGAACTCCCCCAAAAAATCTTAAAACTGAAGTAAACTTGAAACCGTGAAATGCATAGTGTCGCCTAGATTTGTTACATGTCGTGGATGTAAGGGACTTGGTATACGATGTGTTCATTAAATATGCAATCAACCCAATGTCAAAATAATAATGTCAGTAAGCTCCATTGTTAATTGATCTATATCCGTCTTATGTGCCCCATAATCCTATCATATAAGATTTGTGGTCACTCTGATAGTACTAAAAGTATGTTTCGTGGCATAGTAAATAATCCTAGCGAAAAGTATTGAATGTAGATTTGTTGATTACAATGTCCGATACGTACCGACAATTGTTTACATAATGGAGTCCCGCCTGATCCCCTCCTTCTTATCCTTTTCTCTATCATCATTATCATCATCTTCTTCTTCACCCTACGTCGGTAGGAAAAAGGATTGAAAGATCACATTAGATAGATAGATAGATAGATAGATAGATAGATAGATAGATTGATTGATTGATAGATGCTGTTGATTTGGTGCTATTTTTGAGTACACGATCGGCTCAACATGAAGGAAATTTAACTTGTGGAAGAAGAACCCGGAAAACCACTGCAAAAAAACCCGACCCCACTGGAAGCTACACGCAGTTCGAGATTCGAACCGACGCAAACAGAGGTCAGATGGCAGTGATGGTTAAATGCGAGCGCTTTAGACCCCTCGGCCACACCGGGCACCGATAGATTGATAAATTAATGGATCGACGGTTGGACGGGCAAAGAAGCAGACGAACGGATGAATGGACAGACAGGCAAATAAACATTGATACGTTAGTGTTTAGACATGAACGTTGTTGGGTGAGATACGTAGGTAAAATCCAAGTGAAACAAATTCTACTAAATCACTTTATTAATATTAGTATGCACACTTTAAGGATCATGGACAATTAACTGCACGGCTCTTGACAAGAGGTACCAGGATATGAATGGCAATCCTGCATATTAAAACTGTTTTGGTCATGAATAATTCCTATTCAATGAAAGCCTCATAGGAGAAGAAAAAGGAAATGATGGATGAGAAACAGTCTGTGACTTTAGCACCAAAGCAGCTGACAATAAAAACCTGAAGAGGCAATAGTTTTTGCCCACGAAGCTTTATTGCAATAATATTAATTGGTTAATTATTTTAATGCTTATTTACGCGACACTTCTAATCAGTTATATGACGAGGTCGGTAGAAAATTGCACATAAATATGCCCTAGCTTGACAGCGATCCTAGATTCTGAGATCAGTACTGAATGCGATAAAGAAAATTCTGTATCAAGAAAAATGAATTATCAGTATCCGTCTGTTTTGTTGCCAATATCAGAGTAATTAAGTTAATATATTTTAGCACGTACCTGAAGACTCCAACAAGTAATACGTTTCACTCATTTTCAACACCTTAATGACCGAAATAGTTTTCAATTCAGGGAGTTGAAAGCCAAATATAAATTTAAATCGTCCGTATCGGCGTAATTCGAGCCACCATCCTGCAGATATCTCGCATAGAAAGATTCACTTCAAATATCAAAAAGATTTAAATGATAAAACCCAAAGAATATTTTTCCTATGCTGAATAAATTGTTATAGCAAGCCATCTGGAATGGCCCTTGCCTCAGATCGAAGAAGAAAGGTTTATTGTTAGAAATTATGTTGTTGTTTTTTTTTTTCTTCTACTGCAACAAGACAGTTTTTTTTTAAAAAAAAAAGGGAGAAGAAATCGCCAACCTACAAAAATGTGTCGGTAAATTTAATGGATAGTTACAAGTTTATGAGCGGAAACATATTTTCTATTGTGGAAAGCAAGAAGATGCAACATCAAATTTTGATATTTAAGGGCCTTGTTTCGGCTAAATGATAAGTTCAGTGACACAAACTAGGCATATCCGTTGTAGAGAACGCCTTCCTCACCCAGCGATTCAGGAAAGAAAGAAAGAAAAAGAATGAAAGAAAGAAAAAAGAAAGAAAGAAAGAGAGAAAGAGAGAAAGAAAGACAATTTCATAAATAAAATAATAACACAGAAACAAAACAAATCATCAAAAACAACTTTGATCGCAAACATGGATTCAGTTTGAAGACCGGTATCATGATTATATGACATGGCTGATCGCATTAAAGAAAATTCCTTCGAATTGACTTTTTGACCTTGAACTGTACCACCTGTTTTTTTATATGAAATATCTGAAAACAGCAAAATATATTTTAATGTCCACCCTAATGATGCTAGTTCCCATATGTAACCATATAACAGTATAAAGTTCATTTTCTCGCCTATTCACTTGATTAATTAATCAATTAGTCAACCCTCTCCCGTCATGTTAGTATTATCCCTTCGGCAATACAATGTCTAAGTCTTCAGCTTGCATAACGTATGAATTGTACCATTTAATAATTATTACTACGAAGACAGTCAAATCTGTCCGACAAAGGGGTTGTACGTGAATCTAGCAGCAATTTATTAAGGAATATCGGTGACCTGCAAATTATTGTTATTGTTTTGTTTTGTTTTGTTGCTGCTGTTATTGTTGTTGTAAACAACTAAGATGCCCTGGTTTGGCGAAAGCTTTTACGCTAGCGGTTTTTAAAAACTGGAAAGCACGTGTTATTTTACATAATTTATGTCACTTGTTTTGGTTTTCTCTATACGCGCGCCAAAGGTATAAAACAATTAATTTCAGCAGTCGTGAAGCCAGGAAGCTGGAAAATCTAAGACGCGCTCTACTAGCGATTGCCGAGGAGCGGGGCCCATAATTGCAGTGTATAATCATTTTGTCAAACTATATGGCATCTTGAGGCCTGTTCATGCACTGTGTTATCTTTTTGTCAAACTTAACGGCATCACGAGTTTTACAGCCTCTACCTTTGATAAACTTGGTAAATGACTTGCTCTAGTGGTAGGTTAGAAGACTATTTTTTTTGTGGGATCCAGTCTAGGACTGAAAGAGAAAAAATGGTTTTTACACAATAACTTTAGTTCTACAAAAACCACATTGACTAAACTTTGTGTATGGTTTGTATTTAGAGTAAGGTACGGTAGAAGGCTATTAGCCTTGAAACAATTTAAATGGTCTCTGCACAAAAACTTCAGTTCACAACCATGTACTGTAACCAAGGTCTGTGGGTGATTTACATTTTGGGTCAAAAACAAACAAGGTGTCAAGATCTCTGAAACTGAAGGTATAAAAAAATGGTTGTCACATAATAACTTATGTTTTAGACCACACACTTTGAGTAAAGTTTTTTGCTTGCACTGAGAAGGTCATATTAATTTCGGGTGGTCAAAAAGTCACAGGTCAAGGTCACTGTGATTCAAAAGATTGCACTATGGCTTATGTTATATTAATCTTCTTGATCAAACTTTGTGGACGGGTTGCAACTAAGGTAAGAAAATATCCAAAGAGTTGAATGCCTAAAAGTCAAAGGTCAAGATCGCGGTGATTATTAATGTACAGTAAGTTAAGTTCAAAACCGCATAGTCATTGACACCCTTTGGTCAATACTCTCCACAGTAAACCAAACGTAGTAAGAGGCAATGTCGGTTAATATTGGACATTGGAATATTATGTAATGATTTAATTAAATAATTTACCAAATTGGAAAATTTCCTTCCAAAATTAACAGACAAAATCAGTGAAACACACAATTTGGATCGATTATATCAATATTTTGTGCCAAATGAAATCATACGAAAAGTTGAGAAACAAAATTCGTTTATCCGATTTCGAAAAATAGGGAGCTCAGTCTATGGGATGTATAATGAAGCCCTAAAGGAGTGGTCTGACTACAAGCGTAGAGAAAGCGCGCAGTCTAACTGCAAGCACACAGACTGAGAGAGAGAGAGAGAGAGAGAGAGAGAGAGAGATGATGATGATGATGATGATGATGATATTCATTTATTCATCCATTTTCTGAAGATTTTAAGATAAAAAAGAAATGCAATTAAATACATAAAAAGAGAGTACCTCAAGCACAGAGAAAGATCTAAATGCAAGCACAGTGAGTAACATAGCGGCAATTATTGAAGCATTTATAACAATGATGCAAAATGACTACTGACATACAAGATACCATATCCTAATGCAGATTACCGTGAATTCGTTATTATTCATCAACTTTTGTAGCTTTTGTAGCGATGAAAAACATATATGTTTATGAAAGTTTAGCAACAATGGAAAGTCTTTGATTTTTATTTAAATTGCATTTCAAATTTTACGAATGTAATGCCTAAGCGATGCAGTAGTAATTAATACAAAATCAGTCACGGTTTGTGTCCTTCTTTACTTTCTAAAGTACACAGAATCTCCATCTGTATAATTATTGCTCGTAACAATTTTGTTTAATCCAGTGACATTTGGAAACCACAAACATTTTTGGCTTTCTAGATAGGATCACTGACGGTTGACCACTGATTACATTATCGTGATTATTAAGTTTCACACTCAACAGTCTCTCCGTGATTTTCTGGTCCAGATTTCCATTCGAATCACTCGGCATATTTTGAAGAAAGGAGAATAACAGCTTCATGTCAGCAAACAATAACAATGACAGAGCTTTTGAATCAGTCTAAAATAAGGACTTAAAAGTTGGCGTGTTAATTAAAGAAAAATCACTACCCTTATGCAAATGTGTCGACATATGGATGGTGATATCATTTCTTACCTCCATATCACATCTTAAATTCCCTTTTCACCAAACACATGCACGTTGCTATTTGCATGCTCACTCTTAAACTCCAATTTTCAAGCATTGTCGAACTTCTTGCAATACTTCGTAGCTGTTTTATTTAAGTATGTATCGGCCTATAATTTGTCTAAAATATTAGGTTGATGTCATTGGGTATGTTAGTGTATAATCCTAATTTATCAAGAGCACTGGGTTTGATATCATTGGCTATGCTAGTGTATAATCCTAATTTGTCAAGAGCACTGGGTTTGATATCATTGGCTATGCTAGTGTATAATCCTAATTTGTCAAGAACACTGGGTTTGATATCATTGGCTATGTTAGTGTCTAATCCTAATTTGTCAAGAGCACTGGGTTTGATACAATTGGCTATGCTAGTGTATAATCCTAATTTGTCAAGAGCACTGGGTTTGATACCATTGGCTATGCTAGTGTATAATCCTAATTTGTCAAGAGCACTGGGTTTGATATCATTGGCTATTTTAGTGTATAATCCTAATTTGTCAAGAGCACTGGGTTTGATATCATTGGTTATGTTAGTGTCTAATCTCCAATTTGTCAAGAGCTTTGTTTTGATAGCAATCTTTAATAATCTTTGATAGCAATCTTCTTTTTTTTTTGTCCATGTAGTATCTTTAATAGACAGGTTGAGATATATCCAAGAAAAATATCTACCTCCAAATGTGCTTGGATAATACACGTTTAAAGAAATATGCACACATTGTGCATACTGATATAAGATACTTCCAGAATATGTTGTAGTTGTTTGGGGGTTAAATGCCATTTCTTAGCTCAAGCTTGACTATACATGGAAGCCAGTATAACTGTGAAGGAAGAACCGGGAAAAACCTGGTAAGAACCACTGACCTATGGGAAGCTACTGGCAGCTTTCGTACCAACATTGGTCAAGCCTGAGACTTGAACCCACAAGGACAGAGGTGAGCTAGTAGCCACCACCCCGGCCAAAGCATGTTATCAAGATGCATGCATACCAGTATCCATTGAGTGTTGATTGGACTTAGCCATCACAAATATTCCGCTAAAAGGCTTACAGACAGGCCATTCTTAAGGTGTAGATCCGTGCCTTGAAATAGTGCACAAGCACTAATTAAGATTTGGTGCAACCTAACATGCAAACATGTTTTCTGAGTGTCTATTTTCAGATAAGACTGTCAGAGACACAGTGCCAATTGCACAAGCTGGAAAAATTGGTTTCAGACACTTTTACATAGACCATATTTTGCACTCTATTTGATGCATTTCATTATTCATATCATTTCTCCTAATTAGCTGAGCTTTAAAAAGACTATTCATTACTTTATTTTAAATCTATCTTATCTTATGAAAAACTAGTTTGAAGCTCACATTTTCCTTGGCACACTATCTACTGCTCTCAGATTATAACAGTTCCTAGTAATGTGCTCTTTGCTATACTAGCTTTATTGATACATATACTCTGACCTTGACGAGGTTACGCTGGCTATTTAAAGGGACATAACTTGAATTGTAATAAACGAGGAAATAATTAGAACATATGATTACTTCCCTTATCACAGGTGTGTGTGTGTGTGTGTGCGTGTGTGTGTGTGTGTGTATTTAAGTGTCCTTTCTCAAGGCATGTCGATTCATTTATATATATATATATATATATATATATATATATATATATATATATATATATATATATATATATATATATATATATATAGAGAGAGAGAGAGAGAGAGAGACAGAGAGAGAGAGAGAGAGAGAGAGAGAGAGAGATGGATTGACATGCCTTCAGAAAGGACACTTAAATACAATGAAACATGCATTGAGGGGTTATCAGTTATTCTGCCATAAAAAGCAATCTTTCAAGTCAACTAGTCTTGTTTGAAAGAGATCATCACAGAATATAAAACTATTCTAGCAATGAAAACTCTGGTCCTCCATTACAGGTGGTCTTCCAAGACAGCGATATCTCAAGACAGGTTTTACTATACTTTTTTCTCAGCAAACAAAAGGTGATAATGAATTATTACCAATGGAATGTACTAATTTTTAACTCATTCTTTATTTTTATTTCTACATGTGTGAATTTTGTACCGATTTGATTATAACCATGGATAAAGATTTATTGTGCCATCTATACTTGCTTATAAAGTGAATCAAACTGCAAAATACAAAGATCCTGATTTGTTGTAGCATAATTACCAGCAGATCAGGGTCTATGTTGTTTGTTCTGCTTATTACTCCTATCAAACTGCACAGACCCAGACTTGCTGACATATTATGGGCCAGCAGATCAGGGCTTGTGCAGTTTGCAGTTGGACTCAACTTGTAAGCGAGTATACACAGTAGGAAAAACACATATTTGTACCTCACAGCTATTTAAAATGATAAACTTACTAGCAAAATATGTTCCCATAATTAGTTTGGTTGGTTGGTTTAACATCACTTTTAACACACTGCAATTATTTCGCTGAGGAATGGGAACTAAGTGATTTTTCAATGGGTCTGCTGTACTTCTCTGGAGGCATAACAGATTTTAGGTCACCCAAAAATCATCCATTAGTGAAACTGGGGCACTGTGGGCATCTACTCTGCATTGTTTTGCCAATAGTTTTTGCTTGGGTTGGGTATTGTGATTATTATGGAAATTATATTCAGTGGAAGAGTCACAAAATTCATGTCATATCATTATATCACATTTTCTTTTTTGATGAGGATTAAACCATGATAATTGGTATCACTTGAACAACAACATTCCTAATATATGCCACAGTGACCTGCTTTATTGAGTAAAAAAACTGTTCGATGTGAAAAGCAAAACATATGCAGCCAGTCAATGAAGTCTTCGGAGAGCTAAATTTATTGTTTTAATGAATCGAACTAATATGAACATAAAAAACCATAGACACTTATATGTGGATACTTCTAATGTTGCTGGTACCAATTTCTGTAGCTTCACAAATTTTAGCTTTGGCTTTTTAAACTCTGTGGATCTTATTCAGATGGGGAAGTCCTATCTTTGAGTCAGATGTGTCATTCTGGTTGTCGGGAAGTCCTATCTTTTTGTCAGATGTGTCATTCTGGTTGTCGGGAAGTCCTATCTTTTTGTCAGATGTGTCATTTTGGTTGTTGTGAAGTCCATCTTTTTGTCAGATGTGTCATGTTGGTTGTCGGGAAGTCCTATCTTTTTGTCAGATGTGTCATTTTGGTAGTCTTTCTTTGTGCAGAAATCACTAAGTACATGAACTTTAGAATTGTACAAAAAACATGAATCAAGGTGTGAGTTTTACTCCAATTGAGTTTTCAAGAGTGTAATATAAAATAAACTTACTAGGTTAAATGCCCATTCTAGGAGGGGAATTAGAAAAAGCAAGAAAAATAATAAGAAAAATTGGGACAAGCAAGTTTAAATAAAAATTCTAACATAAAAATATCAAAAAATAGAGGATATTTGCTTGAAACGAATGAATAACATATATTTCATGGAGTGGATTTTAAAAAAATTCAATATTTTGACGAGTGGCGAAGCCACGAGTGAAAATACTTGAGTTTTTGACTCACGAGATGAAATGTATCCGTTATTCACTCGTTTCAAGCAAATATTCTTTTTGTTTTATGCTCACATACGTTGGCTACCTAAAGTTTGTGACACAGTGAATTAGCAAAGTTCTTACGGTAATGTCAGCTGTTTACCGTGCATGTTCTGCTGTGCTATGTGTACCTGCGCACAAAATTAGTTCCAGATCAGATTGATAAAAATTAACTGATATTTCCAGAATAACAAACTACAAGTTTCAAGGATAACAGACAGGGATTATTAATAAGAAAACAACCACAAGCAATTCATCAATGTATGAGTAGTTCACCGACAGAAAATCAAAGGGAGGTAAGTATGTTCTGACCCAAAAAGTAGTTCCAGTAGTGAAAAAATATTCACTACAGTGAAATACCAATATTATTTTGATTAGAAAATCAAGTAATTCACTACTTAGCATAAAATAAAAGAAATTATGAAATGCTGCTGGAAGTTTTTAATTCGCAAATTCTTGTTTGGCGGCTAGGACACAGACAAATGAGGGTGTTTATATATAAAATATTATCCATTTTGTTTATTGAAGTTCTTGCTTTTCACCTAATAATGTATGTATATCATGAGGAAAGTTTAAAGAAAGAAAATCCACCTCGTATAAAAAATATTTATGTTGTCACTACACAAAATATATTACCACATAAATGAACTAAATGCTTTCTGTCCAATTTCCTTATACACGTTCTCTTAAAGAGGTAAAATAATTTTGTGTGTGCATGTTTTGCATATATTTCTTCTGATAAAAAAAGAACAACAGATTTATCTTTTAGCAAAGAGAGTTTTTTTAATGAGGCACTGTTTACATATTAATGATAAATGGGACATTATCAGGCATGATACAAATGTTAAATACAGACTGAACCCATTTAATGTCAGTATCAAGATTCACTCCATTTCTGTATGACATAATTCCTTTATGTGCAGGTAGATATAAAATATGGCGGTTAATACATTGCTGAAGACTAGTTTTTCACAAAATCTAATATTTGAACTGCGAAAGTATGGCTTTTTAAAAAAGCAGTGTAATTTATCCCAAAAACATAAACCTGCTGTAAATGCACTTTGCTTAGACCAGTATGAACAAGAACCTGGAATGCACAAAAGTTGGTAGTACTTAAAACTACAGTGCACAGTTTTGCATACTGGCATAAGGTGTGCTTCATTCCACTGCAAGGACACTGCAGAAGGAAAGTAACAGTAGGAATCAATAACATTTATTCCCTGATTTGTAACATAAACCATGACATATATTGTATACAATTTTAGATATTTTTAATTTCTCAAGAATAAAGTTAAATGCACATATGGAAAATATGATTCACAATCTTTGGTACAAGTTTCTTCCAACGCAACACTTTGATGTATTACCAAAAAAAAAGGTTTGGAAACAACACATCTGTTTGACATTTAATCACAATTTCATTTGTAACAGTCAGCCTTTAACAAAACTATAAAGTAAAATATAATTCTTATAAGGAATGACAAAGTTTATAACATTAGTAGCAAGATAATATAGAAACCCCCAGTAAAACCTCCAGTATCACAGAAACAGAAACCTCCAGTATCACAGAAACAGAAACCTCCAGTATCACAGAAACAGAAACCTCCAGCATCAAAGAAACATCCAGTATCACAGAAACCTCCAGTCAGAAACCTCTAATATCACAGAAATCTCCAGTAAAACCTCCAGTTTTACAAAAGCCCCAGCATCAAAGAAACCTCCAATATCGCAGAAACCTCCAGTAAAACCTCCAGTATCACAGAAATTTCCAGTTACGGCAAATGAAGGGTTTTCTCTCTCTCTCTCTCTCTCTGATTTTAGGTTGATATTCCATCCTCTTTAATAGTAGAAGACATCCAGCTAATTTTCCAAGATGTCTGAAAAAATAATGTAGTAGAAATTAATATGACTATTAATTATCAGAGAAAAAAACATGAAGGACAGATTGTGAAAATAGAACTTGTTTTGCAATATGAAACAGGGGCCCCGAGTGGCCGAGTGGTCTAAAGCGCTCTCCGTTACGGATCACTGGCATTTCACCTCTGTCTGCGTGGTTTCGAGTCTAGGATTCGGCCAATGTGGGTGTGTGAGAAAGCTTGCCAGTAGCTTCTCGTGGGTCGGTGGTTCTTCCCGTGGTTTTCCTGGGTTCTTCCTCCATCATTAATACTGGCCGCCATACATAGCCTATCATGTGCTGAAAAATGGCTTTAAAACCCAACAACAACAACAACAGCAATATGAAACGTTGAAGTCTTTACATTTTTGTTCATCGTTCAATTGCTGGTATTTGATCAAAACAATTACTGTATATACTCACTTTAAGTTGAGTCCAATAACAAACAAAATAGACATTGATCTGCTGTTACATAATAGTGTGGCATATCGAGGTCTATATGGTGTATTCTACTGGTTAGTACTAACCAACTGCCTTGACACATGCCTTCTGGAGCAATATTGTTCAGCAGATCTGGGTCTGTGCAGTTTGCAATTGAATTCAACTTTAAGTGAGTATATATGGTATTATCACAGAAGGCAAAAGAGAAAGAGAAATATGAAGCTTTGCATTCTGTATATTTTATTCATCATTCAACTGCTGATACTTTTAACCTAACATTTAAACTGTAGTGATATTGTGATACTCTGTTTAACCATCTGTCCTTTCTTTCATCCAATAAACAGTGATACATATATTGTGAAACTGTCTGACCATTTGTCCCTTCTTCCATCCAATACCTAATGATATTGTAAAACTCTCTCTAACCATCTGTCCCATCTTCCATTCAACAACCAGTTATATTGTGATACTCTGTCTAACCATCTGTCCCTTCTTCCACCCAATACCTAGAGATATTGTGATACTCTGTCAAACCATCTGTCCCTTCTTCCACTCAATAAATAGTGATATTGCGATACCCTGTCTAACCATATGTTCCTTCTTCCATCCAATAAATAGTGATATTGCGATATTATGTCTAACTGTCTGTCCCTTCTTCAATCCAATAAATATTGATACATGTATTGCGATACTCTCTCTAACCGTCTGTCCCTTCTTCCATCCAATACCTAGAGATATTGTGATACTCTGTCTAACCATCTGTCCCCTTTTTCCATCCAATAACCAGTGATATTATGATACTCTGTCTAACCATCTGTCCCTTGTTCCATCCAACAACCAGTGATATTGTGATACTCTGTCTAACCATCTGTCCCTTCTTCCACCCAATACCTAGTGATATTATGATACTGTCTAACCGTCTGTCCCTTCTTCCATCCAATACCTAGAGATATTGTGATACTCTGTCTAACCATCTGTCCCCTTCTTCCATCCAATAACCAGTGATATTATGACACTCTCTCTGACCATCTGTCCCTTCTTGCATCCGATACCTAGAGATATTGTGATACTCTGTCTAACCATCTGTCCCCTTCTTCCATCCAATAACCAGTGATATTATGACACTCTCTCTGACCATCTGTCCCTTCTTGCATCCGATACCTTGAGATATTGTGATACTCTGTCTAACCATCTGTCCCTTCTTCTATCCAATACCTAGATATATTATGACACTCTCTCTAACCATCTGTCCCCTTCTTCCATCCAATAACCAGTGATAGTGTGATACTCTGTCTAACCATCATTCTCTACTGTCATCCAATACCCAGTGATATTGTGATACTCTGTCTGTCCCTTCGTCCATCCAGTAACATATCTCGTCGCAAACTGCTGAATGGAAATTCACATAATTTGATAATGATCTTGTCCACATTATAGCCATATGCAAGCTGGGTATCATTCATGACTCTTTCCACTAGGGTCACTGGGATGGGTTAAAGATCTAATTTACAAATAGGTAAGTTGCAGTGACACTTTATCATTTTCCTTTTTCCCAAATGTTGTGAATAATTTTCATAGTAGGAAGACACTTTTTCAGTCAAAGATTTATGACTTGTTCCATGGGTCAAGATCTAAGGATGGCATAATGAGGTAAGTTATAGGTAATATAAAACATGGAGTTTACCACGCCAGGACATGGAAATACCGGTAGCTGGAGGGAAAAAATTGTTTCACCGGAAAATGCATTCATTAACTAGAAACAAGAATCCATCAAAAGAAGTTATGCCCAGTGTTCAAAAAGAATTTCTGAGAATTAGAAGATATAATGTTTCTTTTGTCTTTTTGCAGTCTGATACACTTGAGACAAATGAATGTATCAAATTTATTAAAAGCAAAATATGCTGTTACATGTGTGAGTTAATATATTCACAAGTAAACCTCAAACGTCCAGTAAAAATTATGTCATGTCCTTTGACCTTTAAACTGATATCTCTGTCACAAAATCATTGAACTTATCACACAGTGCCAAAACATACTTATATGCTTTGGTTGGTTAAAGCTGTAAATTTTATTCTTCTAAAGTTGTTTAAGTGACGCTGTTCAAAGTATTTATCAGACTGATACACACACTGGGTTTGATAACATTGCATTCATACTTGTTTGTATTATCTTACTCACAAGCCACTATAGTCACTCACATACACCTCAAACCCCCATTCCCTAAGTCAAGAATTTAACCTTAAAATCAATGTCAGAGTGCTGATTATTAATATGTTTGTTGTAACGGAAACTAAATACAAAGTATGCTAAAAATGAACTTGTATTTGTACAAGTCAATGTATTCATAAGCTCAGTGAAGTACAAGTTAAAGCAAAGACCATTAATAACATCTTGCTTTCAATGCTCCTTTACTGAAGTGCTGAGACGTTGAGTGGTCAGAGCTGCACTATTTTCATTTAAAACCAGTTAAATATTTCAAGAAATGCTTTAGTGAAAATCCCACAACAGTGCCACCATTCACAAACCTGCCATATTCCCAGAGGTGTTGGAAGGTTATGAAGACTCAAAAAGCGTGTATTGACGTGAAGTGGTGTCAGTGCACATGACAAAAACTGATGCTGTATAATTGAGAATAAGTTATCTTTTCATGTAAACTTTTTATAGCAAATAACTGGAAATTCAAATCTGACTTTAAAAAGTTAAGAAAATAACCCATTTTTCTTTGAAGCATTTAATACACTTACAAACAAAAAAGTAACAGATACAGCATTGTCCATTACCATCACCAAATACATACACTTGCCAACACTCACATAGTCACAAGAAGACAGACAATCTAAATAAATGAAAAATACAACATTTTCGGAATTATAAATCCCTCAGACTGGAATATTTTCTTAATTTTGGTGCTGTCTTTTGCTACTCTCAATAGTTTGGAGTGGGTGGGTGGGTGGTGCTTCGAAGGTAATGAAGGTGTTATTTGTATTGAGTTTGCATTCATTAGTAATTATGTTATTTTGCTCGAGCATCCCTGAAGATCTTGTTGAATCTTTCCGCATCTGCATTACGGTAAGTGAGTGTTAAATATGCCAGTGAATGTTGTGCAATCCAAATGTCTGATGGTTATATAGTGTTTACAGTGTGCAAAAAATAAATTTACTTTTGCTTGTTTTTCAGATTACTCATCTTTTACTGAAACACAGAAGCGTGTCAACATTTTGCCTTTAAAAATGAATCACACTTGTACACTAATCACTTTACTGAAATACTCAAGTTTAGTGTTTGATATATGGAGTAGAATCCAAGTTTAAAGAAATGTTGCCACTTATCATGAACATGTGAATTATATTTAACAAAATGTCATAAACAGTCTCATTCAATGCAATGATGTGAATTAACTTTTGTTCTTCAACATTCATCTTCTTGACTTACATGACTTTTAACAAAATGGGTTGTCCGACTTTACCGATGCTAATTAGCCTATTGAGCTCTCTAACAGCAACCTTTAAAAAATGTAACATGTCTTCACCTTGGCTATTCTCAGTCAATCACCTTTTAGTTTCCTCCATGATAACCAGCTGTATAAACTGCCCCAAGGATAGTTTTACATGGGTTCTACGACTGTTTACTGTTTATACGGGATACATGACAGGTTCATATATTGTTGTGTTAAAAAATTTCTCTCACTTTATCTCTGTTCATTTTTTTCATTTTGTCTAAGATGACTGAAAATTCTATTTTTCTAAACACACTTGACGGGGGGGGGGGGGAGTAACCAAAGATGATTAGTGAAAACATGATTTTAGAGACTGCCATGATGGTGCCACTTTGGATGCTGGATGAACACGATTTTCATTCAGAACCAGCTACATATTGCTTAGAGAAAACCTTTGATAAGGCCATTGGTTCTGGAGATGTAGCCGCATACTTATTGTCAGGATAGCCATCAAAACAGCCAATGTGGAGGCTGGATCAGCATCATTTTAATATAGGTATAACTATATACTGCAAACAAATAGTTTTATTGTATAATGACAATACTGAAGAGAACCATGCTGGTATGAAGTTTATCAAATTTTGGGAGGCCAAATTTACCATCACTTTCATTTAGGCGCAAATATGCAAAGTGAAAAGTATTTTAGTGAAAACCCTTGACAATATG
Organism: Sinohyriopsis cumingii; assembly: GCA_028554795.2. Taxonomy (NCBI): domain Eukaryota; kingdom Metazoa; phylum Mollusca; class Bivalvia; order Unionida; family Unionidae; genus Sinohyriopsis; species Sinohyriopsis cumingii. The sequence goes on from CM068825.1 coordinate 113,972,573, forward strand.
ACCATCTGAGTGTAGTAGTCATAACAACACTACCACCACTGATCAATACATTGTTTATAGAGAACCACTTAAATAGCATACGTGTTTCACTAAAGATGACATGTCTATAGAACCATTTGCTCAGTAGGTCTATTGGACACCATTTTCATTTTGGAACAAACATATCATAAGAAGTTTAGTAAAAATCACCTGTTGCAGAGACTATCAGATGAGATCTAGTGACAATATTTTCAAGATGGACACCATCACCAAGAAGAAATTGAAAGTCTGATACAAGCTAAAGAGTACCCAAGATTTGCACCAATTTTTTTTAGGTGTCTTTTAGTGAAATGATTGTCCTTTCACAAGGAGTAGTACTGTATATAATCGCGTATAAGCCCGTACGCGTATAAGCCGACCCCCAAACTGAACGGGTATAAACACTAAAAAGTGCATGACCCGCGTGTAAGTCGGCCTACAACTCTGAGACATCTCAAGATGCACGAGATAAGTTCTAAATGCATTTATTTAGGCAAACTTATATTTAAAACAATGCACGTATACTTATCTCGAGGTTGGCGTGCATGATTATTAAACAGAAATGGTATAAAGTAATTTAATTTTCTGTTTCCTTATTGTTTCTGCCTAATTTAGATTTGATCGAACGAATACAAGAATTGAGCAATCGCGAGTTGCTGTAACACTACCTCTCCCTTTTGACTCGATTATTATTTATTTATGCATTATTTATGCATTATTGCATTGGACATTATATATCAGTGAACCTGTAATTACGTTTTTACTTTGCTTTAAAATTGTAAATACCTAACTCATTAAAATGTAACCCCAGTATGACAACACAACGAACAAACAATACGGTTCGATTCAACGCTCGCAATTAGGCTACTGAACCTATTTACATAATGGCACCACCGCATGTACATTGTAGGTTTGAGTATGAGCTGAACTAAGTACATCCCTCGGAGTTGAATCATGGGCACCATTGTGCTAAACTTTAATGTTATCTCCAAAATACAATAAGCTAATACCATAAAAGCGGAGTTGTAGTTTGCTTTGATGAAAGCGCCTTTACACAATACCTGTCAACTTTCACGCCGGGAGGGGAAAAAAAACTCCCGATTTTCGGAGTCGCTCCAAGCCAACATCCCGATTTCATATCTTCCGATTTTTGCAGAGAACTCCCGATTATTACATTATGTTTTCGATTTTCATTTCTTCTAAACAAGGAAAGTTCTACATGTTCTGTTGTAACACCTGTGATTTATTGTTGTGACGAAATAATTACTTTACTATAAAGAATTTGCTTCTTCGCTAAATAGAATGTTAAGTTTAAACATAATTCACGTAAAATCGTCCACAATTTCAATCCCAGGAATGATCACTGTGAATGCTGGTAACTCCACATGCTATAGCGCCATTCCCATGAAAGAAACTTGCACGAGAGAACACAGAGCATTTTTATACCGTATATATCCATGTTAATTACTATCGTTAAATTCAAAGAAGGAATGAAAATACATACCACACAGCAAATGTGTCCTCAACAAACTAATTCAGAATACATGTTTTATAATAAACAATACTAAATGCTTTACGAGTTGACAATAAAGGAATAAGGTCGGATATACAAAGAGGGGAAAATAGCTGTCACATGTACGGTACCATGAGGCTGGCTATTTTGGTACTTTTGTACTGGTATAGTTACCGGTCAAAATTCCCTCTTATCACAAGCCATTTTCTGGGTTTTAATGATTAACTGGCCTGTACTGCTGTCGCAAAATGAAAAACAAATTCGCCGAGTATCAACATAGGAGACACCGAGACATCAAGCTTTCCAATGTATGGAAGTTATGATGTTTGGCCTTTATTATTACCACTCTTCCTGAACATGTAAATTATAATGGTTATGTGTCTTGTACAATTAAACGTACCTCAATTTGTAGGATCGCTTATCATTGAAAATGAGTAACTCGTGAGCTCGTGATTCAACGTAAATGAAACAGCTATTAAGGACTGGCTGAAATGTTATCTAGAAGAATGCAATTTGGTCGAAACAACGAATAAAGCAAAATCTGCATCTAATATGTTCGGGAATAAGTAAGGATTTAAGTGACGCTTTGCACTGTGTAAGTACTGTACATTATTATATGCTCATTTTTTCCCCCGTTAACTTTACATTGACAGAATCGTTCAATATTCCCCGATACTGAACGCGCGCGACAATACACGTATAGCATTCACGTGAATAAAGGAACTACTTTGTTTTGTAAATAAACAATGGACTCAGACGCCAGCACTTTTGATTTGTAAATAAATCATGTACACTCGCGTAAGAGGCTCTTTACGTTGTGGTTGTTTATTTGTTTCTGAATGAACTAAAACATGTTTCGTGGACTGCAAAAAAAAAAACAGCTGTCTTGACATTCTGCGTTGATACAATGTTACGGATTTAGGCTAGCTAACTTGTATAAATGACGGATTAGGTCTTTACAAATAACAAGGCATATACTGTTTTCTTTAGCTGGTGATAAGAATGGCAAAATAAAATATACTTACAGTTTTACATCCTGAATTTCCTCAAAATGTTTTTTCTTAATTCTGCAAATCCGAATTACATGAGTCATGTCATGGGTTTTCAATCTGGATTACACATTTCGAAAGTGTGCTGTAATTTCGATGATAAGTGCAACTGCATCCTCCTTACTGCACTCAAAATAAAATACACATTAAATTCCATAGCGTCTTTTTGAAAATTGCAATTGAAAGACTTCATATTTTCCCCACGTTATGATTTCAAACATTCAGTGACAGAAACAGACGTAAACACGCTTATCCCGCGCCACTTCAATCTGATGTATTTCATGTATAATTTGCACAGATGAATCCAGTCCAAAATCACAAACTTTCGTCGAATCGAAACAAAACACCAAAATATATTCACTCCAGATCAAATGGAAAAGTCGTTGCAATGCCCAGTCATTCACAATATGACTGCAAATTTCAATTTTAACTAGACACGCAATTTTCTTTCGAAAGTTATGTCGACCGCGCGACTAAGTTCAAATTTATCTGGGCGGAGCTATGTGCGCATTAATAATGACGTCAGTAGTAAATGGGGCCACTTTAGTCTCAAGGGGAATTAGCATTAAATACACCCCTGGGCCACTATAGCCTCAATGGAAATTTAACATTAACCACCCTGGGCCACTTTAGCCTCAAGGGAAATTTAACATGGGCAAAAAACCCTGGATAAGATTAGCGACAATGGGAATTTAACATGGGGAATAGAGTTTGGGCTTGTCTAGGGACAATGGGAATTGAACATGGGAAGAGTTTGGGTTTGTCTAGGGACAAGGGGAATTGAACATGTTAGGGAAAAAAAACTACTTTAGGGACAAGAGGAATTGAACATGGGATTTTTTTTAACAAAAATTTTTAAAAAAAGGGTAGGCAATGGAAAGTCAGTCTCTTTTCGAGAAATGTGGGTGGCCCTGAAAAGGGCCTTTGGTTTTATGTTAATATTAACAAAGACGGCATCTGTCACATCTTCTTCTTCTTAAACTCCTTCTAACTGCAGGTCCATACACAAGTACCCTCTTGAGGCATCCTTGTCTTTCTATGTAAACTCTTCTCATCCATAGACTAGTATCTGTCCTATCGACAACAGTCCACTTGGACCGGACATACATGGGTATGTCCGTCCTGAACATCATTGTTGACACAAGGGTGGAAGATTGAACGTCGGTCCACATCTTGAGGCTCCGAGAACAGGTGAGTGATTGCGCTGAACTGCGTTTATTTATAGGGAGAGGCAGGATTGAAACGGATTGAGTTCATTGACCAATCCAAACACGCGTGACAAAATTCAGTCAGCCCGCATCCAATCCGAAGAGAGCAGTCTGTGACGTCACGTGGTCTATATAGATTCGCTAGCGCCTGTGTGCAGTCAATCTATGCGACAGTGATTCAACATGACGGAAACTCAGAAAACGATTCACTGGGGTGCACCAGCAGTGGAGACCACCCAAGGGAACCCGGAGTTACTTTCAGAAGAGGTTCATTGGGATTTTGTGGATTTTCTTACCTCGCAAGAATTTGTTCCGGAACCTTCGTCTCATTCTTCATTACCGCAAGTGGAGAATTTTAGACAGAGACAGACAAAAGGAAGCGGAACAAGCTTTTCTCCTACAGCAACAGCAACAGCAACAAGAAGAGGTAAGAAAAAAACAAGAAGAAGAAGAAGTAGCAGCAAAGAAACAAGAGGGTGAAAATCAAACGGCCACGGTGCTGTTGGACATTTTAGCGGAGTTAAGAAGTCTGAAACAAATGTATCAGACTTCTTTATCACGACCGAAGAGAATACGACCTTCCCGAACTAAACACGCCAACCCTGTGACTAAGCCTACCGTACCACCCTTAGTGATTTCAACCCAATCATCATCAGAAGTAGGCCTCGGCCGTGGCAAAGGCTTAAGGCAGTTAAAGTTGATTGCTTAATCTCACCCCTACACCAAAAAAAAAGGCCCTTTTCAGGGCCACCCACTTCTCTCGAAAAGAGATAGCCTTTCAATTTGCCAGTAACTCAAAAATCAACAAAAAAAAAAAAAAAAACCCATTTTACCCCTATAGTACGTGTCTGTGTATGAGTGCGTGAGTGTAGCTTCTTATTTAAAATCAAAACTCAAAGACATTTACCTTATATAATTAATGTATTCTTTTGTCCATAGTTACAATCCAATTCACAACAGAGTACTTTAAAAAGTTCATACACTTCTTCTGTTCCTTTTTTTTTTTACTCTCTCTGTTTTTTCAATTTCTTCACCGTCACAGTCTTTACCTCCTCTTCCTCCTCACTTTCTTCCCTTCTTCTTTTCTTCTCCTGTTTCTTTTTCTTCACCTGGCTGCTTTCTTCCTCTGAAGAATCTCTCTCTTCTTCTGAAGAATCCCTCTTTTCTTCTGACTCCTCTTGTTTCTTTTTTGGGCAATCTGGAGACCAATGTCCTTTTTCTTGACAATAATAACAGGTATCTTGACTTTTGTCTTTTCTAGCCCCTGTTTTTGTTTTCTTTTTTGACGGTCTGGACACTCTGAAGACCAATGCCCTTTCTTCTGACAGATATAGCAAGTATCTTGACTTTTATCTCGAAAGGAAGGAGAGTAGTCGGTCGGCTGGTCTGAAGAGAATTTTCTAATGACCCCTCGCAAAGCTCTGATGAAACGTTCGATTTGGCTAGTCTCTTCCATCGTTGTGCTCGGTTTGAGAGTGAAATGAATAGTGAAAGGACAAGACACACACCCTTTTATATACGCTGGTCTGCTAGGACTATAAATTAGTCTATGGTGTTTAAACTTGAGTCATTTGACGTTTTGCACTCAAGATGAAACGATCCTATTCATTCGAGAAGAAAGAAGAAGAAAGTAAGAGGCAGAAACGTGATCTATCGCCTCGTACCATCGCTGAAGTCTTGGCACAAATTCATGCCAGTGATTTTGAAGAGGACATGAGTGAACCAGAATCCGAACCCTCTAAACAAAGTTCACCACCCTTAGTCAACCCTGAAAAGTACTATTCCATTCGAGAGACGGAAAAGCGCTCCTCTAGAAAATTTAGAACCACGGCTTACACCTACACAGTGAAGTTTAAAGATTTCAAGGCTGACGTACCGTTAGAGAAAGCAGAAGGGTTTATCACCGAGATGTGGGATTCTTTGCTCACCGCACTCAAGCGACAATGTCAACCCAAAGAAGACGATCGCTTGACACTATCCATAGATCACGACAGCTTGAAATCCCCTGTTTGGATCGAGTTTAGCAGACCCGCAGAACTGACCCCTTCCAAAGTCATGGACAAGATTCAACACGTACAACAATCTAATGATCAGTTTGACATCACCGATGGTAAAGCCACACTGAAAATGGCTCACGTCTCTCTTCCTCAAGGGACAGGACGCAAAAAGGTCTTATTGGTGAATGACCTTCGCAGCACCAAAAAGAGTCTCGTCCAAATTAACAACCCTCAAGACCAGATGTGTTTAGCCCGAGCCATCGTGGTGGGACGAACCTATGTCAACAAGAACGACACGACAGAATGGAAAAGAGCCTGGACAACTATTCGACAATCGGACCGAGCCAAACAACGAAACGAAGCAGAACTCCTGTTACAACAAGCTGGCCTGTCCAAAGACACACCCTGTAGCATTCCTGAAATGCAAAAATTGCAAGATGTCCTAGCTCCACGCTACACCTTGAAAGTGCACCCTCAAGAAGTGCGTGGGCCTCTGTTGTTTCGAGGGAAAGACTTTAAGGATGGAAAATACATTCATGTCTATTATCACGATGACCATTTCGATACCATTACCAGTATCACTGGATTCCTGGGATACAGATATTACTGTGAGAAATGTGACTATGGCTATAATAATCGAGAGCAACACAAGCATTGTGGATTGAAATGCTCAGGATGTTTGGCCTCTCCACCCTGTCTGAGCGAAGGGCAAAAACCAGTGCATTGTCCTGCTTGTCTGCGCACGTTTGTCAGCCCTGCCTGTTACCAACAACATCTGAAGACGCAAGGTTCACAGCAGAAATGTGCTTGTCAACTCCTGAGATTGTGCCCTACATGTGGACAAGGCGTACGTACCAACAGTACCAAGGCACACGTATGTTCAGGAAAGAAAAAATGTCACATTTGTCACCACATCGTGGACTTGGAACACCAATGCTACGTGCAAAAATACCAACCCCCACCAGAGAAAGAGGATGGACACAAGAAGAAAGGCAATTTCATCTTTTTCGATTTCGAATGCATGCAAGAGACTGGTATTCACATTCCTAATTTCTGCGTGGCTCATCGAGCGTGCGAGAAGTGCATTCAAGAACCTATCTTCAGTCATTGCCCTCACTGCAGCAAGATTCCCGGAGGGCGTGAAAAAATCTTTCGAGGACCGAACACGTTAGCCAATTTTGCCAATGGGTCTTAGACCCCATCGACAAGACGTGGAGCCAAGAGGACATCGAACGTTACGGAGATTGTCATTGTCATGCTACAGTGATGGCTCACAATTTCTCTGGATACGATGGACAGTTTCTTTTGAGGTATTATACAGAACAAGGCACCGAGCGTCTTAAAGTCACTTTGAACGGAGCCAAAATCATTTTCATGCAAGTGGGACAAGTGCAGTTTAAAGATTCGATGAGTTACTTGGATATGCCTTTGAGTCGAATGCCTAAAACGTTTGGAATGACAGAAATGGCTAAAGGGTACTTTCCACACTTTTTCAATACGGAAGCCAATCAACACGCCATTCTACCCCATTTGCCTGAGGCTCACTATTACGACCCCGACAACATGCGTACCGAACAACGAGAAGCTTTCTACGCTTGGTACCAGGCTCACGCCTCGGACCCTTTCGACTTTCAGGAAGAAATGCTAAAGTATTGTCATTCCGACGTGGACATTTTACGACGTTGCTGTGGAAAATTTCGAGAACTGTTCATGGAACACGGAGGGGTCGATCCTTTAAAAGAAGCTTGCACCATTGCCAAAGCGTGTTCCTTAGTGTACCGCCAACGATTCATGCCTGAAAACACCGTGGCTGTCATCAGTCCTCAAACGACCCACTATGTCAAACGTCAATACTCGGTCAAAGCCCTACGCTGGTTACATTACTTGTGCGACAAGGAAGACAAGTGGATTCAGCATGCCCGCAACGGAGGGGGTGAAAAGACCATCGGAACGCATTCGGTCGATGGCTGGGACTTAGAAAACCCCAAGATCGTGCACGAGTTTAACGGTTGCTTATTTCACGGATGTCCCGTCTGTTATCCTGACCGTGGCACTAAAAATCAGTTTTTACAACGAACCATGGAAGACTTGTACCAGACCACTTGTCAGCGACGCCTAAAGTTAGAACAGGAAGGATACCAAGTGGTGGAAATGTGGGAACACGAATACGATCACCGTTTGAAAACCGATCCCGAGTTTAAACGCCTCGTGGAAAGTTACCAGTTCATGGACCCCCTGAACCCGAGGGATAGTTTGTACGGAGGAAGGACCAATGCCACCTGTTTGCTGTACCAAGCCGACGAAGAGAAAGGAGAAGAAATCAAATACTTGGACGTGTGTTCGCTGTATCCCTACGTGTGCAAATATTGTCGCTTTCCTGCAGGACACCCACAATTGTTCACGGAACACATCGACCTGAAAAACATTCGACAATACGAAGACTTGATCAAGTGCAAAGTTTTGCCTCCCACGGACTTGTACCATCCCGTGTTAATTCACCATTGCCAAGGCAAACTGATGTTTCCTTTGTGCCGTACTTGTGCCGAAACGTGCAACCAAGATCAACCTTGCCAGCACACCCAGGAAGAACGCGCCTTGACGGGGACGTGGGTCAGCGTAGAATTGTTCAAAGCTCTGGACATGGGATATCAACTGTTGGAAGTGTACGAAATTTGTCACTTTCCCAAGACACAACAATATCACAAGGGTGACCCCACGCAGAAAGGCATTTTCGCCGACTACGTGGATGCCTTTTTGAAGCTGAAACAAGAAGCCAGTGGCTATCCGTCCTGGTGTCACACTCCCGAAGACCAAATAAAATTCAAAGAGAAATACTGGGCACAAGAAGGCATTACCTTAGATCACATCGAGAAAAACGAAGGCAGGCGATCGTTTGCCAAAGTGATGTTAAATTGCTTGTGGGGTAATATGGCACAACGTCCGTGTTTACCCAAGACGGAGTATTTGACAGAACCTTCCCGCTACTTTCAGATGATTCACGACAAAACCAAATTCATGAAATACGTGGACGTCGTTCGCAAGGATTTGATCTTGGTCAATTACGAAGAAGATCTGGACTTGTTTCTATTTCATATTGATCGTTTTCATGTGCCTTGTATCGTTGTACATAACTATTTGACTTTGATGTATTTTAGTCTTTCCTGTTTATTTTTGAAACATTCAATAAACGTGTCCTGAAAAAAGTATATAAACTCTTGTCTGGTCTGTTTTCGTGTCACAAGTGACATTCCTAACACTATGGCTACCTCTGTTGTCTCTGCTCCCTCTTCCTCTACTGTCAAAGTGATCGACGAACACTTAGATCGTGCCAGTTGGGAGGCTTTGTATCTTCGCCATCCCTTTAACATGCTCATTGCTGGACCTAGCGGTTCAGGCAAAACCGAATTCGTCAAACGCTTGATCGAACATAAACATCATTTGATCGATCGACCACCTCAGCACATCGTGTGGTGTTACAAAGAGTGGCAATCGGCGTACAGCCTCTTGCGAGAAAGTCAAGGCGATTCCATCGTGTTTGTGGAAGGCATTCCTAAAGAAGACGACGGCATCGTCTCTGACTCCCGTCAAACCCATTTGGTCATTTTCGACGACATGTTAGGAGAAGACGAAGAAGAAATTAAACTGTGGTTCACGCGCAAAGGGCATCATCGTAATGCCAGTGTCGTTTACATCACTCAAAATTTGTTTCAACAAAGTAAAGCCCATCGCACCATCAGTCTCAATGCGCATTACGTGGTCTTGTTTAAAAGCCCTCGAAATAAATCGCAAGTGCAAGTCTTAGCCAAACAGTTAGGGACACCTTGGCTGACTCAGGCGTACGACGATGCCACTCAAACTCCACACGCCTATTTACTCGTCGATTTGAAACCTACGACCCCCGAGGATTTGCGATTTCGTACCCACTTGTTTCACCACTGGTGCCAAGACGGAGGGCCTGTCCTGTACACGTCTCCGTCCTCGACTTAATTTCACTCCACAAAAAAAATCTATAAAAACCTCAGACCCTTTTCGTCTGTCTCACACACAGTGTGAACATGACGTCCCTTCAGTCGCATCTTCCCGTCAAATTGATTCGTGCTTTGTATGGCATCAGTCGAGAAAAAAATCCACAAATACGAGCTCGTGTCTTAGAAGCTAGTCTCAAAGAAGTCTTACGATGGTTCACGGTGACGGCACGTCAATTACTCCAAGGAATCATTCAGATTCCTCATCAAACCAAACGCTTTTTTGATCGAAACAAAGTCGCTTTGACCCAACTGGCCGATCCCCGCATCGACACTCAAACCAAAAAAACAAATCATTTTGAAACCTGGAGGGAGCGGTACTCTAGGAGGGGTCATCATTCGCTCTCTCTTAAGATGGGATCCTAATGCCCCCAAACATCTCCCCAAGAAAAAAGTCAAACGAAGCTCCAAGAAGAAGAAAAAGACAAGGTCCCCAAGGAGAACTTCTCCAGTGGCGGGACCCTCCTCTTACCAGACATCACCCCGGAAAAGAAAAGAAGCCCCCAGAAAAAGAAAAGTCCACAGAAGAAAACTAGTCGCAAGAGAGGCACTTCGGACAGGACACAACTTTACACTCGCAAACCACGACCTGCCACGGCGGTGACTGCGTCTCCGGCAGCCTCAAGTTCATCCACTTCTCCGTTGATGACACCAAGAACTGAAGAGTACTTGGAGACGTTGATCACACCAAGAACATCTCCGTTGATGAACCCAAGAAGAACTTCCCCAGTGGCAGGACCCTTCAATTTAGTGGCAATGGCTGCTGCTCACAAAGTACCTTCTCCCAAAATCAAAGTCCAAGAAAGATCGGGCATGTTACAAAGTTTACTGGATTTGTCCAAGCAAGAACTGGCTCGATTTAGTCCCTTGCGTACCCCTGCACGACGTGTCATGCCTGTCCTCAAACTGATACGACGTAAAGACAATCAGTGGCGACGCGTTCCAGTATAAAAAAGGTGTGTGACCAAGTAGGGTATCAGTGTTTTTGGTGCTCCTGAAGACTCAAAGATGTCACCCTCCAGAAAACATCCCTCTTCTACACAACACCAAGGAAAGAAAAGGAAACGACTGCCTCCTCGTTTAGTCAAACATGGGGACATGTTATCTGTCCTGTCCAAAGCTTCTCCACCTCTACGAAAAAAACTCATTCAATCAGCCTCCAAAGAGGTCATCGATACCGTGTGCGAATGATGTTTGAACGTCTTGAAAGGCACGATCCCTTTGTCCAAACACCAGAAACAATGCTTAGGCAAACATCGTCACGTTCATCGCCAAATGGTTCAAAAGAAAATTCCAATTCCACAAAAGAAGAAGATGTTGGTCCAGCGTGGAGGCATTTTACCCCTCTTGTTAGGTCCCTTACTGAAAGGAGTCTTGGGAACCATGTTGGGAGGACTGGTGGGAGCAAGATAAAAAGGCTCTCGGAAGTCCCAAGATCTCAGAATCGACCCCTGACAACCCCATGGAAGGACGAAAACTGGCTTTAGTGCCTTACAAACGATGGATGGAATACCATCGTTGGCAAGAACAACGCACCTCGCATTTACCTCCCAATCCCCATTTGAGCGAGATGTCCCAGTTACAACACGAATTGCAGTCCTTGATGTATCGCCAAGATTTGTCCGAAACAGAAAAATCGCAAAAGTACGGTCAACTCTTGCAACGACTGCAACTCTTTCACCAGAAAGCTTTAGACGAAACAGCTCTACCCACTCTGAAAGATTTTAAGACCTTGATGAAAAGTCCAGCACCATCACCAGTACCAGTACCAGTACCACCACTACCAGTGACCAAGACAGAAAAAGGAGAAGAAGAAGAAGGGTTTCAAACTCCACCAGAAAAAGTACGCAAGTTAACAACACCACCTACCTCCAGAATTGGATGGATTAAAAAGATGATGGCCACCCCTTCTTCATCACAAGAGAAAAAGAAAGTGAAGACAGAAGTGATGACAGAAGTGAAACAAGAACCGATATCCCCCGCTCAGACATCCTCCTCTTCAACACCTATTGCCGGTCGCACACGCAAAGCATTGCAATCCAAGAAAATACCCCAAGAGAAAAAGAGTAGCATCCTCCAAGTGTGGGTGTCTTATTAACTCACAAACACAAAAAAAAATGGAAAAAGTCTTAGCCAGCATTTACTACGATCCCTCCCATCCTGCAGGTTACGCAGGAGTTCAAAAATTGTATCGTGCTGCCAAAACTCGACTGAAAAGTCTCCGTTTACCTCAAGTGCAACGATGGTTACAAGAACAAGCTACCTACACTTTACACAAACCCATTCGACGCAAGTTTGCCAGAAGTCGCACCCGAGTGGAAGGCATCGATCATCAATGGCAAGCCGATTTAGCCGATGTCTCTCATTTGGCCAGCTACAATCGTGGCTACAAATATTTGTTTTGTGTCATCGACGTCTTTTCCAAATTTGCCTGGGTCGTACCCTTGACTTCCAAATCGAGCAGCGAGTTAGTGCGAGCCCTGCAACGAGTGTTGAAACAAAGCGGTCGTCACCCGCATCGATGGCAAACGGACAAAGGTACCGAATTTCTGAACCAAGCTTTCCAAAAAGAATTAAAGAAACGTGACATTCATTTTTTTACCACCGAGAATCCTGAAACCAAAGCCAGCATCGTGGAACGTTTTCAACGCACTTTGAAAGAACGCATGTGGAAACATTTTACGCATCACTATACACTCTGAAGTACATCGACATCTTAAGGCACCTGGTGCAAGCGTACAACCAATCTTACCATCGAAGCATCGGACGTGCCCCGCAAGAAGTGACTCCCGAGAACGAAGTGTTGGTGTTTGAGCGCCTGTTTGGTACGTCCCCGACGAGGGCTGTCCCCAAGAAAAGTGGAGAGTTGACCATAGGAGATTGGGTGCGCATTGGCAAAACCAAACGCACTTTCGACAAAGGTTACTTACCTAACTGGACGACCGAATTGTTTCGTGTCACTGGACGAGTGCATGGCCGTCATCCTGCCGTCTATAAATTGGAAGACATGAACGGAGAAGTGCTCAAAGGAACGTTTTATTTGCCCGAGTTACAACGTGTCACCAAAAAAGAAGACGACGTGTACGACATCGAAAGCATTCTCGAACACAGAACCCGTAAAGTGGGCAAACGACGTGTCAAAGAAGTCAAAATACGTTGGAAAGGATATCCACCCAGTTTTGATTCTTGGATTGACGCTTCGCAAGTCATCGACTATAAAAAGAAGTGTCCATCATGCCCTTTCACACAGACGCAGCTACGTCGACCACTCCTTCACCCAGTTCTTCTGTACAAGAGTTACAAAAACAACCCTTGTGGGTGTGGTGCGGAGAACGTGTGCCTAAAACGCAAATCATCTTTTTCTGCCAAATCTTCGTGGTATATTGTGTCATCGGGGCAGCCATTGCCAATTTGAGTTTGCAACAACGAGACAAACAATTGTGGACCATTTTATTGAGCAGTTGCATCGGTTACCTGCTTCCCAATCCCTCCCTGAAATTCTCCTCGAACGGGAACCACGGGAACCTTGTGTCCAGTGCCAGTGCCAGTCACCACTCCAACAACAACCAGAACCCCATTTTGAACGGAGACACGCCTCTGACGTCCAGTAACCCCTTGGACAGCCACAGAACTCTGGAATTATGAGTCACCAAAACCAATTTTACTTAACCTTACCCAGTGACAGTTCCATGGAGGTGTTTCCCCACAACACGTTGTGCTGTTACACGGCCAAATTACCTCAAGCCATTCCCTTAGATCACGAAGCCTATTGGGAAGTGGCTTTGGTAGAAATGATTCACCCTACACAAATCCAAAACATCACCGCGAATTTGTAAATCCTCACTATTTACCCGTCAGTAAGTCTTATTTGGACACGGTTAACATTGCTATAAAAGGAGATCTGGGACAAAATATTCCATTCACCAAAGGAAAAGTCACGGTGAAACTCCATTTTCGAAAACGGTTCTCTCACGATTCGTAAGTCATGTATCCAGTGTACCGAGGGGTTGCTCGACAGCGAGGACACGGTTTAGGAGATATGTTAAAATCGGCCCTTCGTTCGGTGTCCCCAGTCTTGAAACCGATGGTGACACGCGGATTGCACGCCTTGAAAGATGTGGCACTGACGCAAGGCAAAGAATTTCTCCAAAATGTCATCATCGACTAACAAAACCCTAAAGAAGCTTTCATGAGGGCAGGCAAAAATGTCTTGCTGCAAACGGGCAAAGACCTTTTGGGCCAAGGAGAAACACCTATAAATGCCCTGCACGCTACCGAGTCAGGCATTCAACAAGGACAAGGCAGAAAGAGACGACGAAGAAAACACCCTTTCACCAGACTTCACACGTCTAAAGCTAGAAAGACAAAAGAAAAGAAGAACCGTTCGAGACTTAGACGTTTTCGATTATTGAGAAAGAACAGAACAAAATGATGCACCGAGAGTCTTGCGCTTGTTCCAAGTCGGAACTGGATCTGTTTGCCATGCCACCCACCATGATGACGATGCAAGAATCCCAATGGGTGGAATTTCATCCCGTCTCCTCATTGACCGATTCCGCTCCCATCGAGTTTGAAATCAAAGGACAGCCCGAAGATTACATCGATCTGAATAGCAGTTACTTGTACCTGAAAGTCAAAGTTCTAGATAAGACAGGAGGTGATATAGACACTGAAGCAGTAGCTCCCGTCAACAATTTCATGCATTCCTTGTTCAGTGGAGTGGACTTGTACTTGAATAACAAACTAGTCAGTAGCAGCATGGATACTTACCCTTACCGTGCCTACCTGGAAAATCTCTTGACGTACGGAATAGACGCCAAGAACACTCATCTCGATGCCTGTGTGGTATGGGAAGCTGACGAAGCAGGCAAGTTTGAAACATTGGAAACTGATACAACTGATAAAAAGAAAGAATACAATGAGGGATTTGTAGAACGAAGAAAGAGAATCATGGGACCCAACCAAAGTTTAGAACTGATGGATCGTTTGCATTTGGACATGTGGTTGCAAGAAGAATATTTGCTGAACGGGGTGGATGTCCGCCTGAGACTGAATCGTAGCAGTAGCGCTTTCCATTTAATGGCTGGTGCTGACGATTACAAAACCAAAATCCAAGAAGCCAGACTCTACGTACGCCGCGTGGAAGTGTTACCTAAAGTGGGAAACGACATCAGTCAGACGTTGAGCAGAACGACCGCCAAGTATCCCATACGACGCGTGGAAGTGAAAACCTTCATCATTCCCAAGGGACAGCGATCCATGATCGAAGATCATCTGTTCCAAGGACAGTTACCCAAACGTTTGATCGTTGGTATCGTCGAGAATACAGCCTTCAACGGAGCTGCCGAAAAAAATCCTTTCTACTTTCAACACTTTGGCGTGTCCAAGATCGAAGTCAGTCGCGATGGCAAGACCTTGTGTACCCGACTTTACCAAGAAGAATTACTTAAGATCTTGTCCTTGTACGAAGCCACCGGACAGTTAGGAACCAACACCAGTCACGACATTACGTACGAGGATTATGCAGGAGGCTATGCTTTGTGGGCTTTTGATTTCACTCCAGACCAAGGCAGCGACGAGGGACATTTCCACCCTATAAAATCCGGCCAGATTCGTGTGGAAATTCAGTTTGCAAACCGAGTCCCTGATGAAACGGTGAACGTCATCCTGTATGCAGAATTCGATAATACGATAGAAATCAACATTTTGAGAGAAGTCATTCTAGATTACTAGAAGCCATGGAGGACTGTTATCCCTCTTTACCTAGTGGAGAAACTTTGGAGATGGAATGTAAGGAGATCGTGGAAGAAGAAGAATCCCAAGACAAAGACGAAGAAGTTATCATGATGAAGTCAAGATGGCCAGAACAAGAAGCCCATTTAGCCTCCTGTTTTGCCAAACACTTGGTCCAAAAAATGACAGAATTGATCAAGAAAAATTGCTATGGATGTCAAAACGATCATCCCAGTTAAATTCAACACGATAAATGCCTGATGTTGAGTCAAGAAGAAAAATTGGACGAGTATCTGGACGAAGCTTGGAGTCTCATCTCGGACGAAGTCGTGTGGCATCAGTGATATAAAGACTTGCGTGAACATTCTTGTCCACCATTAACCACTCAAGAGATCCATCGTATCGAAGCTCTCCTGAATCGGAGTGAGGAGACGAAACGAAGAAACGGTTATTTGTCAGACATTTTCAAGCACAAAGTTAGGATCGAATCGATGACTTATTATTACCTGTGAAGAAGAAAAAAACATGGATACCTGGGAACTTTATTACCTTTTGAACCACAGTTCGTATACGGCTTCTTGGAATCCTGTCGTCTGTACTAAAGATGAACTCCCTCATCGCAAACCTCAAGACCATCAAGCTTATGTCATCAACACGGACGACAGTCATCTCCCAGGAACCCACTGGGTAGCCGTTTACTTTCCTCAAGAAGGATGTGTGGAATATTTTGATTCGTATGGATTGCCCCCTTTGGAAGACGATATCATCGACTTTATGAGAAGAAATGCTCAGACTACCCGATTCAATAATGTGAAATTACAAAGCACAGATTCATTGGTGTGCAGACAGTACTGTGTGTATTTTCTGCATCATCGCAGCCTGGGCTATTCCTAAGAACATTTAGTGACTCATTTTGATCCTCGTTCTTCTTCTAGAAACGATGTGAAAAGTAGATCGATGGTTTTGTGAGCATCATGCTTATCTTTTGTCTCAAGCTAGGAAACGTAGTGTACATCAATGGCCTAATGACTTCCAACAGTGGAAATCACAATTTCATTCACAACGTTGTCATCCCAGTCCAAAATAATGTGTAAATTGAAAAAATGTTTGTGATTTGAAAAAAATGTTTGATGTTATATGGTTGGATTATTGTTAAACAATGTTAGAGTTGTTGGTTAGTGTTAAGTGATTTTGAATAAAAATTGTTGTGTTTTGAAAAAAAAATGCCTTTGTGGTTTGTTTGGCTATAAGAATGTTGATTTATGCTCTTTGACTTCTTATTATCCCTCTCATGACACTCATTGAACGTTGCGGCTCGAAAAAACCGTGGAGGGATGTTTTCCTTCACGTCCGCGCTTTGACTTTAATGGGGCAGTTTCCAGTCTAACCATCCATTGTCGACTCATCCTTCTACGAAGATGTGCTCCAAACTAGCTAAGCTAAACGAAGCCTACGTGAATTTGCACAGGGTCAGACACAGTCTGATACCGGAGCCAGAAGAGATAGAGAATGTGAGAATGCTAAAAGTCACTGAAGACCTGATAGAAGAGCTCTTCAGAGAAGAAGTGAACAGGGAGAAAGAAGAATGGACAGAGAAGTACAGACTTCAGAGACAGCAGCAACAGCAACAACAACAACAGCAGCAGCAGCAGCAGCAGCAACCTGAACCTGACAGAGGCTTTGTCGATTGTCGTATCGACACCAAAGAGTTCTTCTTCTCTTTCCGAAGAAGCAGACCTATCGTCAGAAAGTCTATCCTCAGAGGACGTCGCATTCTTAGAAACTAAAAGATTGCCATAGCAAACAAAAAAAAAAACAAAAAAAAAAACAGCCCTTTTCAGGGCTACCCCCAATACTCTAGAAAAGAAATAACAATCGATTTGCCAATGTGTGTAGGTAGAGTAGTGTGAATATAAACACTAACTCTTTTTTATAGTGAGAGGGCATGTGTTTGTGTATAGGATTGTGTGTTTGTAAGTGCTCACGTACGTTGGTGTGAATAGTAGATTAAGATCATGTTTTTGGCTGTTTGGGGTGTGGGGAGTGTAGATTTGGGGGTTTGATTGGATTGCTTTGCGTATGTGGAAAGTATATTGAAGTGATTAATGAAATTTTTTTTTAGAATAGTAATGGGTAGTATAAAAAAAGTGAGTGAGTGTTTCTTTTAGGTCCGCGCGTTGTTTTGGTTATGATCTAGGTAAGATCAATTTTATGTGGCGGGAGTCACATACTGCTTGGTTTGACACCTGGGGCATTTCAATCCAACTAAGAAACACGAGTGTGTGGTGTGACTATTCCCACTCATGTCTATTAGCCTTTCAGTCAGGTTGTTAAGGACTAGTTAGTCCTACACCTGAGTGGCTAAATTAAAAAGTACTCTTTGAGTACATAAAAGCCTGGGGGATGAGGCTCCTTTTCCTTCCCCCAGGAGTAATTAAAAATCACGCAGTGCGTGAATAAAAAAGTGGTACATGTTCAAAAGAACGAAAACCACTATAATCCAACTAACTAACTAACTAACTCAATTTTATGTTTTTAGGGGGATGTTTTCCTTCACGTCCGCGCTTTTACTATAAATTGAAACTCGCTGGGCAGTCTAGCTACCCTTGTTGATTGATGAAGAGAATGAATACCAGAATTGTAAAGCTTCTAGAACTCCAGATGCACCTGGAATATGCCAGGCGCATACTAAATGAACTGGCCGCGGAGGCCATTGTCGAAGAGGGAAGGATGAAAGAGGAGGAGGAAAGAAGAAAAAAAGAAGTGGAGGAAAAGGAGAGAAGAAATTTCAGAATCCCAGAGGCAGAAAATTGGGATTCTGAAGCCACATATCCCGCCTCTGCTCTCCCCCAAAAAAGAGTGAAAAGAGACTGGGGAAGAAGATGTGTGTGTGGCGCCAGGCCAGGAAGGTGCCAGCATTAGATAGGTGCATCTGGAGTTAAAAACAAACAGCCCTTTTCAGGGCTACCCAATACTCAAGAAAAGAAATAACAATAGATTTGCCAATGTGTGTAGGTAGAGTAGTGTGAATATAAACACTGACTCTTTTTTCATAGTGTGAGTGTATGTGTTTGTGTTTGTGTTTGTGTGTTTGTGTTTGTAAGCGCTCACGTAAGTTGGTGTGAATAGTAGATTATGGGTTTGTTTATTGTTTCTTAGCGTATGTGGAAAGTATAGTTTGGGTTTTGTAACCGCTCACGTACGATTGTGTGGATAGTAGATTATGGATTTAGTTTTAATGCTTTGCGTGTGTAAATAGTAGATTAGGGGTTTGTTAAATGTTGCTTCACTTATGTGGATAGTATATTATATGAAATGAGAAAAGTAGGGGATGTTTTCCTTCACGTCCGCGCTTTCACTATAAGAACCCACAAGGTTTGATGTTCAAACCATTCTACAAAGAATAAAAAAGAAGATGGAAGTGTCCCAACTGTTCAGTGATTTAAGACATGTTTATTTTTGGATGGTGGATGGTGAATATGGAGTTCAAAGGATTGAAAGAGATTGGAGGTTAAGAACCAGTGTGCACTATGTGAACGAACTAAAATTAGCCAGGGAGATGATAGAAGGATTAATTGAAGAAGAAGTGAAGAGACTGAGAGGGCTAATAAATCCCCCTTATGTCAGAGTGGGAACATTAAAAGAGGCTCTGGAGAAGGTAGAAGAAGTAAGAAGGTTTTTGGAAGAGATAGAAAAAAGGTCACAGTGACCCTTTGTCAAAAGGAGTGTTGAAAGATTGAAAAAAGGGGAAGAAAAGATGAGAAAGGTGATAGATGAAGAAGTGGAGAAAATAAAGGACAGGTGGGCAAAAGATAGAAAAGAAGAAGAAGAAAATAGAAAGAAAATGGAAGAACTAGAGAAACTGAACGCTAACTGGATAAAAATCCAACAGAAGTTCCGAGCCATGGGTCACCCGGACTGGATACCAGAAACAGAAAAGAAGAAGAAGAAAGGAATGTTAAGGAGTTAGAAGAGGAAGAAGAAGAAGAAACCCAAAGGCCCTTTTCAGGGCCACCCACATTTCTCGAAAAGAGACTGACTTTCCATTGACTACCCTTTTTTTTAAATTTTTTTTTTTTAAAAAAAATCCCATGTTCAATTCCCTTTGTCCCTAAAGTAGTTTTTTTTTCTAACATGTTCAATTCCCCTTGTCCTTAGACAAACCCAAACTCTATTCCCATGTTCAATTCCCATTGTCCCTAGACAAGCCCAAACTCTATTCCCATGTTCAATTCCCCTTGTCCCTAGACAGACCCAAACTCTATTCCCCATGTTCAATTCCCCTTGTCCCTAGACAGACCCAAACTCTATTCCCCATGTTAAATTCCCATTGTCGCTAATCTTATCCAGGGTTTTTTGCCATGTTAAATTTCCCTTGAGGCTAAAGTAGCCCAGGGTGGTTAATGTTAAATTTCCATTGAGGCTATAGTGGCCCAGGGGTGTTTTTAATGCTAATTCCCCTTGACGCTAAAGTGGCCCCATTTACTATTGACGTCATTTTGTAATGTCAAATCTGCACTTGTGTATTTAGTTTGGAATACGGCGTTCATTCATTTACGTTGTTTCTTGTAGTGTATTTTGTTTACATAGTCAAACCTTAGGTTGAATAAAAAAATGAGCATATAATAAAATGGTTACTGCATTTGTATGGGAAAATATGAACTCGTTCGTAAACAAGTTCGTGCAGTATTCATTCCGAAAAACTCGTTCCTATTTTCCCATACAAATGCAGTAACCTATAATTATAGTTCAGTATGGTCTCCTTGGTAAACTCAAACGGCCTGCGAGTTATGAAGTCTGTATTTACCTTTAGTTAGCTTCGTGTTGGAGAAATCAGAAAATATGCACATGCAAAATAATAACAAGATCAATCATAGTACTTAATAATAGTTTAATAATTGTCGGGTCACAAAAGTTACCTTTTTTACATGCTTATGTCTTAGGACATGGAAAAAAATATTGTTTCATTCACAAGATTTACAACCATTACAGTAGTCAACAAAAAGACCTAAAAACTGTCAAGTTTAGACATTGGCCCGTGGACAAGCTGGCCCCCTTCTTCCAGGCCTTTATTTTTTCCTAAATTAGTCGGCTTATACGGGAGTATATACGGTAATAAAAAGATATTTCAAAATGGTGGCTATTTCAATTGTCGGAATTTCATTAAGGAACAGCTTGACTTTGTAAGTAGGTATTTACTCAAAATCCGATGTTGATATGACTATTTGCTCAAAGGTGTTAGTGATTAAAAGATTTTCAAAATGGTGGCCAATGTCAGATCAGCACCATTTTTATTAAGAATCAACTAAACAACATCAAAAGAGTGTTGGTGTTAAACCCATGTTGACATAACCATCCATTTATAAGGAGTAGCAACAATAAGATTGCTAAGAAGGCCATATTGGACATCTGACCAGAACCAGTTTCATTTTTGGACCAACTAGATCTTGGAATAAATGTGTATATAAAGTTTTTTAGCAACAGAAAACAAGCCTTTACACAACATAGAATAGGCCTTTACATAAGTTCCTCTGGCTATAACCAATAGACTTAAAACAACAACAAAATATAACAGGTTCAGAAATCATAAGGTGTTGAGAAATTGATACTTATTTGCAATATTCCCTCTTTTAAATAGAACTAACTACTGGTTTACATACACATGATACAAATTAGGTCGTTATCCTCTTAAATAAGAACTTTTCAGTTGACACATTCAGAGAATGAATTTAAAAAAAAGAGAAAAAAGTTCAATATATAATTAGAACAAGCAAATTCAGGGTTAAGTCATTATACCTCAATCAAAGAAGGCTAATAATTTAGAGATTGGAAGAGAAAGTAAGATGAGAAATATAAAATATCGAGCAATCTAATCTGGTATGTGACACACTTTTCAATAATGATATATATGTATATAAAGTATGACAAAGTTTCATCCCTTAATTTCAAATGGCTTAAATGCAACAGAGTAGAAATGAATGGGGTAACGGAAGACTCCAAATATTGAACTGTGATCTTCACCCTGAAGATACTGCTATTTGATACTCATTTTAGTGATCATGTGCAAATATACCACGTTTAACATCTTGATTTTAAATGGCTCTGAAATTACAGAACAGACGGGAAAAGGCCCTGACCTAGAAGCAGCACCCCTAATGTGGTATGCAGTACACACCGACTGGTGATACCAAAAATTTCCCTTTTTCATCCCTTAATCTCAAAATATCTTTAAACTTAAGGAGAAGGGTTAATGTGTTGAGAATGTTAAACATTGAGTCATGGCCTTGAAGATAGGACCTTTAATGTAGTACAGTACTTTACACACGTTCGAGCGATGATGTTCAAGTGCACCAAGTATACAGGCAAGGTGGCTCAGATGTGCTAAATTATAAGGAAGTTGAAGAAATTTCAAAAAAATACACAGCTGATCTGCAAGATATGACAATGAATAATTTGTCCCCAAATAAAACCACTGCTTTCTGGCAACTTGTCCTATAACATTTTTACCCCTAGTGCATGCTCAGACATCCACAGTTTTGTCCAAGTAGATGACGCAGGACTGATGACCCCAAAATCAATTGGCTTCTTCTTATCCCAAGTGCAAGCTGTTGATAAGGGTTGCTTATTTGTAGATAGTGGAAAATTTGACTTACAGTTCTTTCAGTCAATAACCTACACATTTGATGTTTAGATAGTGATATCAATAGGGTTCTTCCTTCCCCCAAATGCATCTGTTTTCAGTTAAGTGACCTTGGCTTCTGACCTTTTGACACAGAAATAAATATGTTTCTCCCTTACCTCAAGTGCAATATATCCACAAAATATGCTCAGCCTTGTTACAATCATATGAAACCTTTATCGCAAACCATAACAAATTGTTGACAATGCTGACACATTTGCCATCACAGGCAGTGAAAAGGTGACTGATGTCTAGCTTTTCCACCAATGTGAGTTTGTGAGAAAAATCAACAAAAATTGTTTCTCATTCAAATTCAGAGTTCAATCAAAGGCACAAAATGTTTCATTAAGGAATTAACAGGGAAAGATTTAAGAACA
Organism: Sinohyriopsis cumingii; assembly: GCA_028554795.2. NCBI lineage: Eukaryota > Metazoa > Mollusca > Bivalvia > Unionida > Unionidae > Sinohyriopsis > Sinohyriopsis cumingii. The sequence goes on from CM068825.1 coordinate 113,995,172, forward strand.
TGTATAGAGCAATGTACATAATACTAAGTCCCAATTTTACAGTGAACTTTTGATGTTTTGAATAGTTGAAAAAAGGGCTACATTTTGCATGTAAACTTTAACCTTTCGTATAGAATTCTATTCTTAACCTTAAGACAGTGCCTATCCTCCTGTGTTTGCTTGTATGGACATAGCAGCAAAAATTGGAATGCCTCCCAACAGTATGGAGAAAAAAAATCAATAAACTTTTAGTGGTGTCCATAATCTATCTGAAACAAATCATCATGCATAAAAGGTATTCTGACTAGATGATAGTACCCATCATGTGACCAACAAAGTCCAATGATCAATGAATTACAGTACCCATCATGTGACCAACAAAGCCCCATGAACAACAAATGATAGTACCCATCATGTGATCAACAAAGTCTAAAGAACAACAAATGATACTACCAATCATGTGATCAACAAAGTCCCATGAACAACAAATGATAGTACCCATCACATAATCAACAAAGTCTCATGAACAATGAATAACAGTACCCATCATGTGATCAACAAAGTCCCATGAACAACAAATGATAGTACTCATCATGCTATCAACAAAGTCCCATGAACAATGAATGATAGTACCCATCATGTGACCAACAAATCCCCGTGAACTATGAATGATAGTAGCCATCATGTGATCAACAAAGTCCCAAGAACAACGAGTGACAGTACCCATCATGTGATCAACAAAGTCCCAAGAATAACGAATGATAGCACCCATCATGTGTTCAACAAAGTCCCATAAACAATGAATAATAGTTACTGTAACCCATCATGTGACTGACAAAGTCCCAAGAACTATGAATGACAGTATCCATCATGTGACCAACAATGTCCCATGAACAATGAATGATAGTACCCATCATGTGATCAACAAAGTCCCACAAACAATGAATGATAGTATCCAACATGTGATCAACAAAGTTCCATGAACAATGAATGATAGTACCCATCATGTGACCAACAAAGTCCCATGAACAATGAATAATAGTACTCATCATGTGACCAGCAATGTCCCAAGAACAATGAATGATAGTACCCATCATGTAAATGGTAGTACCCATCATGTGATTAACAATGTCCCAGGAGTAATGATAGTACCCATCATGTGACCAATAAAGTCCCATGAAAAATGAATGATAGTACCAGTTAAATAGGTAATAAGTACTGGTATCAACATTTGTGTTTTTTTTGCTTTAAAATCTAGTTGTGAGTCTTTGATATTACAATCTTAAATTCATATTACAGAAATATTTACTGGTTCAGTTTTTAATAATTAAAACAAGGAATTCCACTGGAATGTTTCAACTGTGGAATGTCTTGCCTTCTTCACCATGGCATAATCCAAATATCCTACAAAGTTGTTACAGTAATAAAAGTAGGTCAATGTGATATACTTTAACCTTTAGAGAGTTGCACCCTTCAAAATAAATACACCCAATAAGAGTCATGACTGTACCCACAACAGAGGCAGAGTGACTTAACCACGACACAAGTATTATGTATATTTGATTTCATTATATCTGATTTAACATATATTTTTTTCAATTTAATTGTTTGTAAGTTTTAATTATTTTGTATTTTTCATTACATGCTGTTGTAATGTAAATGTATTCACTGAAGATGAAACTTTTTCCAGAAAATAGTTTGAAAATGACCATTCGTTTGGTAAACACCAGGTGTTGATCTGGATCCTGACCTTGATTCAAAATTAGTAGCAACCACATAAATAAGTTCTATTTTTATTTTAAAATGATTGGTTGTCATCGAGGTCATGATGGGACTACTGATTTAAGATGTAAACAATTTTTTTATTTATTTCTTGAGTAAAATGATTGGTTTTTGACATGGCCCACTGGGTGTACGTGATCTTTAACAAATACATAATTTCTAAGAGGTTCTGGAACATGATCACGTGACCTCATTTTCGGATTTTAGAGTACGATATAACATTTGTTTTGGAGAGATATTCTCAGTGTTTATAGTTGGGCTGTTACGCTGGAAGTTGTATGTTGTGCTGTTTGGAGTTATTTCAAATTACTTGGATTCAAAAAAATTAACTCTTTTTTCTGGAAAATATGTGTGCTCATATGAAATTCCTGTACGAAGACAGCTCTTATAAAAATTCATTCAGATTTCCAAAACTGCAATGATATTTCTTGTTTCTACAAGGAACTGTAGACTTCAACACTACATATTACAACATACGTCGTCGTCTTCCATCTTGGAGTCTTCGTCAGGACTCGAACTTGAAATCATTAGAAAATTTTGTTATTAGGACTTCAAAAATTTTATTCGTGGATTATTCTTGGATTATTTTTGGATTTGATTCTTAAAACCGTAAGTTCATATTTTTTTATTTTTACAGAATATTTCCAGGGAAATAAATTATTGTATTTTTCAAAGCTTGTTGTTTTCACTCTTTCTTGTGTTACTGTTTATTTGAGCCTAAACACGTAACATAAGACAATAGCAAGAAAAGTGATCACACCTTTACTTTGCAAGCAAGACAACAAGTAATCAAAATCATTATTTACATTCCAAAAAGTAATATGCTTTGATCAATTACTCTGCCCCAAAATGAGCAATTGTAATCAACATTTTCAAAAGTAATTATAATTTAAATTTTTATCCTTGAAATAATGACCACAGGCAGGTGTGTCCCAAATCTACAATGGATGAAATGGCCCCCTTGATGAGAGGCACCTTCAGCACTCCTCACTAGGAAAAATATACTGCAAACTCCATGAATTGGCCCCCACCCCTGGTGGTGCCCCAGACAGTCACCTATATCACCCTACCCTTAGGAAAACTCTGACCATAGGTCTGATAATACTACTCATGCTTATTTATTTATTCCTATATATAAAAAATCTATTCATTGTGACTGATACATGTCTAATATAAAATGTTACGATGATCCAAATTTGTATATTGTATTTTCTGCAAGTGTAGTCATACACATGTTTTATTCAGTGTTTTGGTTTTACAAAATATTAAGAGCAAAAATATTAATTATACTTTTCAGCTGATTTCTGTATATAAAAATTTGGAAACCAAACATACGGGTCAAACAGAGAATTTGTTACCACCCTATTTTGTGCACATTGTACATAAAATGGTTCTTTAATTAAACATTTTTGATGTAAACTTTTAGTTTAAATTTAAATGCAAATCTAAATGATGAGTAAAATGTTGAGGTTGTTCATTTGCTAATATTTTTTAATTAATTTTATTTAAAGAATCTGGATATAAATGTTGAACTTGCACAATTTTACCACTCTGATCAATATATGCTAAATTTAGTTTTCATAATATGGAAGCAGGACATTGCAAAAGATAAAAATAAAACCATACAGGAAGTTTTAAATATAAAGTGCTTTGAGCTTTATATAATAATCAGTTACTTATGAAAAGCATCAACTAGAGAACCCACAAGACCAAGATTCATCTTCAGTTGCACCAAGGATGGAGATAAACATGTAACTTAAAAGGTGATAAATACATATATCATAAAAGCAATGATTTTCCTTATCATAAATCCGTTTGCTTCTAAGATATACATATTATTGACTTTGAAGTTATCGGCAAAGAAATATATGTGAATAAACAACAGTATTTTGTCATTATATTTCTCACGAGAAAAAAAACCCACAGAAATACAAGAAAGCCAGGGCCTTTATGATAATATCACCATCAAATCATTGTTTTCAAAAGTGTGACCTTTACTCCAGGGTCAAAAGGTTGTTGAAGAATTAATTGTTTTAGCTTTATAATGATCCTTGGAATGAATGAAAAAAGTCCATCAATGGGTTTAAATTTAGGAAATATAAACCAATAAAACACATGAACTGAACATTAACATAAAATTGCTATGACTGTGACCTATACCCCAAGTAAAATGAGCAAGCACGCATGAAACCAATTTAACTGAGTTAGCTTCAAAATGATTCATTCAAAGAATTAAAATGGTCCATTATGGGGATTTAGGAAAAATAAGCAAATTAATTTATTTTAGCCAAACACTTAATGCACATTTTGATCCATGTTGAAAGGGGCACATGTGCATGTCATTTAAGATTCATCATAAGTATAAAAAAGTTATTCATTATTGAGTTAGGGTAATAAAAGCAGATGAGAAGATAAAAAAAAAATTAAAATAAACTTTGCATGACTTGGATCTTGTTACCATGATCAGAAAGGCAAACAAGTGTGTAAAAGAATGAATTGTCTTAGTACAAAGACTGATGAGAATATATCAAGGGGTTGAACAAATAATAGCAAATGAAATACTGCAACTAAAACCATAATAGCCCAATGACAATGAAACTGTTGGAATCAGGCAACTGCTGTGTCATGCTTTCCACAAGCCTGACAGATTATTCTGCATTAATCCAATCATCCCACCCATCTACCATGACATAACAGTTCAGGATTTTTGTTGTTTGCAGTTTGACTAGACTTATAAGCAAGTATATATGGCACATTCACAAACTTCTGCAACATACTGCATTCAGCTTATGTCAAAAAATGGCAATAACTCTTACGAAATTCATGGCAGCAGGAAGACTAGTCAATATGTACATCTTTAGATAATGACCATAATATCTACCGATTTTCACAGCAATCTAATAAAAGACTTTAAGACAAGATACAAATCACAAGACTATCAAATGCAAAATATAATTTTTAATAACTCAATCAAAAATTGAGTAAAGTGATTTGTTAAAACATGCACCAGTCCAAATGAAGACCATACAATGTACAAAGTTTCAGAGTGATTCACTAAAAACTTCAGACACTAGTTGTCTCCCTAAGATTCTGTTATACATTATATAGATCCAAAGTGGAAAAATAGGCAATAATTCTAACTGAAAAAAAATCACAAGAACAGAGTTATCTGTTGACCTTCAGATGATGATCATCACATGCCCAGGTTTCATGGGGTTCCAGTGAATTCTGTGAGACTAGAACATTCATGCAATTGCATTCAGCTACAAGTGGAAATGGCCCATAACTCCTATCCAACTTTTAGGAATAAATTGATTGTTGATACAGTATGCACTTCTGTTTTATGATCATAAAATTTACCATACATGTACTTATAGCAATCCATTAAAGACCATGAGAAGAGATGCATTAATGTGATTGTGTTATAAAAATGCTTATAATGGAGACCTACAAGGGAATATTTCTCCTACGCAAGCTGGACAGCACATAAGTTTCATTATTTTAAAAGTAACTTCTTGGATAGATTATTCATTTGATGTCAGCATTTTGTGTCAGTCTCACTATGGAAGTATGTTAGTATGGCCAAACATTTACATTCCATCTATGTTGGTAAGTTATCTATCGTATACATTTTAGACTTTTAACTTACAGTACCCATTTTTAGATATACCAGTAGTGGATTTTAAAAAGTAAATTTCTTAGTAAATTGTGTTTCTCAAATAGTAGTTGCCTGATCACAATACATTAAGATAATTTTCATTGGTACCTCTGAATCCAGCCCTCCTGGAGAGATGGAATAAAATATCCTTGTGTCTGTATTTTATGGGGACAAGGAGAGGTAACTCTTACAGGTTAACTCACCTATACCTACTACGTGGCTACACTTATACCTAGTTCAAATCAGTATTTAATTGAGTGACACTTTAAAGAATGCTTGCATTGAAGAAAAGGTTGGGATTATTTTTAATGTAACCGGGGAATGATTATCAGAGAAACAGAATTTACCAGGAGGAAATGCTGAGCATCCAACCTCTACCTGTGTCATGATTTGTAAAGTTATCATATTTGAACTTTCATAAAAGAGGACACTCATATGTAAATTTGTTTGATCAAGAATGAGCAGGGCAAAATCCTGGACATTTTTAGATATTTTAAAAAACCTGGCTCAACATAGATTTAAGGAATGAAAAGGAGGACATGTACAGGAAAACATTATGGTATGGTAACTCTAATATCGGTCCACTAGCAGGATGAACTTTTAATGTTAGTTTAGCACAACAACAGACAATTTTTTTTGTACACATGTTGTACAGGAGAGCCCTGTGGGATTCTGCACTTCATGATTGTGTCACCATCAAAATTTTCCCAGGCGAATCTAGCAAAAATTTGTCAAAAGTTGTGCTTTCATGAATGGGGAGTGGTTACTTGTCTGTGCAAATACCATTAACTCAGTGAGATTCAGTTTTTCTTCTTAGCTAGGTCATGTAATGCAAATGGAAACTAGAAGACACTGGATATACCAGTTGGCTCATTATGTGTCTCCTAAACTGAGACATTACAATCAAGGCCAAGACCACAGTTTTCATAAGCTGAAATCCTCACTTTGTACCTATCATGTGAGAGTTCATAGTACACTGATTTATTAACTCCCTTTAGCCAAGCAGCCAGTGCTTCAAGGGTTATTTTTCTCATTCCCACCTTCAACGGTACAAATAGTCTTTTACATTTGTTGCTGATATTATCCATCTGTCTCAGGAAACAAAACATACTGGTAGGTAGAGAAGCAAACGAGAGGACATGTATAGAAAAATAACTTTGATTGGTAGTAGCTTCATTGGCTGGATGAAAGATAATTGTCAGATATGCAAAGTCAAGTAGGATTGGTCAGTACAACATTTCTAACTTCGACATGGCATTAAAGACTTATCTGTGCACATTATCAACATCTGGACACCACGGTATGTGTGGATAAAATATCTCTGAATGTGACTTTTTACCAGTGGGATGAGACAGCTGTATGCAGCTGACTCACCATACAGAAGCTCTTGTATTATAAGTGGATCATGATTGCTCCAAGAGATGCCAAGTATTCTTTACAATCTTAGCTAAATTCTGAAAGATGAATTGTCATCATCATTTACATCTGCCAAGGCATTGACCTGGTAGGTAGAGTTGATTGAAGGTGTAGGATGGCATTCTGAAGGAGACAAAATTCCATAGATTTCCTCTCACACTGCATTTAAATAAATTTTCTACATGTCATTGTCAGCATTTTGTTTTTATCACCTTCATCAACATGAAATGATAATGAATTATCACCAGCATGCATCGGGGCCCCGAGTGGCCAAGTGGTCTAAAGCGCTCACCGTTACGGATCACTGCCATCTCACCTCTGTCTACGTCGGTTCGAGTCTCGGATTCGGCTACTGTGGTTATGTGAGAAAGCTTGCCAGTAGCTTCTCGTGGGTCGGTGGTTCTTTCCGGGTTTTTTCCGGGTTCTTCCTCCACCATTAATACTGGCCGCCATGTATAGCCTATCTTGTGCTGAAAAATGGCGTTAAACCCTACAACAACAACAACAACAACCAGCATGCATCATCATTCTGCCCATTGGATATGCCATCAGTAGTGACTACATTATGGAAATTATGCCACTCTGGCAGAGCCAGTTTGGTTCAGTAGATGGCTTCGTAAGTAATGCCAGTTCACAATAAATTTCACAGGATTAGTCTGTGTCAATTAGCTGCAGACATGCCAGTTGGAGAAAACAGAGTCATGAAGACTATAAAAAATAAAGTTTGTTTGATACAGCTGAACCAGTTTGTTGCAGTTGTAATGGAATATCATAATCAGTATATGACACTGTCCAGCTGCTTGGCATGGTCAGTGTGACTGTCTGGATGTGAAGTTTTTCTGTCTGAATAGCTCACCAGTCAGAGATAACAGACTTTTGACCAGAGTAATCATTCATAGTTCAAATGGCTGGAGAGTTGATTGGCAGTCAAAAAAGCAAACCAGATATGATATATCCTTTCGAGTCCATTCAGCTGGTGTGTTACGGTCAGTACAGACCATCCATTCATACTGTATTTAATACAGTAGACAAATTGCAAATATTATTGTCATGCATGGTGGGGTGGGTGGGGTAAGTGATTAAAAGACCTTACGCCTCATGGACATGATCATATTTTCTGTGAACCATTATACCTCACTACTGGGTCCTAGGATTATCCCCAGTGGAATTACAATATATAAACACCCATTTAAAATTGTTGACATATCAACAACAAAAAATGTTGAGTCATATTAAACATTGATTAAGGCTAGACTGGAATCACATTACTTTCTACTGTATACTTTCTGTTGTTTTGTATTGGGAGTGGAGGTGACCGGAATCACATTACTTTCTACTGTATACTTTCTATTGTTTTGCATTGGGAGTGGAGATGACTGGAATCCCATTACTTTCTACTGTATACTTTCTACTGTTTTGCATTGGGAGTGGAGGTGACCAGAATTGCATTACTTTCTACTGCATACTTTCTATTGTTTTGTATTGGGAGTGGAGGTCACTGGAATCACATTACTTTCTACTGCATACTTTCCATTGTTTTGCATTGGGAGTGGAGGTGGAGAGGACATTTCAACATCACCCGTGAGACAATAATCAACAATCCTACTGCATTCATCGATACAGTATATTTTGGTCATATTTTGCAATTTCATGGGAGTGGATAGGTCACCCATGAGACTAATCAACAATTACATTGCATACACTGATGCTGTATATTGGAGCATGCTTATTTCTGCAGCCCTTGAGCCACTTTTTCAAAGTGTTTTACCAAGTATTTTAATCCAACAAGCAATTAAAGATGTCTTTGAAGAGTAATAGTTATTACACACAACATCAGAAAATTACTCTGCTAAAATTGAATGTTACATAATCAAAATCATGTGACAATAAAAAATTTTGGTATGATGTTTGCACCCCAAAAAATGAATAAATTCACCAAAATGCACAAAAATGTTGTATGCACCATATAAAACAACATTTTGATTTAATTTTCATATGAAAAGAAATGTGGATGATTAAATTTAAGTTACAGAATTGTAGAATTTACATCTATACAGCATGGCAGCAAAAGAAAAATCTGGTTTAACTGGACATAATGGTAACCACCAAGTGGGTGGAAAAGGGGAGTTAACATACAAGAGTTACTTCCCTTTCTCTATCTATAATATTTAGACAGAAAAGTTTGGATTGATTCAGCGATTGCAAAGAAGTTATCCGAAAGTAATGTGACTGAGCAACATATCTGACAAAGAAACAGTTATCCTGGGCTAACTTAATAAAATGCATCGTAATGTATTCTCATTGCAGCTATGTAAATTCCTGTCCCCAAAACTCTATGTTATAAATTTGAGCCCATGAGTGTATGATTAACAATTCTTGGCTTTCAAAAGTGGAACTAGATGAATGCAGCTATAAACGATTAGCAATGAAAGATATCTGTACAGGATTTATCCTAGTGTGTGTCTGACAATATTGCATTTTTGACTAATCTGTCAAGCTGTATAGATCTACCCAGAGAAAACTGAACCAGTAAACAAGGTTACATGAATAACTACCTGTTAAGCTTCATATTTTGTTTCTGTAACTTGGCAATCAATATACGATAATTTTTTTCTGACTTCTCCATTTTCATGCATTTTCTCAAAATCTTTGCCTATTTGTATTACAGGTAGATCTCCACCTCGGGTATGACTTTTGGGTCCAAAATTTAAATAAATTGATTGATAACTTTAAAATGGTGATTGCAAGAGGATTGTTTTTGTAGAAGGTTTCAATAAAAGAAGCCGATCACTGTGAATGACTATAATTTAAGTAAAACCTGATTTTAAGTCACAGTCAACTAAAAATCGTATGATTTATAGAACCAGTCTATGTGTGGAAGTGCATTAAGAGCCATTTTTAAACAAATGATGGTTATAATGGACAAGCTGAAAATTATTACCTGATAAAAAATGTAAACTCTATGCAGCAGTAACCTCTTAGATAAAACTATTTTCTAATGGTCACCGTACAGATACTATTGTATGTATATAAGATACAGCTCAGCCAGGTCATTTTTGTATAATGGACTCCAGAAAGGAATTTCTTGTGTAAAAATAAGCTTTGTAGTATATAATTATCTTCATTCTAAAAGTTTCCTCTGGGATAGGATATATATTTGATGAAAGCATATTCTGACCACCTTGCCATAAAAGTATAGTAATTTGGCCAAACATTAACGTTATAGTTTATAGTAAAGAAATTAGTTATTTGTACCCATATACCCTCTGTCTCTACAGAGAATGGGATATAATAAATTCTGACAAATAAACAGATGACAGATGCAATGATGTCCTGATTAATGTCACAGATATCTTTTGTTGAATGTTGACTGGTTATAGATGTTGTGTCAAAGCCAACAATTTATAAGTCTGTCATCATGTCTCACTTTTGGGTGAGAATCATGGACATAATGTAGCTGAAAAATGGAATTTTTATTTCATCTCAAGGCTTATGATTTTGAAAAGTATGACATGCACTAAGTGATCCTCAAATAAATTAGCAAAAATGTCATTCTGCTTAGAAATGTATGTTGTGTGTTCTTTTAAAAAATCAAATGAAAACCAAAGCAGTTAAATTGATTTTCATACATTTACCGCCAGTTTTGATATATTCCACTGGACTGGATTTGTTTCTGTAAATAGCAATACTAGTCTGAAAAAAGATAAAAGCCAGTCTCACAAGCATGTTGCATTAATAGGAAATAAACCCTCTCTTGTCTACACACTAATTAGCTTCAATCACTGAAAACTAAAACAAAAGGTTTGGGCACTACATGTATTTTAAGTTTCACTTTGGTTGTTTGTATCAACTATTAATCCAAAAAACTGACTGTGTATTCTGAAAGAAGCAAAATTACAGATTGCCTTTTGATTCAAAGTCTATGCATTTTTCTACATTTTGCTACTTGGTTTTCTGCCAACTGTGTACAAACTCTATTTTACTTTATTTGTAAATATTAATAATAAAAGTGCTGTATATGGGCCTCAGATGTGTTGGGTGGTCTAAAGTGTTCAACTTTACCAATGACTGCCATCTCACCCTGTCTGTGCGGGTCTGAGTCTTGGGCTTAATTGCCAGTGTGATTATGAGAAAGCTTGCCAGTAACTTCCTGTGGGTTATTGGTTCTTATTAGGGTTTTCCTGGGGTCTTCCTCCACCAGTTGTACTGGCCATCATGATAGCCTATCTTGCACTGAGAAATGGTATTAAACGTCAAAACAACAACATTTCTACATAAAGATACTTTTCCCAACAGATTTTGTGGGTGATCTTCACTTTCTCAGAAATGATATTCTTTCACCTCAGCATGAGTACCAGTAATTGTTTTGACTTTTACTGATTTCACTTAATCCCCACATCTTTTCGGTGTGAGGTTTATATACCCTATGTCTTGTCGGTGCGAGTTTTATTTTCTCATTAGTATGAGGTTTATTTACCCCACATCTCATTTGTGTCAGGTTTCCATATATCCATTGTTTAAATTACCCAATATAAACTTCACATAGATGAGACGTGGTTACTGGCTGAACCAGTGCATGAACCGGAACTTTTAATTTTGATGAGCTACAAAGATAACAATATAGGTCAGAGATCAGGTGTTCACTGAATTTGCATGTGCTGTAAAACGTAAAATTGCTGTTGCCTATATAAGAAAATAACAAGCCCATCAAGTTCCCCCCCCCCAATCAAGTTTTGCCCATCCCTGAATCAAGTTTTGCCCCCCCCAAAAAAAAGTTTAAATGACGTCCCTGCTATCATGTGCTGAAATACAGCATTGAACCTACAACAGGAACTACATATTTTTTCATGAGAAAGAACTTGGTATAACCCCAATATGTGTAGATCTTGCTCACAATAAAACTCAGATATATTACACCATGGGATATAATGGATATTTTAATGATATAACCATATTTTACAAAGCTTGATAAACAATTTGATCAGAAACCATCATTAAAGTGTAGATAAGCTCATCCAATCAGATGCAAGATCACCTGATTAATATGAATGAATTTTGCTCTTTATCAAATTCAACTGATATCTAATATAAGTTTCATCAAAAAGCAGGTCTGACATGGAAAGAAATTCAGCCAATCAAATGCAAAATCACCTCTCTTGCTCAAATTCAAACTTGACTGAGATACTGATGACATATGCATATATTCCAAACTTGATCAAAATTGGATCAAAAACATGGCATTGCTTGTTGCTAGGAAACATTGATATATGACAATGGTCACATGGTCATATCATAAGCTCAATGGACATTATTGCCAGGTGAGCTAAATGGGCATTACAGCCAGGTGAGCTATATGGGCATTACAGCCAGGTGAGCTAAAAATCTGCTCAATTCATTTGACTTTGCTTGTAAGAAACATTCATAATGTGATTTCACATCATTAAATTACTACATTTTTGTGTTACGATGCACTATCATAACATCTCCTTGCTAAAATATCATTCAGTAAATTTCTTGCTCACTCATAGCAAGGGACATTAATATGGCAACCAAGTTCTAGAGGGATACTGTATTACAACACCTGAATTTAAGACTGAAGTGCAAATGATGATTTCAACCTGTTATGAATACTTACATGTGCATGCATTTTACTTCTAAATTGGCTAAATGAAAGCCACTTAATGGTGCCTTGATTGTAAAAGCAGCAGTTTTGTAGATATTAGAGTACATATACATAAGCATGTCACTGTAATAAATTATGTGCCTGAAAGAGAAGAAAAAAAATGTCAGTTATGGTAGCCAGTGAGTTTGTTAACCTGTATCAGATAAAGTAAATGCATCTGTATTACAGGCTGATCAAGACTGTTAGTCTTTAATAGGGATAGTATTAGACAAAGACGTTTATCAATATTTCACTGAAATGTCAAACCAACACATCAATTAATGCTAAAAATGGGACATCAAATGCATCCCCCAGTTTTTTTTTCAAGCCAGAATTTCTTACATAACTGGTTCACACTCAAGCTAAAGAATGTCAGTAAGAACATCATTTAAAGTATCATCAAAATAAGACTGAAAAATATGTCTAATGAATATTCCACCGGAAAAATGAAATATACAGCTAATGAATCTTCCACTGGGAAAATGAAATATATGGTAATGAATCTTCCACTGGGAAAATGAAATATATGGTAATGAATCTTCCACTGGGAAAATGAAATATATGGCTAATGAATCTTCCACTGGGAAAATGAAACATATGGCTAACGAATCTTCCACTGGGAAAGTGAAACATATGGCTAACGAATCTTCCACTGGGCAAATGAAAAATATGGCTAATGAATCTTCCACTGGGAAAATGGCTCAGGTAGGACCCTTGCACTGAATTAAAATGTCAAGCTGTCAAGAAATGCAGAGTGCATTAACATCCTCAAAGGCAGGGCTCTAAAGGCAACCATAATGTGATGATCTAAACCTGACTGACAAGACTCTTAATTCTGTTTAAAATGGAGAATCCTTTCGATGGCATCTTTATGTCTACAAGACAGTGTTCAAACAAAACAGAAAAACAATTTAGCATTTTCCCACACCAGTTTTTGAATGATACAGCACCATGCCCTTTATCTTGTGTACCATGTGGCCCCAATTAGGACCATGTTCTCTTTAGGGCCTTGTTTCCAATGCCATGCTGCCTCTGTCAACTTTTAGTGACCCCTCTTCTGTCTATGTCTACCATATACAACTGTTTAAGTGTTATAAATTGCATGCTTTCATCAAAGCAAAGCTTGTTAATTAATAATGAACCAGGGACATATCTGATGGGAAGTTTGCATACTGCTTATAATCCAATATTGTGCCTTTACAAGCATTAAAAGTGTCCAAGGCAATGCCACCAATGTGAGAATGTTATATACTGAATCTGAGCCATTTTGCAAAATGCATGTCAGTAAATTGTTTATGAGAGATTTTGATAATTGTCAGCTCGTAATTGTATGTAGTTTTTTCCTCTAAAGTTAAAGCTTAAATTCAAAATGGAAAATTTCTACAACTATTTGATCAGTTTTGTTACTCTAATTAAAGCTGAAAATCAAATGAAAAACTTCTACAACTATCTGATCAGTTTTGTTACTCTAATTAAAACTGAAAATCAAATGGAAAATTTCTACAACTATTTGATTAGTTTGTTACTCTAATTAAAGCTGAAAATTAAATGGAAAATTTCTACAACTATTTGATCAGTTTGTTACTCTAATTAAAGCTGAAAATCAAATGGAAAATTTCTACAACTATTTAATCAGTATTGCTCCATTCTCAAAGGTCATTGCTCTGTTTATGTTCATAAATGTCCCAGTAAATTGTGTTCTTCTCCCATATGTCCAGAATTTGACAACTTAGACAAGCCAGGAACTTCCTTTTCTTGAAACTTTATACCCAATAGTGCACTCCTGTTGTCCCAACTGTTCTGAAATACAACCCATCTCTGCTACCAGATTCAAGTTCATTGTGCCAGCTGATTTACAATAACAAACAAAGAAAATAATGCCAATTTACATTCTTATCCTACAATCACCATTACCATGAAAACCTGGTTTGAACACTTATAAAAGACATCACTTAGTCTAAGGTGTTGATCACAGTTTTAAGGTATTCATGTAAATTGTCAAGAAAAATTATTCATTTCGAGCCTAACCATCTACTACCTCTGGCACTCACCAGAAGCATCATGCTGAAAGAACATATGTACTGAACCTCTCAGTCCAAAATGTCAGCGTGGTTGACACCAAATGACACCAAATGTTGACACCAAAAGATGAATGCATGAGTAACATGTCAATTACCCACATTATATCTATCTGGACCATAGGGGAGACACTGAGGCTTAGTCCAGATACATAGTTGTCTGGCTGATTGCATTTTGGTAAAAAGTAGAACTGTGAAGTCACCAATGAAATGATTTTTGATTGACAGTTAATTACCTAGATTTGGACAACACAATGGTTTTGATCAGACTGTCAGGATTCTTTAATGATACATGATAGACCTGAAATTCATGCATAAAAAATTACATATTGTCATAGTGATTCTCAGTTAATGACATTTGCATGTAAGAATAAATTTTCTCTCTTTTATCTCACTCTCTCATTCCATTTCTCATAAATGCATTTAGTTTACTTAAAATATAATTTTGTCTGTCATAATGCCATTGTAATTATAGTTATATAAAATTATATTTAATTTTTTTTCCTTCTGTTTGTTGTTACTTTTTCATCGGTAATTGGCTGTATGATTGGTAAATTAGTTTAATTTAGATAAATATTGTAATCAATAATTATTATGGAGTACATAGTGTAAGTCTATATGAGTTAATGTTCAGTTTATTCAGTATCCTCATAACTAATGTTTTACCACGGCAGACTTCAAAAAGTACACTAGTCATTGCAGCTTTGCCGTATCTGCAAATACTGGCACTGATCAGGCTGGCTGAATACCATTTAGAACCATGTCACTTGACCTCTTCAATTTTAACAACAAATAGATGTGCAAGATTTTGTTGGTAATTGTGAAAAACTTACAAAACTGCAGAGAATAATGATGAGCAGATGGATTTGGAAAGTTAACATGAAACACAATATATTTCACAACAATAAGGGGCATGTATCATAATGTCCCAAAAGCCTGAGTAGTAATGATTAAGATATACATTCAACATTCAAATGCTAATTTTGGACCCTTAAGTTCTATGACTCTGCATCCTGTGGACCAGAGGTAATCTACATTATACCAAATATGATTCAAACCCTGCCTGATGCATATGAATTACCAACCAGTACTATTACTAGCAATGATGTGAGCATCATATACCGTATTTATTCTCTTATAAGTAAAGACCAACTGCAAACTGCACATACCCAGACCTGCCTTTGAATAATGCACCTGCAGATCTGGGTCTGTATGGTTTGTTAGGAGTAATCAGTGAAACAAACAACATAGACCCTGATCTGCAGGCACATTATACTACAGAAGATAAGGATATTTGTTGTTTGCAGTTTGGCTGGACTTAAAAGTATGTAAATTGACAAGTGCACTGACAGCTTGTCAGATATTCAGGTATTATGTCCGTCACTGATCTGACTGCCATTATGTATCATATACTAAATACAATTATCATATCGATAACTCATACTAAAAAAGTTAAGAAGATTAAGCTAAACATTTTAATGTAACAAAAATTTAGTAATAAATATAGTCAAGATGATTTACTATTGATTTTCCTTTAATAAAATGATTTTACACCAGCAGACTTCCTTTAATCTCACAAGGACCTAAAATCTTGCTACAGGAAGTTCTCTATAACACGTGCATAAAGATGACAAAAATATTTAGAAGTTTTGAGGTGAGTGCAGTGCTGAGATTTCCAGGCTTGTGGTATGGGACTTCCAAATTTAAAACTGTTACCTTGGAAGTTCAGCGGCACATCTAATGATCTAATAAACATAAAGATGCTGTTACATACCACCTTTAATCAATGTTCACCTGAATTCAAAAGACACATAAAACAAACAGAAAAAGGCATAAGGCCTTATGGATGCTGAAAATTTCTTGTCTGTTTTCTATTGGTAATTCTTGCTAACATTTATTACTTTGACTTTAACTTTGTGCATTATATTTCCTTTCAAAGCAATAATCATATTGCACATAGGTGTGAAACAATACACCTGTGAGGCATATCAATCTGATAGTATACAGTCTATGATATGATGCATGATCAATATGCATGTCAAATTTGATGGTGTTTTCGTCTTTATAAGGTCTGTCAGTGGTGAAGTGGTGTCATTTTTTAAGTGTTCTGCATTTGATTTATCTTGCTCACCACACCCTTTGTTTTGCACTGACGGAATGTTTTTAACAGTACATCTTATTGTCAATTTCATGTCCTCCATTACACAGAGAAGTCAATATGTTGCTATGTACAAAACAGAAGAAAAAGTGCAATTTCCTCATGCAAATGAAATCTTATGTAGAACATGCCACAGTGTGGGATCAGAGAGGACAAACAAACAAATCTTTCACAATGTACTTCCTGCAGATACAATCCAACTGCCATGGCCACAAACATTTGTTTCTGCCAGTGAAAAAGAAATTGTTGACACCACCCTCTCCCCTTCTACAAATTAGCAAGGTGTCACTATGACTCATCCAGGATGGAATTTGTCCCTTTGCTAATTCTGTTCTGGTTTGTTTCTTATCCCAGCAGTATGTCCAGTTACTCATTACATATATTGGTGTAAAATTAGGCATTGCAAACTCATCTCCCACATGTGATTCAAGTAAACATTACAGATCATTTAACAGCCACTTTTACAAGAATTTCCTTTGCTGCTAATTTGTATCTAAATGGACCTAGCTTCGATGCCAATACTTCGCTGTTTCATGCAGTGCATACTGGACTTGCATAAACAATTATCACCAATCAGAATTACCGGTAGATGTGACATATTTCTCAGCATAACACACCTGAAATGTAGCCCTCAAATTTTATGCAAATAGATAAGATGATTGTTAAATGATCAATAATGTACTTAAATCAAATAAGGGGAACAAATCTGCAATATCTTCTTTGCAATGATATGTTATCAGTGGCTGGAAATGCTAACAGGATAACATAATCAGTATGGAATTGGCAGGGTTGGGATGTAGAGGCACATTTCAAACCACTTGAGTTAGCCACCATGTGTTTGTTAATTGTAGAAGACTTGTAGGTGTTGTCAACAGTTTTTCTTTTCTACTGACAGAAATGAGAGCATGTTCTTACAACAGCTGTCTCTAATGCTCAGTTTAAATGGGTTTTTTGATACCACAATGCAGCTGTCTCTAACGCTTAGTTTAAATAGGTCTTTTAATACCACAATGCAACAGCTGTCTCTAATGCTCAGTTTAAATGGGTTTTCTAATACGACAATGCAACAGCTGTCTCTAATGCTCAGTTTAATTGGGTTTTTTAATACCACAATGCAACAGCTGTCTCTAATGCTCAGTTTAAATGGGTTCTTTTAATACCAAAATGCAACAACTGTCTCTGACACTCATTTTAAATGGGTTTTTTAATACCACAATGCAACAGCTGTCTCAGACACTCAGTTTGAATGGGTTTTCTAATACCACAATGCAACAGCTGTCTCAGACACTCAGTTTAAAATGTTTTTTTTTAATACAACAATGCAACAGCTGTCTCAGATGCTCAGTTTAAATGTTTTTTTAATACCACAATGCAACAGCTGTCTCAAACGCTCAGTTTAAATGGATTTTTCAATACCACAATGCAACAGCTGTTTCAGACACTCAGTTTCAATGGTTTTTTAATACCACAGTACAACAGCTGTCTCAGACACTCAGTTTAAATGGGATTTTTAATACCACAATGCAACAGCTGTTTCAGACACTCAGTTTCAATGGTTTTTTAATACCACAGTACAACAGCTGTCTCAGACACTCAGTTTAAATGGGATTTTTAATACCACAATGCAACAGCTGTCTCAGACACTTAGTTTAAATGGGGTTTTTAATACCACAATGCAACAGCTATCTCAGACACTCAGTTTAAATGGGTTTTTTAATACCACACTGCAACAGCTGTCTCAGACACTCAGTTTAAATGGGTTTTTAATGCCACAATGCAACAGCTGTCTCAGACACTCAGTTTAAATGGGTTTAATACCACAATGCAACAGCTGTCTCAGACACTCAGTTTAAATGGGTTTTTTAATACCACAATGCAACAGCTGTCTCAGACACTTAGTTTATAAGGTTTTTAATATCACAATGCAACAGCTGTCTCAGACACTCAGTTTAAATGGGTTTTTTAATACCACACTGCAACAGCTGTCTCAGACACTCAGTTTAAATGGGTTTTTTAATACCACACTGCAACAGCTGTCTCAGACACTCAGTTTAAATGGGTTTTTAATGCCACAATGCAACAGCTGTCTCAGACACTCAGTTTAAATGGGTTTAATACCACAATGCAACAGCTGTCTCAGACACTCAGTTTAAATGGGTTTTTTAATACCACAATGCAACAGCTGTCTCAGACACTTAGTTTATAAGGTTTTTAATATCACAATGCAACAGCTGTCTCAGACACTCAGTTTAAATGGGTTTAATACCACAATGCAACAACTGTTCCAGACACTCAGTTTAAAAAGGTTTTTTAATACCACAATGCAACAGCTGTCTCAGACACTCAGTTTAAATGGGTTTAATACCACAATGCAACAGCTGTCTCAGACACTCAATTTAAATGGGTTTTTTAATACCACAATGCAACAGCTGTCTCAGACACTCAGTCTAAATGGGGTTAATACCACAATGCAACAGCTGTCTCAGACACTCAGTCTAAATGGGTTTAATACCACAATGCAACAGCTGTCTCAGACACTCAGTTTAAATGGGTTTTTTAATACCACAATGCAACAGCTGTCTCAGACACTCAGTTTAAATGTTTTTTTAATACCACAATGCAACAGCTGTCTCAAACGCTCAGTTTAAATGGATTTTTCAATACCACAATGCAACAGCTGTTTCAGACACTCAGTTTCAATGGTTTTTTAATACCACAGTACAACAGCTGTCTCAGACACTCAGTTTAAATGGGATTTTTAATACCACAATGCAACAGCTGTCTCAGACACTTAGTTTAAATGGGGTTTTTAATACCACAATTCGACAGCTGTCTCAGACACTCAGTTTAAATGGGTTTTTTAATACCACAATGCAACAGCTGTCTCAGACACTCAGTTTAAATGGGTTTTTAATATCACAATGCAACAGCTGTCTCAGACACTCAGTTTAAATGGGGTTTTTAATACCACAATGCAACAACCGTCTCAGAGACTCAGTTTAAATGGGTTTAATACCACAATGCAACAGCTGTCTCAGACACTCAGTTAAAATGGGTTTTTTAATACCACAATGCAACAGCTGTCTCAGACACTCAGTCTAAATGGGTTTAATACCACAATGCAACAGCTGTCTCAGACACTCAGTCTAAATGGGTTTAATACCACAATGCAACAGCTGTCTCAGACACTCAGTTTAAATGGGTTTTTTAATACCACAATGCAACAGCTGTCTCAGACACTCAGTTTAAATGGGTTTTTTAATACCACAATGCAACAGCTGTCTCAGACACTCAGTCTAAATGGGTTTAATACCACAATGCAACAGCTGTCTCAGACACTCAGTCTAAATGGGTTTAATACCACAATGCAACAGCTGTCTCAGACACTCAGTTTAAATGGGTTTTTTAATACCACAATGCAACAGCTGTCTCAGACACTCAGTTTAAAAGGTTTTTAATATCACAATGCAACAGCTGTCTCAGACACTCAGTTTAAATGGGTTTTTTAATACCACAATGCAACAACTGTCTCAGACACTCAGTTTAAATTGGGTTTTTTAATACCACAATGCAACAACTGTCTCAGACACTCAGTTTAAATTGGGTTTTTTAATACCACAATGCAACAGCTGTCTCAGATACTCAGTTTAAATTGGGTTTTTTAATACCACAATGCACCAACTGTCTCAGACACTCAGTTTAAATGGGTCTTTTAATACCACAATGCAACAGCTGTCTCAGACACTCAGTTTAAATGGGTTTTTAATACCACAATGCAACAGCTGTCTCAGACACTCAGTTTAAATTGGGTTTTTTAATACCACAATGCAACAGCTGTCTCAGACACTCAGTTTAAATGGGTTTTTTTAATACCACAATGCAACAGCTGTCTCACTCAGTTTAAATGGGTTTTTTAATACCACAATGCAACAGCTGTCTCAGACACTCAGTTTAAATGGTTTGTTTAATACCACAATGCAACAGCTGTCTCAGACACTCAGTTTAATGGGTTTTTTAATACCACAATGCAACAGCTGTCTCAGACACTCAGTTTAAATGGGTTTTTTAATACCACGATGCAGCTTGTGCTGTAGTTGTTACTTAACTGCTGTTCTATTTTAGGCATCCTCCCTGCCAGTTTATAACCCACACATCCCTTTAAAATGAAAAGCATGAGGGATATAAAAAATGCATAAAACTTTGCCATATCATTAATTATTTAATTTCAAACCTGATTGTCACCATGGAATCCCTAATATTGTTATCTTCTTGTTTTGAACCAAACAGGAGTTTCTATGCTAAAACCCCATCCATATTTACTTGTACAATTCTATTGTGATAAATTTATACAATAAATTTGCAATTCTTCAGACTACTTACCCTGCATGATTTCAAATCATAGGGCATATTTAAAAATATAGATGACAGCATTTACCTTTTATGTGTGTGTAATCCAAAGATTCCACCACGTCACTAAAATAGGACTAATTACAAGTCTTTGAAAATGACATGATCATTGTTTACACTGGAAACATCCATTGATCTGAAACATGAAGGACCTGATATTTTGAGGTATGGGACTTCCAAATTTAAAACTGTTACCTTGGAAGTTCAGCGGCACATCTAATGATCTAATAAACATAAAGATGCTGTTACATACCACCTTTAATCAATGTTCACCTGAATTCAAAAGACACATAAAACAAACAGAAAAAGGCATAAGGCCTTATGGATGCTGAAAATTTCTTGTCTGTTTTCTATTGGTAATTCTTGCTAACATTTATTACTTTGACTTTAACTTTGTGCATTATATTTCCTTTCAAAGCAATAATCATATTGCACATAGGTGTGAAATAATACACCTGTGAGGCATATCAATCTGATAGTATACAGTCTATGATATGATGCATGATCAATATGCATGTCAAATTTGATGGTGTTTTCATCTTTATAAGGTCTGTCAGTGGTGAAGTGGTGTCATTTTTTAAGTGTTCTTCATTTGATTTATCTTGCTCACCACACCCTTTGTTTTGCACTGACGGAATGTTTTTAAAACATTGTCAATTTCATGTCCTCCCTTACACATAGAAGTCAATATGTTGCTATGTACAAAACAGAAGAAAAAGTGCAATTTCCTCGTGCAAATGAAATCTTATGTAGAACATGCCCTAGTGTGGGATCAGAGAGGACAAACAAATCTTTCACAATGTACTTCCTGCAGATGCAATCCAACTGTCATGACCACAGACACTTGTTTCTGCCAGTGAAAAAGAAATTGTTGACACCACCCTCTCCCCTTCTACAAATTAGCAAGGTGTCACTATGACTCATCCAGGATGGAATTTGTCCCTTTGCTAATTCTGTTCTGGTTTGTTTCTTATCCCAGCAGTATGTCCAGTTACTCATTACATATATTGGTGTAAAATTAGACATTGCAAACTCATCTCCCACATGTGATTTAAGTAAACATTACAGATCATTTAACAGGAACTTTTACAAGAATTTCCTTTGCTGCTAATTTGTATCTAATTGGACCTAGCTTTGATGCCAATACTTCGCTGTGTCATGCAGTGCATACTGGACTTGCATAAACAATTATCACCAATCAGAATTAGGCATGACATATTTCTCAGCATAACACACCTGAAATGTGGCCCTCAAATTTTATGCAATAGATGAGATGTGAAGCAGCAGAAAAACTTCATGTAATATGACTGTTAAATGATCAATAATGTAATTAAATCAAATAGGGGAACAAACCTGCAATATCTTCTTTGCACTGATATATTATCAGTGGCTGGAAATGCTGACAGGATAACATAATCAGTATGGAATTTGCAGGGTTGGGATGTAGAGGCACATTTCAAACTATCTGCATTAGCCACCTTGTGTTTGTTAATTGTAGAAGACTTGTAGGTGTTGTCAACAGTTTTTCTTTTTTACTGACAGAAATGAGAGCATGTTCTTGCAACAGCTGTCTCTAACACTCAGTTTAAATGGGTTTTTTGATACCACAATGCAGCTGTCTCTAACGCTCAGTTTAAATGGGGGTTTTAATACCACAATGCAACAGCTGTCTCTAATGCTCAGTTTAAATGGGTTTTTTAATACGACAATGCAACAGCTGTCTCTAACGCTCTGTTTAAATCTTCTTTTTTGAATACCACAATGCAACAGCTGTCTCTAATGCTCAGTTTAAATGGGCTTTTTAATACCACAATGCAACAGCTGTCTCAGACACTCAGTTTAAATGGGTTTTTTAATACCACAATGCAACAGCCGTCTCTAATGCTCAGTTTAAATGGGTTTTTTAATACCACAATGCAATTAGGCATTTCCGAAATTGTGAAATACTTAGTATTAATAGTGATGCTTAGAGAGAGAGATCTCAGAGTCCAAGGCTTTTGAACACTTGATGTCAAGTTGTTTTCTTCTGTTGTGACCCGAAATTAATTATTTGAGTTTTTGAGTTATTAGTTATTATTTCACCAAATTATTTGGACTCTAAAAGATTAATTAGTTTCTCTGAAAATATTATTGTATTCATACAGAACTCATGAACAAGGAACTGTAGACATCAACACAGTACAGGCTACAGCATACATCATCACCTTCCATCTTGGATTCTTCGTTGGACTCAAACTTGAAATCATTAGAACATTTCAATATTAGGACTGCAAAAACTTTATTTATGGATTATTCCTGCATTAATTTTGGATTTGATTCTGGAAACTGT
Source organism: Sinohyriopsis cumingii (assembly GCA_028554795.2). NCBI lineage: Eukaryota > Metazoa > Mollusca > Bivalvia > Unionida > Unionidae > Sinohyriopsis > Sinohyriopsis cumingii. The sequence goes on from CM068825.1 coordinate 114,018,641, forward strand.
AAGTTCTCATATTTTTTTATTTTTACAGTATTTTTCCAGGGAAATAAATTATTTGTTATATTTTTCAAAGCTTGTTGTTTTCACTCTTTCTTGTGTTACTGTTTATTCGAGCCTAAACACATAACAGTTACATATTTTCAGGCTTGAGGCTTCATCTTTTTAAATCAGAGGAGGTTACAAACTGCTTTGAATGAGGTTTACCTAATTTAAAAAAAAAAAAACACTTTGTCTAAAGTAATGCTTTTGGATCGAGTAATCAATTTCTTTGATTGTTACAGATTGTTTATCCTTTGTTATCCAGAGGTATATCATGATGAAAATATATGTTCAATATTTGATCTGAAAATTAAGAAATTAAAGAACTATGAGCAAAATCTTATACAAGCAAGCAAACCCCAACATCCTCTAACTAAAAATGTATCCAAATTTTTTCATCATTGATAGGAACACAAACGTACATTTTTCAGAACATGAAGAAATGGATGGTGGATTTAATCCCACAGCAAGAACAAGATGAACATGGTAAAGATCAGATTTTAATGACCTTAAATACATTGTGTTGTAATACAGTATGGATAATATCCAGGTTCAATTAAGAAAACTTGGCATTTTGCTAGATACCATTTTTGGACTTTTTCAAAAGCACTGTATGACATACTACATTGAGTATCATGTTAGAGATTGTTCTACAAAGATACTAAGATCCTGGAATTGCACATGACTATATTATTTGAACATTGAAGGTTAAAATTTGTTTGTTCGGACACATGGGGAGGGAGTAATTTAATGAGATAGTCTGGTGTTTAGCTCATTTTAATGTTGTGGAGTGTTAATAATTTTTATCTCTTTTTTTTGGGACTGCAGACTTTCCCACCCAGTTTCAAAATTATGAGAAATTGCCCACTAGTGTAATGGAAGTTCTTTAAATATTTTTGCCATTTCAAACTAGTTTTTCCAATTTTTCTAAATCTTTCAAGGAGCATTCATCCCTGACTACACTGGCATATTCCAATACAGGCCTGATATAAGTCGTATACAGTTTTGACCAAATTTTCCTGCTAAGTTTGTATCTTAGTTTTTGAAGATTGGTTATTGAAGATGATGGTGTTTTTAAAATGCTTTTATTGTGACAAATCCATTTGGTATTTGATGAAAATAATAATCCTTGATGGAAATGAGAATCAATATAATTCAGTTTGATATTATCAAAAAAGAGTTCAGGATTAATTGTTACATTTTTGTTCATGAAAACACAGCCACTGTTTTTCCTGGATTAAACTTCAATTGCCTTTGCTTGAACCATTTTTGCAGTTTTATTAGATCGTTATTCATGACCATGCAGCTCTATTTCAGCACAATACAGGGGAATGTAATGCAAAATTTAGCCATCTGTGAAAGGAGGAGGGAGACAGCATTGGCAATATCATTTACATAAATTAAAAACAAGAGTGGCCCAAGTACGGATCCTTGTGGCACACAATCATTTAAAATCATTTCCTGTGAATAAGTATCATGCAAAGGATTTTGACCATTGTTTGTTCTACTGATTACTCCTAACAAATGCATAAACCCAGATCTACCAGAACATGATATGATGGCAGACTTGGGGACATTCGAGCCCATACTCTTTTGGTCACAAGTCTTGCAGGCTAAATGCTAATCTACTATAGCTCCCTAATACATTCATAAAAAATGTGTCCTGAATAAATATATATTATGTTGGTGGGCCTGTACAGTGTGCTATATGAATATAATGTTGGTGGGCCTGTACAGTGTCCTGAATAAATATATATTATGTTGGTGTGTCTGTACAGTGTGCTGTATAAATATATATTATGTTGGTGGGCCTGTACAGTGTGCTGTATAAATATATATTAAGCTGGTGGGCCTGTACAGTGTCATGAATAAATATATATTATGTTAGTGGATCTGTACCGTGTGCTATATAAATATATATTATGTTGGTGGGCTTGTACAGTGTACAATATAAATATATATTATGTTGGTGTCACTGAATTGTATAAATCCTTTTATTTATTAAATACATGTACATGGGTTTCATTTTTTGTATACAACGATACCCAAAGGTGATTTATGCATATTGTATAAAGATTTTGAAATAGTGAGTTTGGTTCATCCTAAGCTGCACATGCAAAGTGCTTTCAGTGGGAAGAACTGAATACTTCCAGCGCACAGACGATGTATTGCGGCATCGTCTGTGTATAAATACCTCACCGAAGGTCAAAATCTTTACAATACGGAACAGCTTGTCAGTGAGTGGTCTACTTTAAGGAAGTGCACATCTTCAGCTGTAGAGGTATGTGAGTATTAATTTCTTGTGTATAAATTATAACTATTGTACTACTATGTATATTTTTGTATATTTTGTATGTAGCTTTGGCTTACGTAGTATCATGCAAATATTTTCTCTTCTTTTTTGTCACTTAGCAAGAAATTTATATTAGCAATATCTAAAGTTGCATTTTTAAGAAATGTTTAGTACTGTAGGATTCTTGTTGGGCACAGGTAGGTTCACTTCTGAACTTGTGTATTGTTTTGTAATTATTGTGCCCATAATGTAATCTGTGTAGCTTACCGTATATAACGTCATTACCTTTTATTGTATATGCCCGTGTCATGCATAGTACATGGAGTTAGATGTATTTTCAGCTGACCATAGTGATCGGAGTCGCAACCGTATAGCTGACTGGAGTGTTCAGAGTTATCAGAGTGATCTGAGTCAATGTGGTACCAGCTGCAGAGCTAACCATAGAAGTTGACCATAGCAGCTGTGAAGCTGAACCAGACTAAGCAGCCATAGAGCTGAGTAAACAGTGTTACTGGTCAAGTAGCAGGTGATCGGGCATTGCTGACCGAGATTGGTGGGTGCTATTGCTTGACTGACCAACCTGGAATACTGACTGCTTGATTGACCAGTGTGACTGGTAGACAAGTGTGCTGGTGACGGAGTGTGTAACTCCATACATGTAATCTTTTAGCTGTGGGCTACTCTTTGGGGTTTGTAATACCCAGAGTGTTTTTGGGACTGTCCCTTTGATTTGTATTTTCATTATTTAGTTCATGTGGATATGCTAATTGATCCAATATTTGGATATTTTACTCACATATTAATCATAATTTTCTCATTAAAGTCATTTGTCATTAAACATTGTGTATGTATCAACATCAAAAGTTTTCTGTTGTAAATCTGATTTCCCATCCGGTTATCTTGCTACATTTGGTTGGCCTGTACAGTGTGCTGTATAAATAATGCACATTATGTTGGTGGGCCCATACAGTGTGCTGTATAAATAATGCACATTATGTTGGTGGGCCCATACAGTGTGCTGTATAAATAATGCACATTATGTTGGTGGGCCCATACAGTGCGCTGTATAAATAATGCACATTATGTTGGTGGGCCCATACAGTGCGCTGTATAAATAATGTACATTATATTGGTGGGCCCATACAGTGTGCTGTATAAATAATGCACATTATGTTGGTGGGCCCATACAGTGCGCTGTATAAATAATGTACATTATATTGGTGGGCCCATACAGTGTGCTGTATAAATAATGCACATTATGTTGGTGGGTCCATACAGTGAGCTGTATAAATAATGCACATTATGTTGGTGGGCCCATACAGTGCGCTGTATAAATAATGCACATTATGTTGGTGGGCCCATATAATGTGCTGCATAAATAATGTACATTACACTGGTGGGCCCGTACAGTGTGCTGCAGAGATACCAGTACAAATGTATTATTTTTCCAGTGGTGCATACCATGTTACTTTATTATAAAGTACATTGGACGTTTTGATCAGTAAGGAATATATGGAAATTACAGAGTAATCTTGTTGTGACTTTAATGATATAAACAGCATTTTCATTATTCATATTTCAAAAAAATATTTTTTTCACCGAAATGTCTGTATCTGTCACAGTTTATTGGTGAATATTACAAATACTCTATACTTTTAATCACATGTTTGACAATGTCATGTATGACAATGTGGTGGCTGTGGGTATGTGAGAAAGCTTGCCAGTAGCTTCTCGTGGGTCGGTGGTTCTTTCCGGGGTTTTCCCGGGTTCTTCCTCCACCATTAATACTGGTCGCCATGTATAGCCTATCGTGTGCTGAAAAATGGCGTTAAACCCCACAACAACAACAACAACAACAACAATGTGGTGGCCAATGGAATGTTGTGACTGGACTGGAGCCATGTGAACAGTGTTGAACCACAACTTTGTCATTGTACAGTAGGATGTTGTTACATGGTCAACATTTTGTTCATCACGTAACTCCAGTCCAGACACCATTCCTCTGAAGAAGACCTTGTGATAAGGTCGAAAGCTAAGCTTGGTGTCATAATCTAGTATGCAACAGAAAGTCATACCAAAGACTTATAAAAATGGTATTAACAGCTGCCTCACTAGAAGCTCAGCATTAAGAAGTTAGTCTTAGGACTGGTTGGCCTGGTGTCAGAATAATGTGAATGGGTGGAACATGATGTTACATGTATGCAGCATGATGCCTCAGTGCTAGACATCACTATAAACTGCCACACTGCAGACATCGTAGCAATATGACCGAAAAATGTTAAAGCTATGTTAAAAATCAAAATTTCACACACACACACACACACACACACACACAGAGTTTGTTGCTATACCTGTTTGCATTTTATACATATTACCTTCACCACACTCTCCATGGATATAATCATACATGTGTAAGTATACTTTGAATTTTCTATGCATAAAAATGCTGTTGACTGGTACTTCAAACCTGATACCCAAACAAGAAATATGCTAATCATTCAAGCTTCACATTTCTGTTATAAATTGCAGACTTCTTATACAGATTTATTGAACTGACACCAAAAATGAAAAAGTGATGTTAATTCTTTTCAAAGACAAGCTAAACTAATGTCCTTCTCCAAGCTAACACGTCCAATCAGATCATACTCAGCTTGAGTGATTGATTTCAATTCTTGTATCTAATATTTTCACCAAGTTGCTTGACCTCAGATGTATTGGAGTGGCAGGGAAAACCATTAAATACTAACCTTAAAGAAACCATGCCCAAGATTTGCATGGCACATTGTGATGATGCCCAAATATACCAAGTGTCATCCCTAAATCCCAAATGACTATTAACAGTTATCAAGCAGAATGGAAAGTGTGGTTAAAAAATGGAATATAATGAACCATGACCTTTACGCAGTATACCCAATAATGTGGTATGCACACAAACCTCTTGTAATGATATATTTGTATACCAAGTTTCATACCTTAATCTCAAATGGCTCTAATTATAGAGTGGAGGAATATGTATTAACATTTTATGGCAACTTGGGTAAATAAGGGCATTATGAAAAATTGAGCAAAGGAAAATTGGTATGGAAAATGTAACATGTTACACCAAGACCTAATTCTTGAAGACAAACACCCCTCATGTACCATAAAAATTCATTTATAAGATGCATCCTACTGCAAATTCCACTGACCCAGATCTTCCATTGCATAATGTACCTGCAGACCTGGATCTGTGTAGTTTGTAAGGAGTTATTATTATTATAACATAGACCCTGATCTGCAGGCACGTCATGCTATGGTAGATCAGGATCTTTGCTGTTTGCAGTTTTGACTCGACTTATAAGCAAGTAAATACAGCACTAGGCAACACCTTCTGGGAATGATGTATTTGAATACTAGGTTTAATTTGTCAATCTCAAATAGCTTTTATGTTTCAGAGTGATGGATAAATGGATAAATATGTTTAGAGTAATGTAAATACATGTCATTTGTTACTTTCTTAGTATTATTTTTCTGTTTCCTGTTCGTTAGTATGATGTATGCATGATGACTGTTACAAAGTAACTGACTGCCTCAAGGAAGATTGGATACATTTCTGTTCTAACAGAGCTATTAAATAAAACTATCATTATTATTATTATTATTGTTGCTGTTGTTATTACTATTGTTGTTATTTTGTTATTATTATTGTTGTTTTGTTATTATTGTTATTATTAATAATAGTGTTTATAGTATTAATAATAGTGTTATTATTATCAATAATAGTGTTATTATTGTCGCTGTTATTATTATTGTTATTATTATTATTATTGCTATTATTATTGTTGTTGTAATTGTTGTTGTTATCATTATTGTTATTATTATTAATAATAGTATTGCTATTATTGTTATTATTGTTGTTGTTGTATTATTATTGTTGTTGTTGGTGGTGTTATTATTATTGTTATTATTAATAATACTAATATTGTTGTTATTGTTATTGTTATTATTATTATTGTTATTATTATTGCTGTTGTTATTATTATTATTGTTATTATTAATAATAATATTATTGTTATTATTGGTGTTATTAGTATTGGTGTTGTTGTTATTATTATTGTTATTATTATTATTAATATTATTGTTGTTATTATTATTATTATTCACCCCAAGGGCGCTATTCGCATGGTCTTTCGAGACCGAGTCGCCAATGATTATTATTATTATTATTATTATATTTATTATTATTATTATTATTATTATTATTATTATTATTATTGATGGATGGATGGATGAAATTGCAGATAATAAGGACATTCACTTTTAAAAGCTGTGGTTCAAAACCACATTCACGATGTGTACATGATCAGTGATTATATGTTGAAAGATGTGTCAGACATTTAATTGTCACTTCTTTCCAAAGCTTTCCTCATATACCTGTTCACTTAGATACCTTTTGCAAAGAAGGAAACCACTTAGACTCCTGTACAAAGTGAAAATTCTTTTGCAATTCCTGCTGTACGTGGTGGATCATTAAGTAGTGTGTTGGTAATCTTTGATATCATGAAACAGATATGGTATTATTTCGAAAGGATATCAGACACTGGATTGTTCTTTTCGTGTGTTGTTTTCTTCTTTTGTTTTTCTTCTAGCCTTTTATATTAAGGATTTAAATTTGAATTCCTTCCTGGTTTGTATTTTGCAGGCTTTTCACAAATAGATATACACAGAATGGACCAGGAAAAGTTTTGCGGAGACACAGGCATTGGCACATGATCGAGACAAGTGGAGGGAACTGGTCAGATGTTCAGCAGCACAGTGCCTCAACGACCACACTTGGTCATGAGACTGATGATGATGATGATATACCTGCATTCTAGAGTGATCAACTTGCGAGCTATTGCATGTGTAAATTAACTGCACAGCAATAACATTGGAAATTGATTACCATTACGCCAATGTGTCATCATCAAATGAAATCATATCATTGTAAAAACAGTAAACAGTTGTATAGATCCAGTTCCAAGCATATGATTCCTGGTTAATAAAGTTTGATAAATGTAGTATGAACAGGAAACTGATGCACGATATAAAGGCAACAGAAAGATCATCTCATGCAACAATTAACTTTATTCCCCAACGCTTTAGTAATCTAACTCACTTCCTATCTAATCAACGTCACAGGTCACTGCAAGATCTTCCTCATGACGCAATTCCATACCAATTAGATCATTCTGCAGGTAACATTCTATGGAGACATATAACATCATGTCCCACCCAGTCACATTATCCCGACATCAGGCTAGTCAGTTCTAACACTAATCTCTTAATGCTGAGCGCCAAAATGAGGCAGCTGCTAGCACCAGGGGTTTTTTTTTAAAGTCATTGGTATGACACGGCCCGGGGTTCGAACCCACGATCTCCCCCATCTGAGGTGGACGATTTAACCACTTAGGGCTTGGGAGCGGTTACTTAAGTGTTTGCCAACCTGGATTAAAATGATATAATGTACTCATACTAAAGTCCATACAAATAAACATTGTACAACCAGGAGTATTTTCTGTTTGTATTCATTGTTTAAAAAAAAAGGCAAAGAAGGCTTTGTTAATGACAACATTGGTACTGCAAAACCAGTTGCGTGTTAACGCAAAATGCGGGTGGATAGATGGTGGAACATTTAAATGAAAGCTAAGATATAGCATTAATAGAACTTTGGTACTGTGTTTCTTATATATCGTATTCACTGATAGAACTTTTAAAAATTAATTTGTTGGCATTATCAAGTTTTCTTTTTTCCAAACAAACAAATGGGATAAGAATTAGTTGCACCCTCTTCCATTCAGTTCGAGCGTTTATTGTGTGAAAGATACTATAATCAGTCTACTGTAGAGAGATTGGAAGTTTCCCGTTCTTCTTTCCGAATATTCATTGGACAACTTTATTATCTGTCTAAAACTACATTTACTAGTCTATTTTTCTGTTCTTTTACCCTGTATGTCACCCATTTCCGTTTGTCCTTCTATCCCTTTATTTATGTATAAGTTTGAATTTGTCTGTCAGTTCCTTTATTCATTGGTGCATCACTTGCCCATCAATCTGATCGCACTTTGCCGATTAAGCTGTTTATGTGCATCCCTTCATTTGTCCATCCATTCTCTTTCCCTCCCTCTTGATCAATGTATCTGTCCATCTGCCCAATCATCCTGCATCTATTGTAGTGTTTGTCTGCCAATGGAAACATCAATATATTTGTATTGTAAAAAGTTCACTTATTAATGTCATCCTTAAATAATTTTGTTAATAGAGTGGATCTACTTAAAAATGTAAATATCACGAATGGTTGATTTCTTTCCATATTTGTACCCCCACGCCCGTTTTTGCATTTCATGGGATAATTCCTAAACTTTTACTCAAATGAAAGGAAATGAAAGACACTAAAGATTAAAAATATTAGAAAATGAGAGTTGTTATTCTTCGTCATGTACATATCTACTTACCTATACGACTACCTACAAATATTCAACGTAGATATATACAACAATTTCATAGTTTGCTAATAACTATGTATGCTTTTTGGATAATGCACGTCATTAAACAAGAAAATATTTAAAATACGGTTCTTTAATGTTTATTGTTTTTTTTTTCACGTCTAGTCGAATATATTGGCTCAGTACGAATACGAAACAGCAACTAAGTAATGTACATGATTTCAGCTGCAGAAGAGCAACAGCAACACCCTTTGGTGTATTAGTATTAGTATTCTTCATGAAACAGTAACTACATTACTAAACAAAATCGTAGGTATAAATTGACAAATTTTCACCAAGAAAAAAATTCTCAAAGAAATGAATAAGAACTGTTGCCATCTGATGCAACAAGCCTTATAATTAATAAGAAAATGTTGGCGTTATTAAAGAAACGCTTAGAACATCGATTTTCAAAAATATAAATGGAAAACAGATAAATGGAAAATAGATTGTTAACTTCTACTTCTTTCACATCTGTGTACACCGATATACACAAACAGAATAACGTTGATGTACAGAATTAGATGTTTTCTGCTTTATATTATGTCTTTGCCATTTCGCATAAAAAACACAGTAAAGGATAATCTTTTTGGTGAAGTATCCGCATGGTTGATACAGTCAGAAAATGTCATTCAAATCTGACATAGGGCCAATTTTAGTTCAAAGCAAAAACATTATTCCTTTTAACCTAACTTGATACAAATTATACTTGATCCCTCTTTTTTTCAAAATACCTTTCATGCTTTGCTTATATAGTTTCAGTGAACCCTGCCTCAGCTGTGATTTTTCATTTCATGTTACTGAACATAAAAAGCGTTATTTTAAAATCTTCCACCATTCATCTGATAAACGAGATGATTCAAGATAAAAAATATATCTGCATGGAAAGTTTTTTATTTATAGCTCTGTTGATTTTCAGTGATACTTTGAGCATGTGACTGACTAAGTGCCTTTCTTATGGACACACACGTGAAGCTGACCTGGGCTAATATGAAGCACGTAAGCTATGGATTACACGTTTAATCCTCTTGAGGCATGTGTTTTAACACTCCCACCCCCAACTATTCAGCCTCTCAAGTTCTCAAAATTGGTTCGAACACATTGTTTTTTATTAGCTTTGTCTACTGTTGGAACATATCCTTAATTAGGAAATGTAAAACGGGGGTTGAAACAAGTATTCTCTAAGTACAGGTTCACGGATCGCAAGGTTAGGTTACAATCTGTCCTAAGACTGTATGTAAGAACTTTAATAGGTCTGGTATCCATAATGACCCTGTTTCTCTGATTGCTCTCGATGAATGTAGTAAATACATCTTTTGGGAGTCAAATATATCCCTGCATGTAAACTGTCAAAATCGTTTTAGCATTTTAAGGGTAAACTTAAATTAGCACAAAATATTGATAGATGTCATGGGGTGGTGGAAGTGAGTGTGATCTCCCCCCCCCCCCCACTCCTTATAGACTTTGGGTTATCGTTATCTAGATGATGATCGACCACTGTGTTATTGCCCGGATCGAAAAATTAATAACTTAAAATATGAGATTAAAGGACGGAATAACAGAGATCTGAGCAGAGATAATGAATAGAATAACACGAGCCCCCGTATGTAAAAATACGATAATTTAATTAGTAACATCAACAATATAAATCGAACCTGGCATGTGAATCATTCACTTTCTCTCACAAATTATGCGAAATTCAGCTATGCGTTTTGTTATACTAATAGAACAAATTTCATCGTATGATCGAGTGGCATATTGACCTCAAATTCCCAGCATGACAGCTTTACCTGGTGCTTCCAGTCTTTCCAGGTTACTGCTGGTGATAGGTCGGCATTTCCGTCTCTTTCCTCCTCTTTCTCTCATTGGCCTATTCGAGTCATCAGTCTTTTGGTTGCATATTGTGCTTTTTTCCCCACAGTTCAATAAATGGGTTTAGAGTTAATTCCTTTCCTCTAAAATACAATATAGTACCTGAGCAAAATGCATGTCAAGTTTGTCCTTCTCATGGGATCAACAAATATTTCCATTCTCTTGCCTCAAATATCGTTTATACAAATTCAGCAGAACTAGCTAGAGTCATTTGCAACCTAATATTGATACACAATCCTATTATCATAAAACGATGTCTTGTTAGCGGCTACCGCATTCCAACTAACCATGAGATAATTAGATTTCTTTATAAGAAACCATCACACCCCGCTGTTGCTATAAATGTAGCACCTGAACTATGTTTGTCGGCACATATTGCTCGATTCTTGGTTGAAGAGAATTGATAAACTTAATTACATACAAATTAATAGGCTTCGCTCCTTGTCCTCACGACGTTACTTTGCTAGTTAGCGATTCATTGACATACATTTCCGGATATAGGAAAAATCAATTTAAAGTATATTTTATACACGGTATGAAATCTTTATGATACTAATCATTTAAGACAGATAATTTACTCCTCAAAATTTGTCAGAAGAGACGCGTGAGATCTTACACTATATGATTTCTATTACATACAAAACAACTTTCCAACACTTGTCCTTAGTATGATTTATGTAACAAGAAAAGATGATTGATATGTTTCCTTGGAGTCAGCTTCTTAGCGTCCCAGAGAAACTTAGACTGAATAATTGTACACAAGGAACTAGCTTAAGACTCTGAATACCATCCGAGAGCACAACCATCCTCGTTTAGCTAAGTCAATCAACATTACTTGTTTCGTTGTCACTCCCCAAGAAGTTAGAAAAATTCTCGCTAGTCCGCCTTTATAAATAACTGTTGTGAACAATATCATTTTACGGCACCTGTTTCAAATGGAGCCAATCTTAATGCTTATGTGACACGATGACCACGAAAGAAAGCACTTTGAAATTATAATACAGATTATTCAAAAACATTTTGCACCATTACAGTATGACTGATCTGCATACATTTGTATATGTTTTTCATACAAGATATCCATAAGTTACCCCTTATTTTTCTCTTAACGAAATTCGTCAAGACTTTTCTCGTGGGTAGAAAATTTCCCTTGAGATTAACTCTCAGAAAGAGCCTATGTCAGAACTCTATAAAAAGAGAATGTTAGGACCTATATATATTGTTCGTGTTGTAATCCTCCACCCACCCACCCCCATTTGGAGTCCCCAATTTCTTAAAATCGGCTTGTTCATTTTTTACATATTAACTTTGGCTTTTGTTGGGACAGACTCATAACTAGAAACAGTGACACGGGTTTGAAATCAAATTTCTCTAAGTAGGGATTCACACATTGCAAGGTTTGGTTACAATCAGACCAAATATACTATTGCTCTAATACAACCCGTATCCATAAAGAAAAAAAATAATCCTCCGATGCTCTCGACAAATTTCGTCAATACTTCTGTTATATCCCTACGTACAAACTTTCAAAGAACGATCTATGTCAAAATCATTTCAGGGATAATTGAAGGGTCCACATATGGACTAAAGAGGTACTATCTTTGTGGGCTATGTTATATCTACCATATATTGAACTTCCTATTTCTCGAAATCGGCTCCACGAATTTTCTTTAAAAATTTCTTCCTGTTGGAACAGATAGCTAACTAGAAACTCTAAAATTCCTTTGAAGTTCAGTTGGTACAAAATATTAGCAGAATCGAGGCTTCGCCACCCCCACCCACCCACCCACCCACCCCCAACTTTTTGTTTGATCCTGATTTCACTAGAGAGAATCAAATACCTGCGTGGGTCGGTCTTTAAGCCCGTTACTTCTCTTACTTCCATTGACTTTATGACAACAGTCATTGTCAATTGAAGGCTTTTTAAACGCGTAAATACTACTAATGTATCCTTCTTTAAGTTCACACTAGCATGGAGTTTCTTGTTTCCAATTTTTTATAACTCATTATCATCTTCGCTTTCCAAGGTTCCGATATGATAACCCTATCTAACTGGTTATGTGAGAAAGCATACCAGTAGCTTCTCGTGGGTCGATGGTTCTTTCCGTGGTTCTTTCCGGGTTCTTCCTCTACCATTAATACTGGCCGCCATGTATTGTATATCGTGTGCTGAAAAATGACGTTAAACCCTACAACAACAACAACAACCAAGGAAGAGTTCACGTCATTTAACAATTTCATATTGTCGGTGATCTCTTGGTATTCAGCGTTATTTAGCTGGTACGAAAAAATAATAGGCCTGCTCATAGTTTCCCCTATTGGGTTAGAATAATAGATATGAATGTCCCAAACGTTGTTCAAATTCAGTTTAGTTCATTCCTTTTTTTAATCGGCGTTAATTGGCAACCTTTTATTTGCTGAGTCGGAAATGAGGAATAAGTAGCCAACTAGATGTGAAAATTTTAACTGTTTACGTATTAATTGGTATTGGTTACTAATCATTATTCATTTGGGAATAAGGAAGAGTAACTAACTTGAGGTCATTGAAGAAGAAAAAACCCAGTTTATTTATTTGGTGCGCCGACGATGTGTCTATCTTGTGGAGATAAACCTGCTAAATACAAAGGGCATCCGGGGTCAACTTGCTTGATGATTGATGATAAATCGTAATAATACTTAGCTGTCTAAAATGGGGCATTTTCTGTTACTATTTTTAGATAATGTTCCCTGATTGGATAAGGTAATATTGACGTGGGCGTGACCCACGGATACTAGCAAAATTACGCATGATACATATTGCTATCATTAAAGAAGAAACAAGCTGTCAGACACAAACGGGAAATTCATTGCTAAATATAAGATACGGATTTACTCCATTTGGAAATTAAGTTCGCAAAATCGTATGGTTTATAATTCATATACGCCACAATGTTAATTAGACTATTTGTGTTCCATTTGGTGAGTATATTCAGTATTTTTAATCTTAAGACTTTACAGCTTGTTTTTCATTCCATTTATCAATCTATATATGTACACTTAGGTGGGTACATATATACACTCACGCAGTTAGATAGAAAAGGGGCAGAGGAATGAAGATCAAGTGAGAATGGGGGTTCGTGGAACAGTATCCATTGTTGTTTAATACTGTATCATCTAGAAAACGGAAAATCACGACATATCTGTGAGTAACGACGAAAGAAAGTGTGAGCGATTTCAAGATAATTTCTAACTAATTATTTAAAGTCTTTGATTCACAAGGTTGCCTTGCTTATATGTTGGTTAGGTATTACATACAATTTAAATACAAACAGTATGCATACACGTGTATTTTTCATAAATTTACGATAAATGGGCATATTGTTTCCAATACTTAATTTCACAAAACGTCAATCATCAAAAATTCCATGCTTAAACCTTTTAAAGACCGTAAATCAGAGTGGAGATGTGTTAGCTTGGTTGGTTGAATGTACGACTCTTAATCCAACAGTCGCTGATTCGATACCCACCGAGACCAGCCCGAGTGTGTACTTGGGAAAAGCAACTTGACCATATTTTCTTGGCATGATATAGTCACACAAAAGCAAGTAAAACAGAACACAAAACAAAACAACAAGCAATCTGAATATTGATCGACAATATAATAAAGAATGTCTGTCTTGTGAATTGTACATATATTTTTTTTAAATTCCATATCTTATCCCGGTTTGGACTTATATGACTAAATAGCTTTAGTTTGTAACACTTGTATTCGGTGAATACATTATTTTGCAAAACAGTCGGGATTGTTCTTCTGTTTTTATATTTATCTAAATAACATGTTTATGTTTACCAACAGTCGAGCAATTTGTGTACCACGTTCAGGTGTGTTGTTTACGTTTTCATAAGACGATGATTAGGTCATGGGGAATTCCCTGCCATCTAAACACTTGACATGACCAATACAAGGACAGTCTAGATTAGGGCTTCTGTGTTTGTAAATTTGTCCGACTGGTCATGATTAACTACATGTTGATTATTACATTTACGCTTGGTAAAATATCCTCGTTGATGTTCTAAAAGCTTCTTTCAAATCGGGGATTAATTAATTCAACAGCAGAAAGAGACGCTTTACATCGACCCAGGTGGTGGCGATGCCATATTTATGTTATTCTACGTTTTGAAATTGGTCGTAATAAAAAACAATTGTGTATAGTTCCATTAAGAGAAAATATATAATCTAAAAATGTTTGTGTTATTTGTATGACTCTTGTATGCTCGTATTCTTTATTGTATTAGTACTCTCTCTCTCTCTCTCTCTCCTGGTTGTCTAAGTGGTTAGAGCGTTTACCTAGAATGCGGGAGGTCGCGGGTTCGAACCCCAGCCGAGTATACCAAAGACTTATAAAAAAATGGCACTAGCAGCTGACTCGCTTGGCGCTTAGCATGAAGAGGTTAATGTTAGGACTAGTCGGTCTGGTGTCAGGATAATGTGACGGGGTGGGACATGATGCCACATATCTGCAGCATGATGTCCCATTGTAAGACATCACTATAAACTGCCACACTGAAGATATCGTAGCGACATGACTGAAAAAAGTTAAAGCTACGTTAAAAATCCAAACGACAAACTCTCTCTCTCTCTCTCTCTCTTTGAGGTAAGAAGAAGCACGATCTAGACTTGATACCATGAAACATGTTGTAACGTATTTCTGGGGACGCAGAAACAAGAGATTAATTACATGATCATCATTCGAACCTAATATGCTACTTTGCTCAATCCGATTATTCTCCACAATATATATATATATATATATATATATATATATATATATATATATATATATATATATATATATATATATATATATATATATATAAATTTACGTGATTTATATGTATATTTCATAACCAAGACCGAACCCAAAAGACGGTTGAAGTTAATCTTTTAATCTTTTTGTGTTTGTTGCAGGTGACTGTGATTGCGTTCGGCATTGGGTCCAGATCAGTTAATGAGAAGTTTCAATGGCTTCGTTCAATACATTTCAAAGACTCTGAGAACAACCAGACTGCCAGCAATAAACTGCATGCTGGCAACACTATATCAAGAATTCATAGTGCAGCATCTGGATTAAAGCTTTTGAATACTGTACCACAAGATACTGAAACATTGTCCTCAACTACAGGCAGAGTAGCGGAAATTGGTGATGGAAATGGAGAAGTTATTGAACCATATCAAGATTTCATTCAGCCGCGGTCTACCGTACTCAATTTGTTATTAACATGGAAAGGGGACGGTTTACCTTTTACTCCCGATTCAGTCACGTCAACGATGACAAGTGAAACCACTGTAACCGGTGTAAGCGGCATGCAAACGGATGTCATTAGTTCTAGTGATGGTATGTTAGTTGATCAATGGCATAGGTCACTGATCTTGGAAAATGGAGGGGAAAGGACAAATGTCACAGTAGCTAACAGCGAGGACACCAGTAAAGTGCACACAACTGAGACAGAAGCTTCTTCGTACAATGAAACACGAGTTCAGGCTCACATCTTGAATTCGATAGACGGGATAAACTCCACGTTTACATTTCAAAAAAGCAGATTGCATGATATGATATCCATTACCAAATTCATAATTGTCACAGCGACTGTGTCATGCGCAGTGATTGTCATTTTGGCTCTAATATTTGGCATTAGCAGTTGTAGAAAGAGAAAAGAAGTCACACTTCGTGATGTCAAAGCCCATAGCTTCCAAAAAACAGATTCAGACCTATTAAAGGTCATTCCCCGTGAGGACAAGGGTACCTTCATGGGAATCCCTTCCAATAACCAGATCTGGAAAGAACTTCAGATCATTGAAAAATCGGCAGCAGTTCCTTCTGTTAATTACGTGGAGATCAATTGAAGCTGGAGTTCCGAACAAAGATACACAAATGCAATACTGGTGATACACTCTAGGTGTCTGCTCAAGTTATTTCAAGAGAACTTGCATGAAGCTAATAAATCTCTGATCTTGTTTAAAACGGTCTAACCTTTCAAAGCTGATCCAAAATGACTTTTAAAAGAAAAGTTAATTCTGACTGAACTTTCGAAAATAAGTTCTTTTGCGAAACATAAAATTCTCGGGGTTAAACTCGGACTCTAGAATTATATCATCTCCAGTCCTGGAAGTTGTAAAAACAAGTTCTTCCTGAAATTCAAGAGTCGGCACAAACTTTTGACATCTGGTCAGTTTTAGTCAGTATGATGATCAGTTATATGTCAGAAGTTTTAGCAACAGAGCGTTCGACCCGTGCAGATATAACCTCGAAATGATAACTGGCAGACCATAAATGACCTCAGAACTGCCTTATTGGATGATATTACTGTAAGGAACAGCTATTACAGTAAAAGGAAGACGTTCATTTATGCTATCGCCGTATGTCAGTCAAACTTTAAAATGCACTGATACATATGGACTGCCGACAAGTACTATTCCGGGTAAAGGTGTGAGGCGTTTGGTAATTACGGCATTCAGTAAACTTCTCTGACATTTACGGTCTAATACTCGTCGGCCACCCGACTGCCACTGTATAGCATATTCAGTTCGAATGATCATAGAGTCAACATTTTTCAGCCTTATTTTATTAAATTTTAAACATATGCTACCAATTGACACTTTTTCGTTTGGAGGATAATTTTCAAAACAAAAATGGTCTGATTGTATATGACGCGCACTGCTAATGAGCGGGTGTGTTTATTTCTTTTCTGGCGACTAGTCACGTACACTCTCCATTAATTACAAATGTAACAACATAAATGGTTGACAATCGGTGGGCAAATTATCTTTCTCTAATAGTTACAAGAATAATACAATTGTTACAAGCCAGGAGCGGTGTCAAACCCTGGCGCGATTCCCACTAGAAGTCATAAGTTTACCCCAAATTTCTAAAGACTTCCATACAACTTCAGTTGTAAATTAGAAAGCCCGGCGTGTCCGTTCTATACATGAATTTTACTATAATCAGTGCAAGACCATTGATCTCAGAACCTGCCAAATAGCTATCAACCGCACATCTGCATGGTTTCTCTTCGTTTGGTTTCCGTACCGCCAGCAGTTCACGCCGTAAAAACTATACAACTATCCCCTAAAACAGGTAACTATTTTAACTACGCCACCTTAGGCCAGTCAATCCATGGTTTCCAGGCATATTTCGCCAGTACAACTGCATCACATTTGCCACTATGGCGACATAAAGGGTATCTGTCCAGTCCCTTATTGATTTCATTGTGTAATTTACCGGTTTCCTACCGTAAATGCTACCAATGCAGTATACACCATAAGATTTTAATAGGGACTATGTTATTTAGGGACATTCGTTCGGTTTAGATCTGAAATCACAATTAGAGAACCATGGCATCATGGAAACTCACTAACAATTCACTCAGTGACGTTTGCTCCTAGTAATTGGCTAATTATTTCGGGCTAAGGAATATTTATATTGCACCAAATTCCGATAATCAGACAAGTAATCACAAAAATCTAAGAATTCCTTCAAACGTGGCGCTATAACCAAATGCGCATACTCCAAATTTATTACACTATTATTTTAGAAAAGTACCAAGTAAAGACGCGAGTTAACATGTACAAAGCAGAGCTGTTATTGTATTTTCGATTCATGAAGTCAAATTGAAACTTAAAGATTTTTTTCCTACTTTCGCGTTTAATTGATACAAATGTAATAGTATGTATTACGAATGAACTAGCAGTAAATTCTGCAGATGTAACGACTAGCATGCTTCGCACGGAACATAATCCCAAGAAAGGTAGGTCATTGCGTCTACGTTAATCTTTTATGACTGTGATGCAAATAATGGCATTCGGTGGAGCACGAAATGTACCTATTTCACTTCTGCCTACCCGAACCGTTTGTCATTATGTTGTCATTTCAAACGTGAACACACAAATTAGATTTCACGAAAATATACACAAGAAGTTTCTGCAATCATTTAACCCTGAAAATAGGTGACTATGACCTACTTTTGCCAATAGTAGTGCCCTCCAATAAGAACGTAATATATATTTGCAATAGGTCGATAGTGCTGGTGAGTGGTCACGTGGAATTTCGCAAATACATTACAATGCAGTCAGATGTCTCGATGATAGGCACCGAAGAATTTATGGCGTAATTTGACGAAGCATTTATGCCCGCTGACTATATCTAACTTTTAAATATGTTCTACAACTCAGTTTTGCTCACGCATCGCTCTTAATTTTAAATGCTAACAGTAATAATGATAATATTAAGACGACCGACCACCACCACCACCACCACCTGGTCCATTACAGTACACAAAACTACATACATGTTTATTCTGAATCGGATGAAAGAACAAGTTTGATATAGCGCTGGGACACATTCAGGGCGTAAGGCTGATATGTATTCATACACATTAAATGACTTTTTAACCACCACTCCATTAAAAAAAACCCACAGGTATGTGCTTCAATTATATACACACTCTTTTGCACCTTCCAGTATTTTTCTCTATACAGTGTAAATGGAATTCGAATCAGATTGGAATTATTGATATCGCTGCAATTAAGAATATTATCAGGAATAAGTCCTTAAAATACAAATTAGTTCCGTTCACGGTGTGCGATATAAAAATATGCATTGAACATCAGTGTCTAACGCTAGATCACTTACGTAAAGTTATAAAGTTATCTGATGAAATGTATAGATTCTAATGGATCTGCTAGACCCGTGTCTCATTTATGAAAGATTTCAAAGAGCAGATGAAATCAATTATTTAAAGCACATTAATGATACGTTTTATTGGGGCTGGGGTCATGCATTTTGTTTTAAAACTGCTGTACTGCACAGTTACACCGATCCCCTACCCACTTCATTTGGCATGCACATAAAGTGAAACGGTGATACAATATCATCGTTGAAAAATTACTCTTGTCTCGCACACTTCCGTTTACGTCGACCGTGCTTAGTAGAAAAATCTCCTACTATAGTCAGGCTCTCTTGAATGAAATCGAGGAAGACAGTCCAATAAAGAATTATTGTTACTTCAATAAATAACAACAGTCGGAAATATCAGTATGGAACAAACTAAACATAATAAAGAGAACCCTTTGGTGGCCTCTAATGATATGAAGAGAATATAAAAGGTATCTTTAAAACGACGGACGGGGATGGAAACACCAGTTTCCTCACTAGGGTTATATTATCTGTACCCTTTTTCAGAGTTGCCAAGTTTATCTCGATGCGAATTGAAGAACTGAAGATCACATATGGTAGATCTCGTGCATTTTTGTATTTCAGTACTATCAATGTTTGGTCTACACATCATTGTTTAAATGAATCAAAGAAAGATTTTAAATACTGGTCATGATGAATTATTATTTGAATTTAATAAAACAAATATCAACATCGCTTTCAATTTAAAGTTTGCTAGCATTTCAAAAGCTAAAATTATATGGATTGGACAATTTCCACACCTTATCAACTGTTAAATTCATTTCGTCACTTTTGTAAAGAAATACAGTATTGAGATCGTCTCATGGTTTTCATAGAGTAATGTTACACATGTAATGTTGATTGATAGGTGCAATAATCATTTTGTAAAAGTTTCTTGTTAAATTACTTAATCTGTGTATTTGATTGCTTTCATGTAAGATATATGATGGATGATTGTTATTTCATGCAAATGATGAAAGACTATTTCATTAAAAGTTCGTTTTCTGTCTTCCTTATCGTTGTCAAAATGTCAAATAGTTGTGACGAATTATTTCTTTGCGACTCATTTACATGTATGCTTGTATATACCATTGCTCTTGCCAGTGAACCACAATACATTAATAAATATATAGCCACACTTTGATAAAATGCGATTGTATTCCATCATGTGTTGTCTATTTTTCATTTTGATAAATAGTTGTTGTGTCATTCTACTCGCACTTAGTTCCTGGAAGAAATTACAAAGCAATAAACAATTAACAATGCTGTCATTTACAAAATGCCCTTTTACTCGATTTAAAGAATTGTATTTCTTACGGTAAAAAAGAAAGAAAAAAAAATGAAAGAAACAGCAAAGAAAGGTAGAAATTAAGGATGATCTTAAGTTGAATTAATTGACCAATCAACAATGTTTCCCCTATAAAAATTTTCTGAAGAAGAAAATCGAGTACCTACTACCTACTAACACTTCCTCTAACCTTGAAAAAGGGCAAAGTTATAGCAATATCCATTCGTATATATGATATCTTGAAAACTACCAAAGTGTCAGTGTTCTGTTAGCGAGATAACCGGTCTTCGACAAGCAACAAAAAAAAAAAAAAAAAAAAAAAAATTGAGGTCAGTGACAGTGCAGTTGCCATTGACTTTGAGTAGCAACAGTTATATTTGCTTCGCAGAATGTAAGGCATCAACTTTAAAAATTGCTATCAGTTGCTATTATACACAAGCAAAGCTGAAAAAAGTGGAAGATCATGAAGTAAACCTGTTAGCTTGTCCTAGCTTTGGTAGTCGCTCTGATGCCAGTTCTCTCAAGTCCATCAAACACATTTACTCATTTATGAAATTTTATTAGTGGAGTTAGGACAATAAAGGTTCTGTTCTCGTTTGTGTTTGGAAAATATGTATTATTTTATTCATATAAAATTCGAAACTGCGATAAACAACATTGGCCCAAGGTGTCGAAGACCTTTATATTGACGTCATTTGTCCTTCGTTTAATGTCGGTGAAGATCCTTAATGACAAACATTTTTTCCACTCCTTAAGAAAAACAACACAAAAAAACAATAGGACCCATTCTTATCACACTTCGCTGGTCATCGAGGTATTTAGACTGCGTGAAATCCCATACAAATGCTCATTTAGGTGATGGAAGAAAGTCAACGTTCCTAAAGGCTGACTAAATAGCAAACAATAACTAGACTATAATTTCTCATAAACTGACCATTATGTTCTTATCTTTTCATTCATCAAACACGGACGCTGTTACTATTAAAAAAAGACAAAATAAGGACATTGAACTATGTCAGACCGAAACTTTTTTTTATCATTGTTAATACATACGATGAACACATTATCGAAAACTTCATCTGTTAATAATTTGTGTGACTTATATAAAGACTTTCTATATATTTTACCAGATGTTATAACCACCATCCCTACATGGATACCTTTTAGGTTTGTACAAAATAGCTATAAACTATCCGTATGTTATGACAATCAACACTAATTATATAGGTTACGCTCTGTTTTTCTTTTCAGCAGCACTAACTCAATTAGTTTATGTACATTTACAAGATTTTTATTAAAATGGATTGACATTAATTTCGATCACCATTTGGATAACTATGCTGTCTGAAGCCGATGAATGACTGTGTCTGTTTGTTGCGTAAATGTGCTTGCAACAGCACAGAGTAAACTAACTTTGATCGTCCTTAAATACGAAAACGAATTTTCATAGTGTATGCTTTTTTATTACTTCTTCTGAAAGTGACTTTTAGAATGCTCAGTTATAAAAAAATAAAAAAAAAAAATAAAACGTTTATCGCCATACAAAGATAGCATCCTTTGAGATGCACATCAGAAGCAAGACATATATTTGTACTCTCAAAACCAAATCAACCTCATTCATATGTTGTTCGTCCTTCGAGTTCAAACATGACCATGACACCACTAGTTGATTTGATTTCTGTGAGTGTCTGATGCGGCAAATTTTTTTCTTAGCTCTCTGTGACACACTTGGCAGAAGACGCCATATGGGTTTCCTTGATCAATGGAGGACGAACTGCAATTCTGAGATTTACACTGCATGCACTTGTGCAATGTCTATGCAGTTCTCGGTTCAAAATATGTAGCTCCAATATGGACGAAAAAGTGCAAAGGTAGAGTGATTGTGTACGAGATGTTCCCAAAACTCAGGGTTTCTTCTAACCACCCTGAGATAACTTTTCCACCTTCAGCCCTTTACAGAAGATCTTCTTTAATAGTCACTCTCCTGACAGCCTGGTGACGTGACCTACCCATTTCAACTGTGATTTCATCAGCTGAGTGTGCGAACCTGACAGTCTGGGGCCCTGTTTTGCCATCTTATCTTAATCAGCTTCCTCGAGTAATAAATGTCCAGGTAGTTAAGCTTTTTGCCGTGACGTCTTTTCACCTTCCAGGTTTAGCAATTCGGCTTTGGTTTCATCGTTGATGTAGACTACACGTGAGAGTGTGTTGCCGAGATATGTGAACTTGTCCGCTGTCATAAGGATTCGGCTATTTACTGTGATGGCATGCTTTGCGTAAAGCTTTCCTGTGGCAGCTTGTTGTATTGCCTCTGTCTTTTTTATACTGAATGTGGGACCGAAATTGTCACAGACTGAAGAGAAATGGTCCATATTGTGTTGCGTGTCAGAATCAGATTTGATATTTAGGACCAGTTGTCAGCTAAAAGATCACAAACAGTCATTTCCTATAACTTCGTCTGCGCCTTTGTTCTCATCAGATAGAAGAGCTTGCCGTCATTCCGGTATCTGATGTTGTTCTCAATGTCTTAATCACGGAAGGTGTCAGTAAGCATGGCAGAGAACATCATACTGAAGAGGTTTGGGGCCAGCACACAACCTTGCTTGACTCCATTGGTGACTGGGAATGATCCTGATGTCTCGCCTTCGTCAAAGACACGATCGAGCATGCCGCCATAGTATTGCCGAATCATCAATAATTTCTCTGAGCAGCCACATTTTGCCATGATTTTCCAAAGGCCTTCATGTATGACTGTGATAAAGTATTTTTGTCAAGTCAGTATATGTCGTCCGCAGGTTAGAGTTCTGTTCCTGGAATTTGTATTGGAGTAGACGAGCTGCACGCAGCATTCTGTGGTCCTTCTTCGTTCTTGAATCTACCTGACTCGGTCAGGAGCCATTGACTGATGTGTTTCACAGGGTGACTCAGCAGAATTCTGGCGACGATTTAGCCGGCTACTGACAGCAAGGAGATTCCCCAATGGTTATCTCAAGATGGCATGTTGCCTTTCAGCTGGTTTAAGTAGACGGCTGATATATCCTCGTACGTCTGGGGAATATTTATCTTAGTCCACCTTCACTGGAAGAGTCCAGTAAGTTTCTGTGCCATGTGCGACCCTCCCGCGCTGTAGACTTCTGCTGCCATCGAATCTGCTCCAGGCGCTTTGCTATTTGACAGCAGGTTAGCTGTTTTCACAGTTTCAGTCGGTGTTTGAGGATCAGCAAGTGGTATGTTGATTAATGTTAGATGGCTGCTGATTAGTGGGGTTGCTACAGTGTTCTATCCATCTTTGTTGTATATTTCCTTTGTCACTTAGCAGTGTGGCCCAGACAGCACACCGTCATGGAGAGGTTCCTGATGACTGTGGTCCTTCAATGACTTTAAAGCGTCATAGAAATTATTCGTGTCAATTATGTTTGCATAGGACTTAATCTCACCTAGCCCATCATTTCAGAGCCATCAAGATCTCTTAGAAATAAGATATTATTAAATCGTTGACAATTTTGGGCTATTTGAATGTTTGAGCATGTCTTTATCTTCCTTTAAAAACAAACACTTAATAATCCATTATATCACAGTCTCATGGTGTAACTGGGTATTATGTGTGTGCATAAAGGCTACCGGAATTATGTCTAATGGTAAAACCTATGTGCACAAATGAGAAGAGTACTTTCGTTAAGGTCCACGTGGTGTCTCTTGACTTGGAGAGTATATTACATCTACAGATGTAGGCGGATGGACGTTTTCCTTCAATGCCGCAATTAAAGAATATAAAGTGGTGTGTTCACCAGATTTTGCCATTCATCGTCGACCAGAAAACACGAAAGAATGTCAGAACACTGCAAAGTGATAAAACTGATCACAGTCTTATCACTGTCAGAAAGAGTACAACACATCCTGGACCAGATGGAAGAGATGGATGTCAATCTCCACGTGCGTCACATCAAGGGGGAATGAGCTCTTTAAAAATCAGCAGTGGGGTTTATCTGATATGCAATGGAGTAAGAAGTGGGAAAGATAAAGAGTCCATGGGCGGAAGAGAAGAGGGAAAAAGTGCGGGAGAGGAGAGAACTATCGCGCCTTAATGTCCACTGGATGAAGAGCCAAGACAAATTGGGGAAGGGAAGAGGAGAAAGGACTGGATTCCTGAGATAGAGAATACAGAAGATTGGGAGAAGGAAGCCAGTGAATCTCCATTTAGGCTAGCTATCTCGGTTCGAAGATGAACTGAATACTTGAACAAGATATGTTCTTGTTGCCGAGCCAGATCTGGGAGATGTAGGTGTCCTGGATATCAATAAACACCCATAATTAAGGAAATCAGCCAAACGAACCATCTCAGGGACATCCAGATGTATTGAAAAGATATATACTACTCAAACCCTTTGCCAATCCATGTGTTTTTATTTGTATGTATACCCATGTATATGCTCACAACCCAACTAAAACTTAAAACCACTTAACCATGTTGTTAGTGATATCATGTTCGTGTGAGTACAGTGTATCTGTCTATAAACACTACCTACCATATACCCTTTGCTTGTATGCGATAGTATATTTACATACATGTAAGTATAGCGCATGTATAAATACTGTTACTCTAGGTGCTGGATATTATAATAAAATTGTGCGTTAGATAGTATATCAAAATTTTATGTAAAGGAATATGTGTTGGATAGCGATCGAACAGTAGGTGATTGGACAGTTATCAAAACATTTTATCATTACATTTTCAGTAGTCACCTTTATATTTTTAATGCTGAAACGGCCTCTAAAAATCCACAATTTGACAATTTAACATAACATGTCCCCAGTGGGGGCTTCTGCATTTAATAACTATGGACATTTTAGTATAGCATTCTTTGCAAAGCCCTATTAATTGTTCAACATGGAAACGACCTATAGCATATTCTCCAAATTACGTTTCATTTTCCATCGCGGCCAATATTGGCTACTGCAAGTTAAACAAATGGACATTTTAAAAGTATGGTTTCACTCACAGCTCTACAATGCCACCCAACGTTAAACCAATAGATACTTTTTGAGCCCTATAGTGGCGCCATCTCTAAACCTAACGAGTAATGTTAACGACTTGTAGAGCCCGATAGTGGCTCATTTGATTACGTATGTGTTCGTTGCTATTCTGCAGCAGCTATGGGATTCGTGCAATTTGCGAAAATATTCGTAAATGTGGCCAGTCTATATCGCGTCATGTGTCAATATGCAGTTGCAGGCTATCTGATCTTAAAAACACTATTGATATACCCTTATTTACCTAACACCTCGTTTTCTTCCTCAATTTGAGGTTTTTAAATATTGCATTTGGGAAATTCTTCATCTCGTTGTTGTTTTAATAATAAAAATAATTCCAAGAGTATACATTTATAATTAAAGAAATATGTTTCCATCTCTTTTACTATCTATACAGCGGATATAATAACAGTATTTGACAAATGCATCATTAGCAAAGAAATGTACAATCTCAATTTTAGAAGGGAAAAAATGAAAAAGTTTTTCTGGACTTGCATTATGCCGCCATATTCTTCGTGCTGATTGATTATCTTTCATTTCATCTATTTTTAAGCTGTTTATTTATCTTTTAAAATAATGTAATTGTCCCAAAAAGATGCATTTATAATTATTTGCAATCAGTCACTGTCTGTGGCTTTGCATCATTTCAACGAAGCTTGATAAATTCATTGTCAATCTGAAAAAGGAAAAACAATAAGAGGAAGCGCACTGTTTCATTCCCGTTATTTTCACAAACAAAGTTCTTCATCTGTCAAACTGGACTCTGCTCAGAATAATGGCTTGTATTCTTCATGACGAGTCTGCTTTGTTTAACGTTTGACTTGATATATAGGAAACTTGGGTAATACTTATATCCATGTCTAATGCTCATTCAACTGCAAACATGACTTCCAGGACATGTCGTGAAACAACGAGCTGATAGGTCAGGATCTACGCTGATCGTTTGAAATCGTTGTTTTAAAGAATATTATGGAGCCTGATCTACCGATACATTATGCGACGGCATATTTTGATCAACGCTATTTGCTGTTGTAAGCATGATATATATAGGCAGTACATATGTGCATGTATTTATTTGTATTCTCAATGCACATATTTATTGGTTATTTAGTGGTATGACCTGTTATTGGAGGCCACCTGTCTTGAGAGACCATACTTATTGGCAGAAGGGGTTGTCTTTCAAGAGACGTTCTTCTGTGTTTAAATCCCAAGTTTACTATCGAGGTTGGGTCACGCTTCCTTTTTCAATTACAAATATAGGTGGAAGTCAGGTGGTGGGAATGGGTTATTGTCTACGCAGAGTTGCCAAAATGTGCACGATATATATTTGCTATAGTTATTTATTAGTTTGTCTCTAATAACAGATTAGCAATAGCGACTAATTTGTTGATGGAATACACCTTATAATTAATCCATTTTCACCTCAGCAACTATTGCCATTAAAATGTATATATTTTAGTCCCACCCACCCACACCCTTTCCCTCACTTTTGTAGGTATCAAATTAATGTTCTTTTCAAGACCAAAATATTGTAAGGGTATTTTCGAATTTCGATTATGTATGTAGTTTCTGTGCAGTGGCTTGCGTTCGGATTTTTTTTAATAAATACTGTCCTATAAGTCTATCTTGTGTTCAATAAATTGTGTGTAGTTTTGTTTTTTCCCATATAAACTGTGGCTGTCATATGATCAACGTATGTTAAGGTCGATGATTTGAACTAAGCGAAATGTTATACATTCTGAACAGTAAAGCTAAACTTTAGTAAATGGTATTTTCATATGCAGAGCTTCGGGCATAAATAAAAAAAAGGTCAGTGTCGATGCAAGTCCGCAAAAACCACGAGATTCACACACTTTGCAAAATATTAGCAAATTTGGTCGGTCTGCAGTGCATCACGTGTCAAGACCTTGCCTCTGGTGATCGATGATTCTATAAAACCGTATTGACGTGGCCCTTGTTTCCTGAAACCTCTCAAGTACATCGTCAAATTAAAACTTCGCGAATACGAAATTTAGGAATTAAAAGTGTATACATTTACAACTAAATAATTATTTACCGTCTCGTCTGTTATTTTTACAGCTGACTAAAAAAACAACGTTGTCAAATGCATCATGGGTAAGGTAATGTAAAATTTTAATTCTTAGGAGGACAGCAATTGAAAATTGAAATGATTGATCATGTTTCACTAGATTTCTTACAAGACTGCAAAGTTATCTTTCAAATAAAAATGTGTCTGTCATAAATGTGGTAACATGTACATGAAATTGATGACAAGGAAAGAAGTTGGAAATGAATACATAACTACTTGAAATAATCACTATCCGTGGTTGGGGATGGAGTTGAGATTCGATTTTGAGATATTCGTGCTCAATCTGTAAACGACAAACGTTTTAAAGAGGGAGCTCGATCATTCAGTCCCATTATTTACAAAGCATAGGTTTAAATCCTACCATCTCACCCCGTGTGTGGTGGTTTGCGTCCATGTTGCCAAAAATACTGACATAGCCGTTATTCATTTGTCCGATAAATCTTTGACTGGTAAAATCACACGCTACATTTGCAGTGACTGCCATCATATGGTCAGTTCATATTATAGAAACATTTTGATAATGTGAAATTGTAAATTGGTATTAGGTGATGTCGGGCACGAATGAATGTTCCTAATCAATTAAGTAAAGTGAAATTCATTGACTACCGACCATGCTATACGGTGGTAAAGCAGGCTACAAACAGGACTTTACACGGGGCTTTATACATGCCATATCATGGTGAAGCAGGCTATAACCATGGCTTCATAAGGGGCTTTATAATGCCATATCATGGTGAAGCAGGCTATAAACAGGACTTTACACGGAGCTGTATACATGCCATATCATGGTGAAGCAGGCTATAACCATGACTTCATAAGGGGCTTTATAATGCCATATCATGGTGAAGCAGGCTATAAACAGGACTTTGCACGGGGCTTTACACATGCCATATCGTGGTGATGCAGGCTATAAACAGGACTTTACATGGGGCTTTATACATGCTATATTATGGTGAAGCAGGCTGTAAACAGGACTTTATACGGGACTTTATACAAGCCATATAATAGTGAAGCAGACTATAAAGAGGACTTTATACAGAGCATTTTACATGCCGTATTATGGCAAAGCAGGCTTTTAGATAGGGACATGTACGGGGCTTTATACATGCCATATCAAATTAAAACAGGCCATAAATAGGGCTTTCTACAGGCCATGTCAAGTTAAAACAGGCTATAAATAGGGCTTTATACAGGGCTTTATACATGCAATATTGAGGTGAAGCAGACTCTTAAACAGGACCTTACATGGGGCTTTATACCTGCCATATGATGGTAAAGCAGAATCTAAACAGGACTTTATAATGTGTTTTGTACGTGCCATACCTGAGTTAATTAGGCTTTAAACATTGATTTATACGATGCTTTATACATGTCATATTATAGTAATAACAGGACTGTAAACCGGACCTTATACATGCCACATCTTGGCAAAAAAAGGCTTTACAAAGGAAATTATAGGGGCTTTCATCTTCGTTAGATTCTGATATGTTAAGCTATCTACACCTTGACTGATCGATCCG
Source organism: Sinohyriopsis cumingii (assembly GCA_028554795.2). Lineage (NCBI taxonomy): Eukaryota > Metazoa > Mollusca > Bivalvia > Unionida > Unionidae > Sinohyriopsis > Sinohyriopsis cumingii. Next base: position 114,047,984 of record CM068825.1, read on the forward strand.
ATGTTCCACTACTTTATAGTATGTACATCGCATTGTACATCGGTCGAAATGGTGGAGGCAATATATTTCAAAAGGATACTTTGTAAGTCAGTCTGATTACGTACCAGAGAGAAGCTATTACAGGTGCATTTGAAGAAAAAGATGCAACGAAAACAACAATCTTTGAAAAATTAACAAATAATTTATTTCTATGGAAAAACACTATAAAAATGACAAAAAAATAAGAACTTACGGTTTTAAGAATCAAATCCAAAACTACTCCAGGACTTTATACGGAGTTTTATTCGTGCCATATAATGGCAAAGCAGGTTCTTAAACACGACTTTATACCGGGTTATATACATACAATACTGAGGTGAATCATACTCTTAAACAGGACCTTACATGGGGCTTATACATGCCATATGATGGTAAAGCAGACTCTAAACAGGAGTTTATGCCATATCCACGAATTAAATTTTAGAAATACTAATAATGAAATGTTCTAACTAATTAAAGTTCGAGTCCCGACAAAAAAAAATCCAAAATGGAAGGCGATGACTATACTGTAAGTAGTATTGGGGGCGCTCACCAGGTATTATGTACTTTTGAGAGAGTGACGTATGTAAGGTGAAGTTGTTTGCATTTAAAACATGCACAGTGGAGAGAATGTTGGCATACCCCTATGCTACTTTAATGTAATGTGGCTGACATTTCTTTGGATATTGTACTTTTGGAAACTGTACATGATCTAAGCACATTGTCAGCTAAAATGACTGCTCCCTTGTGCTAAACATATCAGCCTAAATTAGTCTAAAGTACACTATCCGCAGCAGCTATTAAAATAGGGAAAACGAATTTTGCCAGACTAAAAAATTGTCTCTTCTGAAAGTACAATGAATGAATTACCAAATATATAAAATGTAAAAAATGTTATCGATTCTTTTTTATACAATTTACCTCTGAAGTTCAGTAAGTAAAAATGACCAAGTGGAGCTATCACTTTTTTGAAAGGTGCATATCTGGAGTAAGGCCAAGCTGTATACTCCATAACCCATATTACACCCATCAATCATACACCAAAATAAAGGGAATTCAGCTATACGTAAGATATGTAAGGTCTTTTTAAATAGCCAGTATAACCAGTGAGGAAAGCCGGGGAAATTCTTTTTCCTTAAAATCCTATGCAAAATACGAAACTGTAGTGCGCCACCATTATGCTGTTATGTCTACAGTTTTTTGCTGATGCACAAACAATATTTCAGTGTTTGAATTTCCGAATAATATTTAAATAAATGTCTTTCTTAAGGAATTCTGTATGCCACTAAAATATTTCCAGGAAAATTAATTAATCTTTTAGAATCCAAAAAATTTGAATAAAAATTAAAATGTAACTCCAAACTGGTCACAAACAAACACGTTCCAGTGTAAAATCCCAACCGCCTAATTTCTCTATAAACAAAGGTTATACAGTAACTTGAGACGCAAAAGAAACAAATTCAGGATGAGGGTCACGTGATCACATTCTAGACTAGTTTAGAAGGTATCTACAAGTCTCATGGCACGTAGTCCAGTATAGCCTCGATTTCACTATTATCATTCACACATTAAAAATGAATTAAAAAAGTTGTTTCCTTGGTTCTCAATCAAGTCCAGGAACTAGGTCAACATAAGTTACAAAGTTCGGTGTTTCAACTAACAATCAGGTCAAACTATGTTTCTGGAAAATATCAAATTCCTAGTAAACAAAATTGCATTACTTTGACATATAATAAAATTAAAACAAAATGATTTTAAAACTTACAAACAATTAAATTAAATCAAATTTAAATCAAATCATACATACGTAACAGTACAAACACGAACCGGCGGTGGAAACTTGCTTATTTACGAGATCCATTCCAGCTGCGTGCTCCCTTGTTTTGATCGAGTAAGAACAGTGCTGAAATCTGAACAACTTGATTTTGATTGGATGCAGTTAACATATTTGAAGCACTGAAATATCGTATCTATCCGATAACATTTTAGATCAGTTAATATATCTGAACCTTAGCTAGCGAAGATGAGCTACATACAGGATCTTTCGGATAGTAGATATATACACACTATACTACTGCGGTATGGACTCTTTATAAGGCCCCGTCTAAAGTCTACCGTGCCAAGCGTGGATTTGTGGGGGGTTTTTTTAACAATTAATTCCACAAGTTCTTCAGTACATGAATATTTTCTTTATTTAGAAAAGAATTTAGGCTTTGAAAGACTGCACCAAACTAAGAAAATAAATTATATTAAACGGATTTATTTCTTTTCAATGTATCGTGGCTACTTCCGTTTCTCGGGTTAGTGTTAGAATCGTTCAAAAAACAGGTGTAACAAAGCATACCTATATTTTTACCTACAGGCATTCTTAAGTAACACATTTACTGCGTACAACAAATATTTTTTTTCTAATTTATTCGTATGTGTCCCTTTACGAAAACTAAAATTTTACGAATCTAGTAAAAAGATAACAATAGATTCTTTCATATAAGCACCCCGTAAAGACAGACAGGACAACAACAACAAAATATTTAAAAAATGGAAAAATGACGCTAGTAGCATATCGGGACCATATAATAATATCGCGAATATAAAGATGCAGAACGAAAAGAAAACCTTAATCTTATCGTCATTTATACTTCCCTCAGTATAGGATTATGTGATATAATAATTTAAGTATAATGACTACAGCTTTGCAATCAGAAAATTGTCATAATCATCATCTAGATTTCCATCCATAGAGGATTATCTGATGTAATGATTTAAATATAATGACTAACTTGGTTACAGTCAGAAAATTAAGGTTTTTTCTTAAAGCACGAAAAGAAATACTATTAACTAAAATGTAGGCACAATATAGGACAGAAAGATATAAAGAGTGTACACGAATATCTTCTTACCAAACTCTGGCAACGTTTACATATACATATATAGATAGATGATAGATAATGTGTCTTACATCGAGGGTGCAATAAGTAATTACACACACACACACACACACACACAGAGTATTATTGAAGGTAAAATATAAAAAGTGTTGTTGGCATGGTTATTTCAAGAGCCATATGCAAGTTCCGTTATTTTACACCAGCGCCATCAATTTTCATATTAATGTAAATAGATAAACAATTTGGACAAACAATTAAAAATATATATATAAAAACAAAAACAAAACTGTAAAATATTATTTGTTCTTCACTCTTGATTACTTTAATTGCTTTAACATTACTGTATTTTCATATCCGTTTCTTTACTTAGGGAGACCAGTCATTTACAGTTACCTGCTCCTGACTACTCATCAAAACCGTGTAATGGAAGCGATTTTTCATGAAAAAGTATAAACATAGCTTCTTAATACTAATGAAGTCGTTTTGAAAAGCTTCATAAACTTACTCTATATGTCCAAATTTGTATGAAGCGTTAGTTGTATGCATTTGTTTAGGACATAGGTTAATCATAGTCTTAAAAAGAGATGAAGGGTTGGTGTACGTTTGGGATGTCCCTAGTCCTACAATGTAAGACGTTTCAAACGTTATTTATGTTTTAGTGCTCGACGCCCAAAACGTAAGTATCAAGGACGAGGGCTTAAATTGTAGGGCTAGGATGTCCCTAAAGAAATTTTGTGAGAAATTAATCAAGGCATACTGTGAATAGCAGTGCAGATATAAAGAATATTAGTGATATTGAAAATTGATTTTGCATGTACAATATGAACAGTTTTTGAATTGCTGCAGTTGACCAGTGCTTCACTGGAGTTGCCTGAGCTCAGGGTTAGACCAACAAGTTAAATTAGTTGGTCTTCCTGATGGTCTACATTAGTATTCTTGAGGGAACCATATGTTAAAGGACCTCAAAGTCAACGTTAAGGCTAGGTCTGCACAGCTGCCAAACCGAAATTGGTTACCACTATATGTGCATAGCATTCGCCTGCCCTCCCGTTTGTTTGTACCCCGCTAACGTTTTTTAAAAACAAAAATGATCAAGAATATAACAAACGCACAAAACTTAGTAATTTCATTGATTTAGAATTTTCAACCTGTCGCCAAGGGGTCTCTAACTTTGTTGATGTGATGTTGTTTCAAAACAGTTGGAAGCTCTCAGTGTAAATGAGCGGACAGATTGCTCAGTGCACTTTTCTGGTGTCTAGATCAGTCCATTTCAGCAAAAATTGTCATCTGCTGATGCATCCAATATTTGCAATGGCTAGTTTGATATTTCTAAAACCACTTGAGCAAATAAGGAGGTACACATTAGTCCTAAAATGTAAGACATCAACCCTGATGTTTATGTTTTGGGGGTTGAGGTCTTACTACCCAAATAATGGCGCTGTTTAGCATGTTCTGATGTCAGTTAACATTGGAATGATAAGTCGAAGTTTCAGGAATTTTTCACACAATTGGGCAGCCCATATTGGCCCTTTTCTACATATTAAAGTCATAATGTTTTAGTCAGACTTTACTTACTCTGATGTCTTTTTTTCTAATAAATTCAAATTCTAACAGAAGCAAATGGACATGTTTTCAAGTTCTGTTGGTATAGGCTTCATTGATCTGGATTGAAATTTATGAAGTTATTTTTTTGTTGCTAAATGCTGTTTATCATGTTTTTTTTTTAGAAATAGGATTCAATATGCTTGCAGTTACAGTATTTTCAGTATAGTCAGGGATATTTAACCATTGTCATTGGTGTTATTTTATTAACCTAGCCATCAGATGCAGTGGACTTCTTGCTGTTATCACTTCTATACTGTTCCCTTGCAGCAAGAGGGGTCATTATGTGCCCAGCATTGCCTCAATGCCCTCCTTCAGGGTCAATATTTCAGTCCAACGGACCTGGCTGACATTGCCAGCCAGCTAGATGAGCAGGAGAGACAACAGATGGCAGAGGCAGGACTGCAGTCAGAGGCGTACAGGCGATTTTTAGAGGTATTTAGTATTTTCTGCACAAAGTTCTAGATCCTATTGGCATTTTGCCTCTTAAGCCTGACAGTACTCATCTGGTCCCTGAGATATTTAGCCTGTTAAAAGTCAGTTATGTCCCTCCTAACATTATATGATGGATTTTCTACTGGTCATCTTATTTGCATTAAAAACAATGCGTAGAAGTCAGCAAAAGTGAAAGTAATCAAACTTCATCGACATGGATGTGGATCCAGGGAAAGTGCATAATATCCACTGTCCCTGTATGGCAGGGCACATTTTAACTTCTTTTATGTAATAGAAAATGAAAAGAAAGAAATAAGAAGTTGATAAAAGAATGAAAATAGAGATCCTCATTTCAGTGCAAGATGTAAGTGACATCTGTCCCCAACCATGTGATATTTTGCATCCACAGAAATGGGTAAACAACCTCTTGACATGTAACATGCAAGGTACTCGTATCTTCTCTCCTAACAATTTAGAAGTAAAAACACATGTGAAGTAGCATAAACATTAAGAAGAAGAGGGAGACAGTAAAATAAAACAAAAACTGCTGCGAGATCATGTCCATGTGGACTTGCATACACAATAAGATTAGTTAAGTTTATAACTGAACTCTGTCTTTTGAATGTCTGTTTAAAGGGCTGTGGATGAAACATTTAGATTTAGTTCAAAAAATTAAAATAGTAGCAATGACCAGACTGTGTATGTGCACAATGGAGTGTTCTTGTCTTTTTATCTTTTTTCCTATTTAACCCATTTTATCCTGTTTACCAATTTTAACCACAGTGCCTGATTCCTGAGAAGCAATTCTAAATACATTCTGGAAAAACAGAGCATCATACTGCAGCAGCAGCAGAAATTCTGATGACCTTCACTATGTTTACTAAAAATGTTGTAACATTGTTATTTCCTTTTTAAAGTATATAAAACTATGTATCTCTGAAAAGGTAATAAAATTAGCAACACAGTGATAGGTGTTTTTTGTTTTTTTTATAATTTACCAATGTACATGCTCACAATTGTATTTTGAAATATGATTTGAAAGAAGAAAAAAACAAATTAAAACCTTACCATGATGTTCAGTGAATCTTTTGTTCATGAAGATGAATTAAATGCTCCTAATAGTATGTGAATAAAATAAAGATAATTCTGTTTCTGTTATTTTGGTCCAGATTTGAAGTTTCTAGCACTGTTAGTTCAAAAGGTATAATAATTTTACTAAACAAAATGCCTGGAACAATTTGTTTACTTCACATTTTAAAACATGTACTTTAGCGTGCAGTTTCTCATGAAAATTTATCACAAATTATCCTAGAAATCTTTCAGAAAGATAAAGGTAATTAATGTGTACAATTTTTGTGCAAATTTTGAAGTCCACATCATCACTATGTCAGTAATAACAATATTACTTTAATTTAAATTGTGGTTGTAACCAAGGTGAAAAATCATCCCAGACCTGTTCCTCGTGAAAGCCATCAAAGTCAGCTTCATTCTCTGAATCACTGTCAAAAAGTGCATGAGGCCATGCATCATCTCTTTCATCAACTTGATTCAATTCTAACCCATCATTTAAGCCAGTATTATATTATCATCAGAATCCAAATCGTCAACTTCAGTGTCACTACCCTCGCTATCAACATCTATGTTTGCATCTGAATTGTCGTCCATCATTTCATTGATTGATTTTCAAGCCAACAGTTTCCTTTCTAACCATGTTTTTAAAAAAAAAAAATTCACTGTGCATGCATTTTTTAACTGTTTCCTGTGTTGGTGAAGAAGTACACAAATATTTGTGATGTATAACACATGTTTCTAGAGACACTACACACATATGTAGTAGAGTACGACTGTAGTCGTATTTAGGATAAAATGGGATGCTATGACAATAATCGTATTAAGATAGAATGAGGTATTATGACCATAGTCCTATTCAGGATAAAATTGGTTAAAATTTGGTATTTTGAGTCTTCTCTCTCTCTCTCTCTCTCTTTCTATATATATATATATATATATATATATATATATATATATATATATATATATATATATATATATGCACACACACACATGCACACAGAGGTCATAGGTTCAAACCCTGGCCGAGTCATACCAAAGATTTTTAAAATTGGACTGGCAGCTGCCTCACTTGGTGCTCAGCATTAAGAGGTTAGTGCTAGGACTGGTTGGCCTGGTATAAGGATAATGTGACTGGGTGGAACATGAAGCTACATGTCTCTGGCATGATGCCCCAGCACTAGGCATCAGTATCAACTGCCAAACTGCAGACATAGCAATTTGACTAAAAAATTTAAGCAATTTTAAAAATCTAAATCACACACACACACACACACACACACACACACATACATAGAGATGTCCTGAGATTCCATACAGTTTAGAAAATTTGTCTTCATTAGTGGATTCTGAATGTAAGTGACATAACATGCACCATCTAATGTCAAAACTAAAGCAATTGCTACATGTCACATTCTATGAAAATTTCATTACAATTCACACTGAGAATTTAGTCTTTTTGGAGTCAGTGTTTAGCCCTTTGAATCAGAATGATTTTTTTGCCAACCTTGATGATTTTTACCATATACTTTCTCAATACCTACCAGTAAGTATTCATGTACATAGATCTGTATTAAATGCTTGCAATTGGATCATCATTTTTTCTGGTTATAATTTTGGAAAGGCTTAGCTGCATTCTTTGGTAAGAAGTATCTACTGTAGACCGTTTAATTCATACAGAAAACAGGAAATAATCCCCACAGCAAGGCAATCTATATTGTCTTAGATTTTTTTCTTCCTGTTTGTCCACTAGAAATGTTTGAATTTTATGACAGTTTTACATTTTGCACAATCCTTCCTGTAGTATTTACACACATTTTCTTTGAAATAATGTAGATTGTGTTTTTTGCAAACTAAAATATTCTATAAGTTGTTGTCTCACTTGAATGGTGGTAGATTTGGGAAAATCTGCTTTAGTCACTCTGATTGATGGAAGGTTATTAGGTTTTTCATTAATGTTTAATGTATATTTGGAAATCCTGGAGAGAGTGTTATAACAGTGGCACATGGTCTGATTTCACTTTTAGTTTCTTCTCAAAAGATATTTCTTTGTAACATATTCAATCTTTGAATTATAAAGGATAGTCATGCTTTTGCAAGTAAAGCATTGTTACCAACTGATGTCTTCATTTTCTGAGCAAATTTGTTTTATTTGTATTCCAAGTCCCTAGGATATTGCACACTTCATAGCTGAATGACTTGATTGAATATGGAGATTTTAATGTTTGTCAGTGGGTTTGATATTGGTTTCTTTTGATGTAGCCCCTCTCTAGCAATGTCATGGTGCCCATTTTTGCTGAAGAATACACATCTCTGCTTGAATTCTTAAGTATATTGAATTTACTAGCCTGTAAAATTCCATGAATTCTTCAAGTCCATGGATCTATACACTCCAGATATTGTCAACAAATTGCCAGTATGCATTTGTTAGTTGTTTTCATTGCTGAAACAGTTCATCTACCCATTCTCCCATGTATGTACTTGCATAATTTTTCATTTCTAGGTATGATCGAATGACTGTGCCTTCAGTTTGCAAGTACTGTTTTTTGGCAACCATAAAATTATTCTTTGCAAAACTGTATTTAGCATATCTAAGAGTAAATATGTAGGGACCCTTTTACAAGTAGGGAACTCTGTAGGGACTCCTTTTTACAAGATTCCTATGCTGATCTTTGTTTACACACTTGCTCTTTTTCAACAAATTTTGCCAACTTCTCAGTTGCATGGTTTCTCCTTTTAGCAATTATTTTCTGATAAATCTTAGGAATGGCTTGTCATTACATATATGTTTGTGAGCTTTTGGTATGGTCCTGCATCTGCCATGCATCTGTTAACAATTCCTGTATTCATCTTCTAAACCGCCAGGCCCGTTCTGAGCAAATTTGGCACAGAGCATCATGATATGAAGAGCTTTCAAATCTATACAGTTGGTGCTAGTATGCTTCAAATATAGTCACTGTTAGTAAAATTGGAAAAGTAACTGTTACTAAAACTTTAAAAATTGTAAAATAACATCTTATACAAAGCTGAATAGAAGTTGACCAAACTTGACAGAAATCTTTCTGGCATGAAGATCTTTCAAGCTTATACAAATGATACTGATCTGCCATCAAATATGGCAGCCATTACTAAAAACAACAAAATTCAAATGACTTTTTCCCCAAACTTCTTAACAGAATTGTATATTTAAATGAAATTATCTTGGCATGAAAACCTCCTAATTTTGTTTAAAAATGATGCCAATCCCCTGTGTATCAAATGTTACTAAACAGAAAGACATTTCAATATCTACACAAATGTTTAACAGAATTTGATAAAATTTGACTGAAGGCATCCTTGTGAAGAGGACTTTGAATTTGTATAACTTATGCTTATCTGCATTTAGATATGGCCACCATTACTAAAAATAGAAAAACCTTTAAAAATGGCTGCTTTTCGAAAACTGCTTAACAGATTTTGACAAAATTTGACAGCATTCTGGCAATGAAGGCTGATGACAACTGACAATTAGATTTGTCCAATGTTACTAAAAATTGAAAAAAGCTTAAAACTACTTCCCCCAAACCACTGAATACCATAAAGCATCCTGCCATGAAGACATGAATTTTGCAATGATGCCAATCTGCCATCAATCAAATATGGCCATTGTTTTAAAAGAAATAGACGAATCTTGATGAAACTCTTTGTTATAGAAATTTGAATAAACTTGGTAGAAATCATCTTGGTATGGACACCTTTCAGATTTGCAGAAGAAATACCATAATACGATAAGGAATGACTACCGGTACCTTGATTGTACTGACTTAAATATCTGGTTTCAACTGCAAACTTCAAATAGCCAGATCTGCTGTTATATAATGCAGATATGGACACGATTACTAAAAATGAAATAAATCTAAGGGGCTCATTCTTAAAAACCTCAAACTGAATTTAACCAAATTTTACAGAAAGCGTCTTGGCATAGAGAGCTTTCAATTTTGTACAAATGATGCTGATCTGCATCAGATATGGCTGCCATTACTGAAAATAGAAAAACCTTTAAACTCTTCTTCACAATAAAAACACTCAAGAGAATTTAACCAAATTCAGCAGAATGCATCCTCTTTAAAGTTTATCAAAATGATGCCAATCTGCCATCAAATATAGCCACTGTAACTAAAACTGAAATCCTTGCAATGACTTCAAAAAGAACAAGTAGGAGAATTTGGCCAATTGTAATGGAAACATCCCAGCATAGAGGCCTTTCAGTATTGAAGAAATGATGCTGATGTGCCATCATGAATGTATGAAAAATAAGAAACATTGAAACAGTTGTTTTTATAATGTGTGCAATCAATGGCTTTGGAAGAAATTTCTTCAGAAAACGTGATACTGATCAAGATTTTTTGTTTTACACTTGGCAGATGTAAGGCAGGTGAGCAATATCAGACCCACTTGGGCATTTTTTTTACCTACTGGGTTTTAATAGAAACTTTGTTAGCATGGTTTAGCAAAATCCATGTGATGTAAACAAAAGAAATTTGGTATGCATGTTTATATGCCTATATGAATGACCTAATAGCAATTTTTGCAATTTTATAGTTCAGATCTACTTTTGAAGCGAAAACAATTCCTTTGCAACTTACTCAACTGGTTTAACTTCAGGGTCTTGATAACAGTCATAGATGACGTATGTAAAGGTTTAAGTTAAAGTTTTTTATTTTGCTTTTATTTCCTTCAGTCATCAATGGGTTCTGTTTATAACTGGAATGTTTCATTATTAAACAAAGTTAATTATTTTGGTGGCATACTCATCTTGTTAACCTTGGGTTCATAGATATGCAAGAAAAGTTCAAATAGAATTAGATTTCAATGTATCCTGTGAGCATGGGATCAACATGCAGTCCATCCGTAGTGTTGCAGATGTCAAAACATAACAGCCTTGGTGTATCTATGATGACAGATATTGATAACAAATCAAAATTTGTTCGAGATGGGAAACATATATATCAATCAGTTAGTAATTGAATAATACAAAATCTTGTTGATACAAGATCATGAGCTAAAAAATATATGTTATTCACATGACTTGAAAGAGAAATAAAATCTTTCCAATTACAGATATACCGTAATACTTGCTGTGTTGTTTGCAGTTGGACTAGACTCATAAGCATGTATATGCAGTAGGTTTAAATTTGACACCAGTACCTTGACTCAAGATGATCTTTTTCGTTTTTCAGCAACCATCCAGTAATTATGATGATAGTGGCTTTTTCTCTGTCCAGGTGATAGATAAAGCCGTTAGAGTTTGGGCCTTAGAGTTGGTGCCATACAACTCAAAGAATCCAGTAGCCAGATTTGCAAGACAGGATCCTACGTATGTTTAAAGATACAGTTTAAAGTCTTTCTGGGTTTGTTAGTGGTTCAGAAGGTTTGAATTGAACCAGGTTTCTGAAGGCGCTAAAAATATACAATGACTCCTGGATAATGTGCCAGTTTATTACAGTATAAAACCCCATTATATAATCACCCCTCCTCCCTCACTTCTTGAAAATGCTAGTACCATTTGTACACCTTATTCAGATTTAAGTGCAACCCACAACAACTACCATATTTGCTGGCCTATAAGACGGTACTTTTTTTTCCAGAAAATCTTACCTTCTTCTTATACTTCAAATCGATTTATGTATGGGTTTTGTCATCTGAATCGCTGTTGTATGTTCATAATTTTCCATGTGAAAAAATTATTCAAAAATATGAAAAATAATGTGTACAAAATTATTTCATTTTGGGAATGAGATCATGTATGAAAAAATATAGGACCCCACATTGAGAAAGATTTTAAACAATTACATGATTGGCAGTACTAAAAATTAATGTACATCAGATGTAATTGTGCTAAAGCAGCATGCATTTGTAATATATGTTGTTGGTAATATACGTTGTTTAAATTTGATACATGTGCATTAGAATTGACAAGTTAGAAGATGAATAAACATGACAAATTCCATCACAGTTTTCTCATTGCACCTCATGATCAAATAAAAAATATGCCCATTATGAGAGAGGGAGAGGCTGTACTGTTCACTTACTTGATGGCTGATCTTACTCATTGTACAAAAGTGCAGTACCAGATTTCATTAATACCACTAGGTAAGCAATTCCTTCTAGTTTTAGTTATCACTTCCATTGTCCAAGAATCACATGGCTTTGTGTGGTATTTACATGCTAATTAAATATGCTACAGCTGTAGTCAGATTTTCAAAGCTAACACCTGTTTGAGGTCAAGATTCGGCAGGCCAGATCAGATTAATGAGGTTACCAATAGGGAAATGTGGCTACCCATGGGTATTATGTATACGGTACCTTATAATGAATGGAAATGCCAGGTGGTTACTTGTGTAAATTTCTCAACCAGCGACATCTTTTGAACTTGCCAATAGGACTGACATCAATTTGAAGTATCATAAAGCATGAGCAAAGATAAAAAAAACAATAGCTGCCTAAGTACATGTACAGGAAAAGTACATGTACTCAAAAAAAAAAAATCTGATTTGTTGGGAGTGGAGGGATTGTTGTACTTGCCAAGAAAATTAGTATGCGAAATGATCATTCTTGGGATTTAACCTAAGAGAAGTCTATATGGATATGATTGTTTTGAATATTTAAACCCTGAAGGAGTATGGTATGTACTTAATTTTTTATATTTACTATTTAATTTGTTAATGTTTTCTCTCTTTGACAAAATCTTCAGCTAAACAGGGGCAATAAGGTTAAAAAAAATGTGATTAGCTTTAATCTCCATATATATATATATATATATATATTGGGCCGTATTTTACTTTCTTCACAAAGTGCAAGGAGAAAAATGTGATGGAATACATGTGTATCTCTTCATGTCTCTTTTCCATAAAATTATGGAAAAAGCATTGTAGCATTAATGATGTAATTTCCCTATTTAAGTCAGGGTCGGCAATGTCATTCCACCTCTCCGTCAGACAGGGTGAGTATGCCATTAGTCTTGATCTGACAGATGTGTACTCCCATGTCCCTATCCACCCTATCTAGTTTCCACGTTTACTGCCACACCGTTACCAACTCACCATTCTTCCCTTTGTCCCTCATCAGTCCCTGGGCTTTCACTCACACTAGGGATTCCACTGTCTCCCTGTTCCAGGCATCTTCATCTACATAGACAGCATTGTACCTGGTCAGCATCTTAAAGAAACACATAGTAAGTTCTATCCTACTCCAAGGCGGTACGATCTTCCTTCTCTGCTAGATCATCCAGGTCTTTTCATGACCTGAGAAATTCAGACCTCCACACATCCCAGAATTACATTCATTTGGGACTTCTTAACCAACCAGAATCTGGCTCATGCCCTTGTGTTCATGCCCCTTTTAGTTCAAGACTTGGATTTCATCGGGAGAGATCTTGCAACTCCTCGGCTATTATACAGCAGCGGACTTGACCCCGCTTAGCCATCTTATCATGCGGGCTTTGCCAGCACATTGGCAACCCATTTTACATACTCTTAATCAAGCACTCATGACCACATCCACATCAGTTGGGCAGTCCAGGCTGGCTGACCATTGGAATCCTGCTGCAGAACCCTGGCAGAAAAGAACGTAAAGTACTGCTGCCAATGCACATGGTGGGAGTACTCACTTGTTGCTGGCCATCCCTACTGTTAGTGACACCTGGGGAAACATCTCTATGCATTTATATCTTAAAAAGGAAGGCTGTCATCAATACCTTTCATTTCTATAAAAATCTATCTTGGATGTGAAATGGTACTCAATCTATCTGACAACACTGGTGGTGACCTATATTCTCAAAACAGGGAGGTAACAAACCACTTGTCAAATATTCTGATTTGGCATGTTCTACATGGGTGCAACAATCTCCATAATCAATATACAATTCAGACACCTTTTGGTTGCATCTGTGGCCTCGCCGAGAATCAGTCCAGAAGGGGTCATGTCCTTCACATGGAATGTCCCCTCCATCAGTTGGTCGTCACTTGGATTTGAGCACATCAAGGGCATCTGATGATCGATTGCTTGGCGATGAGGTGGAATCAGCAGCTACCTAGCTTCATCTCCACGGTTCCAGACAAGGCAGCTTGGGCAGTGCAATGCACTGTCATCCACCTGGGAGTGGTTGTGGGCCTGTGCCACCTCTCCTGCAGTGCTACAAATATGGGGTCAGAATGGCAAGATGACTCCGACAGCCCCTCTTTGATGACACAAGCCCTGTATCACTGATCTAATTTTCCCAACAATAAAACACACAGGAAGATTCTGGCCAACCTGAATCAATGCTATCTTCATGCTAGGCTTTTACCAGGACAGTCTTGCGAGTCAGACAATTCAAACCTTCATTTGTGGCGAGAATCTCGAGTGTAAGCATCTCTATTGCCCATCTGTGTGACTCTGTCCCTCAACTGGCTGACTTTCTCTGGCTCTGTTCTTGGAGGAGAAACAGTCGGACCCCAATCATTACCAAAGGTTACCACTCTATGATATTGGCTAAATTCCTTTATCATGGCAATATGTTTGTGTGGCATATAGACCTATCAGATCTTTTTGACAATGTTGGTTTCCTTGACCAATATCCCTTTATTGTCTCCATAGGGATCGAATCAGTTTTTTTTATAACATGGTTAGATTCGAACCCCTTGAAACGTTTTGCCTAAACATTGCTAAAGTCATTATCATACAGACCATGTTTACTGATAGCTTTAGCTTCAAAATAAAGAGTAAGAGGGATGCATCCACTTTATGTTCACCAGAATTTTCTTCAGATCAGAGGTTTCAGTGGCTCTTGTGATACCATCAGGATTTGTAGCCCAGAACAGATTACCGTCTGTTGGTAGTCAACCCATGTCCATGCTTGCTCTCTTCCTTTGCCAGGTTGAGAAAAGCAGCCATGCAAGATTCTGTTTGCACTCTCAGGGATCTATGATATTGGACGCATTGACGTTGAGCATAATAAAGAGCTCTCAGATATGTTTGACAATTTTGATCTTCAGCAACCAAAATCCATAACATTGTTTCCAAAATGGAATTTGGCTTGGGTTTTAACTTAGCTCAACTCAAGCAAGTTTGAATCACTTGCTCATGCTTCGAAAAGTTTCTATCATACAAGACATGCTTCCTGATAGATTTAGCTTTTGCATTCAGAGTCAGTGAGCTACATGCTCTTTCAGTCAACCCAAACTACTTTCTGTTCATTTTGGATCATTCGATAGTCCTTCTTACACAACCAGGCCTAGTTGCCAAGAATCAGTTGCCGTCCGGTGGTAACCAACGAGTCATCATTCATCTTTTCCACAGACAAGTCTAGAGTGGCAGCCATGCAAGATCCTGTCTGCACCCTGTACTTATATGCACAGACAAGTCATGGCATGAGCAACATCTATTCTTGTAGCTTACTGCTCCGAAGTTTCAAGCAATGTCTGAGACAGAACACAGGATATTACACTTCACACTTTTTATCCCTTCTGAAGGGGTCATATGCTTGGTCTACTCTGGTGTCTCACTAAATCAGAGTTGCCTCATGTCTGCACCCTTAAGCACTACTTCGGACAGCGGTCTAGAGCGTTCACCATTACGGATTACTGTTGTCTCACCTCAGTCTGCATTGGTCCAAGTCTTGGGCTCGGCCAAAGTGTGTATGTGAGAAAGCTTGCCAGTAATTCTCGTGGGTCAGTGGTCTTCCAGGTTTTTCTTCCGGGTTCTTCCTCCACCATTTATACTGGTTGCCATGTATAGCCTATATTGTGGTGAAAAATTTCATTAAACCCTACAACAACAACAACAACACACAGACAAGTCATGGCATGCGCAAACATCACTTCCTTCTGGTCAAGACCGGAAAAACAAGGCATCACCCCTCCAGCTCTTGCTTCATGGTTGAAGTGGGTTATGTACTCAGCGTACTCTGATGAGATCTCTCAAGATCAGAGTCACCTCATGAGGATTACAGCTCATGAGATTAGAGCCATTTCTGCGAGCCTCGCTTTCGAATACACTGTTTCAATATGGGACATTATAGAAGCTGTTGGCTAGCATGCAGAGTCAACCTTCTTGAGTTTTTACCTCAGAGATTTAGCGTTGCAGAGATAAACATTGGATCTGGTAGCTCCGGTGGCAGCAGCACAGACAACCAACCAGACCCAAATAGACCAATTACCAGAGCCTATTTTCTTTGCTGGATTTGCCAGTGAAAATTTTGGTTGGTGAGATCTCAACTTCATCTTCTCAGCCATATATATGAGTCTCAGAACAAGGGATCATGGGTTGTGTTGCTAAGATCATTAGGAGAATGGGTTATCTTTCATATGGGGAATCCAGCCACTCATCTCCAGAAGGATATCTGAGTTGGGCCTGATGCTTAGCATCCCCTCCTCCTATTACTTATTCTCCTAACTTAGTGTGATTGGGGAATGTATTCAAAGGATATAGCAAATGTTTAATGTAAATTATGTTTCTCTGAGAATAATTACCCAATCACATTACATAAAACCACCCCACCATGTGAGCGTCAGCGTTAATAACTTGCTAAGCTAAAAACTGGTGACACCTGCTGGTATCACGGGGAGGTAGTGTGCAAGTGTTGCTGCCTTTTGTCTATCTAAAAATAGACAGGATAAGATGATTTTTGTATTTTAGTAGGGCTGGATTAGCGAGGTAGTGGGCTAATATTCCTGATTTAATGTGATTGGGTAGGTATTCTCGGAGAAACATAATTTACTTTAAAAATTTGCTTTTCATAAAAGCATATGGAAGGAAAAGTAAAATAATCCCTGCATAAATTAAAATACATGCAGGTAAATGTGGCTTTGTACTAATGCACATCAAAAACGTAGTAGAAAACGTTACAATAGCAAACTTCTCCACCCCTATAACTTAAATGGTTCTTTTCCAAAGTTGCATCAACTGACTCATGTACATCATAGTAATAAAAAGCTGACATGTATTACTGACATTTAAGAAAATAAAGAGAAAAAATAGTGTCAGAATTTAAATATTTTCATAATTCTGAGTATTAAGAACATGAATAACTTCAGTAACTTAATAGATAAAAGACCAGATGGGGAAATATATAGAAACTGACCATTTGTTTATATTTTACAAGGTAGTTAGTGGGGGCAGAAGTTGAGTGTTAAGAAAAAACTTATCTTAGGTTAAAGAAAAAATATGTCTTAGTTCACAAGAAAAACTTCCTTCCCACACAAGAAGATATTGGGAAAGTGAAGTGTCAGTAGATGTGTGCAGGATCGACTAATACAGCTTTTGAGGAAACAAATGTCCAGTAACAGTTTAATTTTATTTAGGAGCTTTAGTTATTGATATATCATGGCTTTGTTGACTTTGATATGACCCCTATTCTGTGTCTTGTTTTTCTTCATACCAATTTTTACTACTTTATACTATTTGAGATATATTGGCCTGATTTGATTACCGTATATACTCGCATATAAGCCAAATAATTTAGGAAAAAATAAAGGCCTGGAAAAAGGGGGGGCCGGTTTTATCCGCAGGCCAGTGTCTAAACTTATATGTTTTTATGTCTTTTTGTTGACTACTGTAATAGTTGTAAATCTTGGGACACGAAATAATAATTTTTTCCTTGTCCTAAGACATAGGCATGTGAAGAAAAAAAATTCTGTGACCCGACAATTATTAAACTGTTAAAAAGTAATATGATTAATTTTTTTATTATTTTGCATGTGTATATTTTCTGATTTGTCCAACACAAAGCTAAATAAAGGTAAATATAGACTAAATAATTCACGGGCCGGTTGAGTTTACCAGGGAGACCATGCTGAACTATAATATACAGTACTTACACAGTGCAAACAGCACATAGCGTCACTTAAATCCTTACTTATTCCCAAACATATTAGACACAGATTTTGCTTTATTCATTGTTTCGACCAAATTGCATTCTTTTAGACAACATTTCAGCCAGTCATTAATAGTCGTTTCATTTACGTTGAATTACGCGCTCATGAGTTACTCATTTTCAGTGATATAAGCGATCCTACAAATTGAGGTAATATTTTTAAAAAGGTATGCACGTTTAATTTTACAAGGCATTTGACCATCATAATTGACATGTTCACGAAGAGTGGAAATAATAAAGACTAAAATTATATAGATCAACTAAGATCAACATCAGTTAATTTTAGTTTTGTTTTAGCTGAACAATCATCATAACTTTCCACACAGTGGAAAGCTTGATGTTTCGGCATCTCCTATGTTGATAGTCGGCGAATTTGTCTTTCATTTTGCGACAGCAGTACAGGCCATCTAATCATTAAAACCCTGAAACTGGTTTGTGATAAGAGGGAATTTTGACCGGTAACTATACCGGTACATTTATGTGTAATTGCCTTTTATTCCATAATATTAGCACAATTACTGTAGTTTTGTAAAATGGGGTATAAGGCATACCTATGAACTTTTCAAAAGCAAAGTCGGGAGACTGAATAAAAGAAATAGAGATTGGGACCTAAAATCAGGAGTTTTTTTGTGGCATTTTTAAAGCCTTGTTTTCACTAAATATTGATTGATCTTCCTGGTCCAATATGCGTGAAATTTGTAAAAAGTCTCGCCGTTTCTCCCTGTAATATGCCCTGTTTTCTCCCAGGACGTGCCCTGTGTTCAAATTCTGGTCAGCTGTGGTCAAACTGCACAATAGCTAAAGATTAGTCTTAAATAAAGAGGCAAGAAAGCCAGCGAGACTAATTAAAAGTTAATTCTTATCTGTGCAACTATTTTGTGAAAACGATTGGCCCTCCGTCATAATTCAAAGAAACCATGTTCTACACTATTGTGTGGGGCTCTGAGTGGTCTAAAGTGCTCACCGTTATGGATCACTGCCATCTCACCTCTGTTTGCATGAGTTCAAGTCTCAGCCTCAGCTAATGTTGGTACGTGAGAAAGCCTGCCAGTAGCTTCTCGTGGGTCAGTGGTTCTTCCTGGGGTTTTCCAGGATTCTTCCTCCACCAATTATACTGACTGCCATGTATAGCCTATCTTGTGCTGAAAAATGGCGTTAAACCCTACAAAAACAACAACAACAACAACAAGAACACTATTGTGCATTACGCAAGCACCAGCAATTGATTGGAAAATAAAGGGTTCCCAATTTTGTTGAAGTAAAGGTACCAAAATAGCCAGCCTCATTGTACTGTACATGTGGCAGCTATTTTCCCCTCTTTGTATACCTGACCTTATTCCCTTATTGTCAACTCGTAAAGCATTTAGTATTGTTTATTTTAAAACCTGTATTCTGAATTAGTTTTTTGAGGACAAATTTGTTGTGCGGTATGTATTTTCATTCCTTCTTTTAATTTAACGATGGTAAGTAACATTGGTATATATGGTATAAAAATGCCAGGTGTTCACTCGTGTAAGTTTCTTTCATGGGAGTGGCGCTATAGCATATGGAGTTACAGCATTCGCAGTGATCATTCTTGGGATTGAAATTGTGGACGATTTTATTTTTATGGTTTATTTTATTGTTCTGGTTTATTTTTTTATTTTTTTGTTATTGTAGAGGTAAAAAATAATCATTAATTTACGTGAATAATGTTTAAACTTAACATTCTATTTAGTGAAGAAGCAAATTCTTTATAGTAAAGTAATTATTTCGTCACAACAATAATTCACAGGAGTTACAACAGAACATGTAGGACTTTCCTTGTTTAGAAGTGAAAATCGAAGACAATTAATAATCGGAAGTTCTCTGCAAAAATCAGAAGATATGAAATTGGGAGGTTGGCTTGGAGCAACCCTGAATATTGTGAGTTTTTTTTTCCTCCCGGCTTGAAAGTTGACAGGTATTTTGTAAGGTTGCTTACATCAAAGCAAACAATAACTCAGCTTTATGGTATTAGCATAATTGTTGCAGCATTATTTCTGAACCTTTATTATTATATTTTAGAAATATCATTAAAGTTTAGAGAGCAATGGTGCCCATGATTCAACTGTTCAGAGATTAATCAAACCTACAATGTACATGTGGTAGCACCATTATGTATATAAGTTCAGTAGTCTAATTGTGAGTGTTGAATCGAATCGTATTGTTTGTTCATTGTGTTGTCATACTGGGATTACATTTTAATGAGTTAGGTATTTACAATTTCAAAGCAAAGTGAAAATGTAATTACCAGTGCATTGATATAAAATGTCCAATGCAATAATGCATAAATAAACAATAATCGAGTCAAAAGGGAGAGGTAGTGTTACATCAACTCGCGATTGCAAAATTCTTGTCATCATTCGATCAAATTATATACAAATCTAAATTAGGAAGAAACAATAAGAAAACAGAAAATTAAATAAATTCCTTTATACCATTTCTTTTTAATAATCATGCATGCCAAGCTCGAGATAAGTATACATGTATTTTTTAAAGTATAAGTTTGCCTGAATAAATGCATTTAGAACTTACCTCGTGCATCTTGTGATGTCTCCTCAGAGTTGTAGGTCGGATTATACATGGGTCATGCACATTTTTTAGTGTTTTTAACTGTTCAGTTTGGGGGTCAGCTTATACGCGAATGGGCTTATACGCGAATTTATACAGTATATTTTTGTACTTGCAAATTAAATTGTGATCGAATGATATCCCTTTTATCAAGAGCCATCTGCCCATTTTGCTGTGTAAATGCAATGATGTCACAAGCAGTTTTCCAACAAATTAAATGAAGAATTTTCCTTCCCACAAGTAATGGTCATGCCTGTCACTTTTTTTAAACTTTGTCTAATTTACATCATTAATGTAAAATGTTCCTGTAATCAAAATTTTAGTCAGATTGTTTAAAGGAAGAGAATAAAGTTGATTCACCTTTTGTTACTTTTCTCATCCTAAACTTGTTTTTTATTAGGAGCTATTTAGTTAATTTAATTTGCTTATAATATCATGATTATCCCCACACATGTGATGGCATTGTTCTCCACAAGTTTAAATTTTTTTAAAATAATAATATTGAAATGCACTTCATTTGCCTGTCCATCCATTTTTCTGTTTTGTCAGTCATGTCTTATCTTTGACACTCGGTACAGGCCAATTGACACTGATATTTTAATTTGGTAATTTATAGCCCATTTCATTATTGGCAATGTTGACATTATTGTAAGACTGTAATTTAAATTCGTTTCTTGTCTTTAACAGGCAACAGAAAGCATACATCTGTAATTTCCGTGAACACTGGCTAACCATCAGGAAGCTTGGTTACCAGTGGTTTAATCTGAATTCCCTGCTGACTGGTCCAGAGCTGATCTCAGATACCTACTTGAATATGTTTCTCACACAATTACAAGAGGAAGGTGAGACATTTATTAAAAGTAGAAGGAAAGAGGAATAAATATGGGAAAAGCTTGACACATTGAGATCTACTTTATAACTGTTGGATATTGGACAGTGTCTAAACCTGCAAACTCAAGAAGGTAGACGTTTAGCTCACCTGGCCAAAATGTCTGCTGAGCTTATGGTATTGCCCAGCATCAGTTATTCTGTGTGTATTATTCATCATGCATCTGTTTGTCAACACTTGCTTATGAATACTCTATAGATCTATAGACTTCATTTCTGATCAGAATTGTTATGAGAGTTGACCTATTCAACCTTGGTCTTAGAGGTCAGCTGCCTATCTTTATATCCAATTTTCAGAGTGGCACAACCCTGTTTAAAAGCTGTCATCAGAATATGGGAGTACTTCTGGGCAGGATATTTTCAGTAAACTTATTCAGCATCAAACTTAAAAGCATAGTGAAGTGTTTTCATCCAGGAACTGACTGCTCATTTATATGTTGAGGACTTTTTTGATCTCTTATAGCTAAAAGGTTATGTATACTATTGAAGAACCATTGCAATTAGCTTAAACAGAGGTCACAAATGTGCAGAGAAAATGAATTCCAATTTTCGAAAAATAAAGCTATTTGCATGAACTTCTGCCTCTGCATTAAATTTATAATGACCTATATTTTCTCACAAGAATGACTTACAAAAATGGTACTAACAGCTGCCTCGCTTGGCACTCAGCATTAAGAGGTTAGTGTTAGGACTGGTCGGCTTGGCATCATGTCTGCAGCATGATGCCCCAGTGCTAGACGTCACTATAAAATGCCACACTGGAGACATCATAGCGATATGACTGAAACATTGTTAAAGTTATGTTCAAAATTCCAACTTGCACACACACACAAACACACACACACATACACATATTTACTCCTGTTGTGGAAGAGACCAAATTTAAGATATGTTTCCAGTGGTAGCAAACTTTCCTTCCACATATTAGATACCTCAGGAACAATGTTAGAAAACTTTGGCTGTAATACGAAACACAGATTGGAGAGTATACTTGGGACAATAAATTTTAAAGTAATAATTTTATACACTATGTTCTGGGACACAGTGTTTTTTTTTATAGTCATAAGCAGTGGGACACATTTTAAATAATTTGAAAATTACATGTCAGAAATGCACTCGAACTTTTATTGAAAATATTAAACTGTATATTTGCGATGAAACTCCTTAATCCACCAAAGCATCACTGCATCAACCCAACCCTTTTCTTGCATATTTTCAGTGCATTAATATTTTCTAGCTTCGTCATGCCATGATAATTGAAGGCAACACATCTCCTGCTGTGGAAACTGCATGGACTAAAATTAGATTTGTTATCATCACCAGTTGTGTAAATTCTAATACTTTTAACCCCATTCTAATTGACAGTCCATCCCGGAATGAAATCAGATTATACTGGAGTTTCATACATGTTAATGGTCATGTTGGTGAAATCATCTTCTCCGCTGACTTTCATGAATTCATGGAATGATTTTATTTTCTCCTCCAAATCTTCTGGGAAACACTGGGTCGTCAGTGTCCTTGCATGAAGCATTAGATTGTGTCACAAAAATGTTTAAGTTTTAATTTATATTCAGTGTGTATGTGTACACGTGCACACACACGTGAGAGAGTGAACACTTAAAAGAATCCAAAGTGAGCTTCTGGGGTTGGCTTGCTTTACAAAGAATAACCTTGATATTTGATATTCTGCTGGTGAGTTCACTTAATGAGTTTATAGCTCACTACTTGTTGTATTATTTACCACCGGGACTTATGTTTGTTTGCCATCATTAATCATAATTGATACAAATGAGCAGGCTAAATAATATACACCGCATTATCTTCCTTTAATAATACTTCTTGTAACCCATGCCATAGGTAATATTGTCATTTCCACTCAGTGAATGTATTTTCAAATAATGATTTTTATCTGTGAGATACTGTCATATAGTTAATCTGGTAATAATACAGTCTTGGTTATTTTGCACCTTACACCGTGTCATGTGTGAATGGTAGGTACCTTCAAGCAAATCAGTTGATATTGTTCTATCCCTCTTTCTCTCTGATTTGCGATTTTATTGGATCCAGTTTTCAATCTGATAACAAATTAAAACCTTTGACTACAACCAAACATAATTTGTTTCTCTATATTCAGTTCAATGTACAATGTGTCATGTGTTATCTGATAAAAGCAATACAGTATTGGTGCATATGCTACCTATGCAGAGTTTATGGACATATTTTTGCCTTTAATAAATTGCTCATGATAAACAAAAAAGGAGTAAATGATAACGATACAATGTTTCTTTCATTTTAATATCGAATAAATGTTTTATCTTTTTTATTGTAACATGCAGTGTTGTGTGTGCAAATTCAGCAAACATTTATTTTTGTTCCTTAAGTCTCTGGACATATGACTTAGGTGAAGAAAATAAAGGTTGATCATAATTTCTGAGACAGGAAAAAAACTGATTTATTTTATCATGTCCCAAGCTGTACAGTAATTATAGTAATCTCTCCATCTGTCCATCTTGTAATGGGTCTGTTCACTATGAAGCTGACCAATGCTAGACCTGTTTGTGACCAATCACACTCCACAACTGACCCATTAAGAAGCAAAGTTCAATCAACTCTGATTTCTCTAGGACCAGAATTCCATCACCACTTGTAAATTAATTGGAACACATTCCATACTGAGGTCCCCATGCATGATGCTGACCCTACTTCTATATATTTGTCAACACTCCGATTCTGGTTGGAGCACTCAGAAAAAACTACATATTGGTAATCCTACATTAAATTGATGCTGATATAGCTTCCAAAATGGCTGCCATGATGGCCATTCTCAAAACCTTATACGGTTACTTCTTCAGCAATGGCTTTTCACACAAAAAAACTGTTGTAGCCATATGTAGTAGATTCTTAGTGAAATGGTTTCATCTCACCTCAAACATGGCACCAAAATAACTATCTTTAAAATCT
The DNA here is from genome assembly GCA_028554795.2 of Sinohyriopsis cumingii. Lineage (NCBI taxonomy): Eukaryota > Metazoa > Mollusca > Bivalvia > Unionida > Unionidae > Sinohyriopsis > Sinohyriopsis cumingii. Next base: position 114,072,332 of record CM068825.1, read on the forward strand.
TTTTGTGAGTATTCCACTTCCATAAATGATGTTGTTGAAATAGGTTTTTCTAAACACATCTTGCACTATTTAATTGGTTCTGAATAAAAATGGTTATTATATGACAATCAACACATAGGTAATTTTGTGTAGGAATTTTGAAAACCAGACCTAATTGACATTGGGCTCAAGTCAGAGGTCAGTGCTTGCAATTTTTTAATTCACTGAGCTTATGAACATTTTGACTTTTACCTTTCAAACGAATTTTAATTAAACTTTGTATTTAGTAGCATTCCAGTGAACAAGTTGATGGTCAGTACTCTGGGTCAGGTCTTGACATAGGGTTTTAGCAGTGCTGACTTCTGTGCATGATAATATAAAAACAAGTATGAATATACTTTTATCAAACCCAGTCTGTGGATGTATCTGATAAATACTGTTGGAACAGCGCTCCAAAATGACTTGGGGGTGGGTAAATATTAGATGAAAATTAGCTATTAATTCTTGATATTATCTGAAACAAAGCTGTGACAGAGAATTTTGTCCAGCACATAAAGTTATGTTGTGAACTTATTTTAACACATACTTTTAAATATTTTTATTATCAAAAGACAGTGTTGATTTCAGCCTCAAATTAGATTCAGATTCAATTCATATAAATAAAAGTGATTCCTTTCGCTTCCTTAAATTTCCAGATCATATTATTGTTAGAAATATAAGTCCTACTAACTCCCAGATCTAGCCTTCCCAAAGATGAAAATTTGTGTTTTCTGTCTATATTCTGTTGCTAAAGGCAATAACTCTTGCTCTTTACCTCTCCTAGTTGGTGACGGTAACACACAAGTTTAAATTTTTTTCTGTAAACAGAATATATTGTTTATATTGCCTCCTGAAATCCATTGAAAATTTGTGCTACATTTCATCCCATTCTTTGAGGGTTGTGTTATTTTTGGATGTATTCAAGATTATTCAAGAGGTTGTGTACATTATTTTTTAAATTTTGACAATGATTATGTTAATTGTTTACACCTATGCAGACTTGTTTCTTTATTCTCAGACTGCATGGTTCTACATGGCTAGATTGTAATGGAACATATTGAAGCTCATGTTCACACACATTGTCTATTTTTTCGTCATTTAACAGGTGTGCCTGGCATTATTAATACATTGAACTATTCATTTCTTGTTTTACTTTCTTACTTTGTCATTTCAGAGTTAACTATGATGATGAAGTTTGCAAAATGCAAGAATTCAAAATAAGCAAGAATTATCATGACTCGTATCTCGCCTGGTTAAAGTGTACTTACATCATGTTGTTCAGAAATTACATGGTCAAAAGCTTTAAGAAAAAATACAAGAAATGGAGCAATATGGGAAGTCAAATGACCAAGAGTATTAATGTTTTTATCATTAACCTTATACTGAGTTTTTGGCCAGCCAGGTGACAGGCACCATTGGGGCCACTCCATGAACGATGATACGGTGAACATTACCTACTGGTATCATTACATCTGTGGAAATGGAGAAGCTGTGACGTCTTCACCATCTGCATGGTCTCTTCAGTTACAGGTGTGTCAGGTCGTATAGCTTGCAATGACAGAGTTGATTAGTTCTGGCCAGGTTTACCCATCCTTCTTCTGTCTTCTGTTTTAGTAGAGAATTTTGACACTTTGAGGGAGTTTCCACCCAATTCTAGATATCCCAGGTGTTGCAAGTTCTGCTGTATGCTTGACCATGATCTTCGGGCATGTAACTCTGGTAGCCTGGAGTTTATAAATGACTTCAGTGAGCCAGGTCATCAAGCCACACCACAGTTTTAATGTTGTATTGGCTGCTGACAATACCGTCCAACTGTCTAGTTTCTCTAGACATACTGTAGATACACCTGTTTTGATGCTGTCTTTGCTGGCGACTGTACCGTCCCATCATCCTGCTTTCAATCCATATCATTCAGTGACCTTATGACTTCTTTTACACATTGTCCTATGCCTTGTCTAGTTGAGCCATGGAATATTAATTCTGCAGTGTTCTTGTTGATATATCTGTCCATCTGTCTAACATTGCCATGACTCCAGCACCATAGCTACCTACACTGCCACTGTTTGCATGACACTAGTACTGGTTTCTTTTTTTTCTTCAACAGGTTGTCCATACTGATTTGGCTACATCCTGCAGATATGGCTAGCCAGTTACTCATGGCTAATCTTCTTGGACGGTACCATGACAGCCTTAAAGATAATGGCCATGTCTATGTCTTTGCTTCCAGGCCAGGAATGTATTTTCTGGATATCGATCTTGATTTCAGCCAGGAGAACCTGCACACTGAATATGGGGATAAATCTGATGACAGTTTATGGTCAGACTTCAACACGGAGTGGACTGAGTATAGCTGTAATACAGCAGTAGAGGAATGTATTGGCTGTTACCAAACTTAGAATGTCTGTCAACCCCTCACCCACCACTCACACATTGACATGCAGGGTCAAGACCTTAATCAATTTTAATGATGAGGAAGTCAGCCCTTTCTTCCATCATCTCCTGCAGTCGCAGAAAAATCGAGGAAGTTGCTGGAATCTATCTGCCAAAATAGTGACCTTAGCAATTCCAAAATTTTGTTTTAGATAATCAGCTGTCAGCGTCCTTTGCAGTTAATACTGGTATAAAACCCATTCCAACACAGATCTCCTAGCATTAGACAAGAACTATGCTGTGGTCAATCCAACTTTGCCTGCTTACTATATAGTAGATAAAAGTATTCTGCACATCATTTTGAAGCTTGTTCACAGTATAGTGGCAATGTCTTCATTGTTGGACTTATTTTCAGACAAGGCTGGTGAATGCTTCGACAGCTTCCACTAACCTTCATCTTTTACAATCGGACACATGTTATGCTTAACCACCCTCAAGCCACATCCCAACCTGACCCTGTGAACCTTTCCCTTCGATTCACCTGTGCTGTTCAGTGACAAGAAAGAGGAAGTGCAGAGGCAGGTAGGTCATGAACTGCCCCTCCATCTCTCTGCACAGCAACCATCACTGTATTATGTCTGACTCACTGTCAGTAACGTGATGACCGGAGACCACAGGATGCAGGATCATTTCCTGCTCAACCCGAAACCCAGCCAATCTGCCAATCAATTACGGAGGACATTTTATCGAGAAAACATGAAACAATGTTTTTCACCCCCCACACTTCCAGTTTCATTCACTCACTTGTATCAGCAGGTCTAACTCACTCACCCTGTTTACCAGGTGGAATCTTTCATGTGTTCTGACTTGGCAGAATTCAGACTAATTGTGGAATTTGGCTAAGACCTCACAAAAGCTTTGCCATATAGCATTCACTTCAGGATAAAGAGTCAGTGAATTACATGCCCTCTCATTTGACACAGCCTATCTTCAGTTTCAGTCAGGTAGCCCAGTGTTCCTTATGATGCAACCGGGTTTAGTCACCATGAATTGGTTTTTGCCATTGGACAATAAAAATGTCATTATATGACCTCTCTCTTGTATTAACAACCCATGAGACTTTCAGACAAGACCCAGTTGCTGTGCTCAGAGTTTATTTAAAGCAGACTGAGCCCTTTCTTCCATTAAACCTAGGAAAGAGGACATAACTACTCAAGCCCTCTCATTATGGTTGAAATGGGTCATATGCATGACATACTCTCACATTTCATGAGAACAGAGTTGCCTTATGAAGATCTCTGCTGATCAGAACATTTTTGCCTATGACTCTTCTTGTCTTTCAAAGATATCGGCTAGGCCATCGGTTGGCAAGCACAGTCAACTTTCTTGAGTTTTATCTATGAGACTTGACCTCCACAGCAACACACTCTGTATCCGCTACACCCTGTCTCAGTTGCACAAGAGGCTACAAGACCCATATGACATCATATGAATCTCCAGATTTGGCTTCCTGCACAGCTTTTGCTGGATTTGCCTAGAATTGTATATGGTAAGAACATCTCATTATTTCTTCTTAATCCCAGATGTAACCTTGTCACCTTCAGTTGTGTTGCTTTCAAGTTAAGAGAGTGGGTTAACCTTCAGATGGAGAATCCAGTCTTTTTCCCTTAAAGGTTAACTGAGGTATAGGTAGGATGCTAAACATTCCCTCTGCCTATTACCTGTTCTCCTAACATTAATGTGATTGGGGAACTTATTCAAAGGAAAAAGCAAATGTTTCACTAAATTATGTTTTTCTGCAATACATACTTGATCACATTAATATCCTCCCTGTAATGCGAACTTCCCATTACACAATATTCAGGGATGTTAAAACTAGTGTCACCTGTTGTTTGCAAGGGGAGGTAATGGACAGGTGTTATTGCCATTTGTCTCTATAATATAGACTGAAAAGGAATAATATTTGTCTTTGGGAGGGCTGGATTCAGGAGATAGTAAGGCTTATATTCTTAACATTAATGTGATAGGAGAACATATTCTAAGAGAAACATTAATACCAACTGTACTGGCTGCCATATATAGCCTAACATGTACTTAAAAATGGTGTTGAACTCACAACAACAACAAATTTCTCGGCCTCTATCACACACATAAACACATAAATGGACACCAGTAAAATATTTGCATTAAGCAACTTCCGGAAATGGTGGCATGATTTATATATTTCATGCACTGGCCAAGTTGTGAATTAAAATCAAAAGTTGGATATAACTGCATGTCACAGCACTAGTCTTCATTGTAAGATTTATATGTGCAGATCAAAGAGAAACTTGGCCATTCATGTCACATTTTTAATTAGAGTGCATGTTTGCATTACTTTGTTGAAGTAAAGAAGCTTTTAAATAATTACAGAAATTAATTTTTACTATTAAAGATTAACACTGTCATAAAATAGCAATTTTTTTTAAAAGGTAGTCCTGCCATAAATTCCAGTTAAGATTACATTCTCAGGCACATTTTGACAGCATTAATGATGTAAAGCCATCATTTTAAAGCACAGCATTTTAACACAAAATGCTTTTTGCAGTTATTTTTAAGCTGCTAATTCAAACATTTTGGTCAATGATAGTTTCACTTGTTAATCAGAAATATGTGACAAGATAAGGCATGATTAATGCAATAGTAATAATCTTGACTCACTTAAGGGAAATAAAATGAAACTTATTTCCATGCATCATACATTTTTAGATTGCTTTAAAAAACAAACATGAGAGAAACAAGGTTTGATGTCTTGAACCACTGCTCTCATATTTACTGTATATACTCATTTACACATTGAGTCAAACTGCAGACAATAGAGATCCTGATTTGCCATAGCATAATGTGCCAGTAGATCAGGCTTTATTTTGTTCTACTGATTACTCTACAAACTGCACAGACCCATATCTGCTGGTGCATTATGCGATGGCACATCTGTATCAATGCAGTTTGCAGTTGGAGTTGACTTATATGTGAGGATACATGGTACCTTTAAAGTGCATGACAATTTTACCATTATGCCATTGCTTTTTTACTCAGTTGTTGGCAATTTACTGTATATATATTGCCTGGGCCCTATTAACTCCACTAGAATAATAAATATCCTCACAGTATCGTGTTTTGGCGCCCTTAAGAACATTTCATGGAATAATTCATAAACAATGTAAGTTTTATTAAAAGTTCATTTACACTTTGAATCATCGTTATACCTGTACCAACATTCAAAATTTAAAACTGTTTATGACTGCAAACATTTGTTCAGTGACAGTTTATTTATGAGTACCACATATTGCTTTTCTTGTTTATAACGTCATCTGTTTCAGAGCGGTTGATCACAGCGCCACTCGTGGCAATCGTATAGTTGAGAAAAGAAATGTATGATCACAGGAAATGGTAACAAGGGCGAATATAACAATAAATAGTCTTAATATGTGTGAATATTTTCTTCATCTATGTATGTTTTTGTTAAGGCTTCTTGGTCATAACAACGATGCAGCTTTCTATCATTCTGAAAATCATGCAAACGTCATGTGATGCATTTATGATAGGCTTAGAAATGTTTAAATGCTGTTTTGTTTCCAAAATTACGTAAATGTCAATGTACCAAAATATAAATAAATATCTTTTGAAAAAAATTATGTTGATTTCAGTACCTTTGATTAATGTTTTCCTTTATTCAATGCTGGAAATAAGGAAAGAATGATAAAAGATAATGTTCTTAAATTCAACAGCGAAATGGATCATTATTTCATTTTTTTGGCTTGAATGGGGAAAACAAAATGCGAAGTAGACAGAGATAAAAAGTCACCTGATTTTATTCATTAGACAGTCAACAACAAACAAGTTGCATCATTGACATTATCAAAAAAATCAAGGTATTTTGAATGGGTATAAAAGTGTATTAGGCAGTTTGATGTCTTTTTGGTTATTGTAATGCATTATGTGTATATTTACTGGATCTAGACAAGCTGGAAGCATTTTCTGTACTTGTAGCACACTTGTAGCAAAGCGTGACATATCTGTCAAGTAAACGTCTGAAAATTGCATCATCAGTTCCATGTTATCATATGATATCAACAGAATAAAATGGCCGCTCTGAAACACATGATGCTCTGAAACTGATGTCAAGATGATATATCCAAATATTCAAATCCTTTTTCTAAAAATTAAAAATAAAATTGCTTTTCTGCACAACATTGTATTAAATATGGACAACAGGTATACAGTATAATCACTGTCATTAATAAATATTTGTTTGAATATTTCTGGAATCAGTTTTACTTCTCCATGTCATACTGTAGATCTGAAGATGAAATGGATATATAAAGACAATGCTTTGATGTTATGTATTGAAATATTTCATCAGATGGAAACAAATTAAATAAAATTAGGATAATAAATATTAATGGAGGGCAGACATGATTTTTCTCCATTTTAAAGTGGAATTCTGCTTTTCTCCTGACTTGAATCAGATCTTTCTTGGCATAGTCCGTTTTTTATATCATCTCCGATCTGTTTTTTTTAATTAAAAAAACGGTCTGTCCACTCCCATTCTGCAATAACCCTTGTAAATTATTCATTCCATATATTAGTTAGCGCATGACTCTCATAAAGAGTATTCTGATTGGTCAAAACTTTTCTAATTATATTGGTAGTTTTTGATTTCAGAATGCTGAATTCTGCCAGAATTTGAGTTTTTGATGAACACATGTCTATTTAGGAACAAACTTAAATGTTCATGTCATGGCATTTTATCATAGAATGTGTACATATAGTGGACAGTTGGTAATTATGGCATAATTATTTCAAGTATTCTTACAAACATATTAGGGGCCCCGAGTGGTCTTAAGCATTCTCCGTTACGGATCACTGCCATCTCACCTCTGTCTGCGTGGGTTTGAGTCTCGGATTCAGCCAATGTGGGTATGGGAGAAAGCTTGCTCTCGTGGGTCGGTGGTTCTTTCCGGGGTTTTCCTGGGTTCTTCCTCCACCATTAATACTGACCGCCATGTATAGCCTATCGTGTGCTGAAGAATGGCGTTAAATCCTACAACAACAACAACAACAACAAACATATTAATTTATTACTAAGTTGGGGGTCAGACATTGATCTTATGCAGCCTTGTCCTTTAGTAAGCTGGAGTTTCTCAACAAGATGAGAGATGGTTTCAGTACTCAGCAGTTAAAAAGAATACAAGGAAAATCTTATCATGGGTTCAGAGAAATCCTTCTCAGCCATTAAACCATTAGGGATTCTTCTGTTAAAAAGTAAGGCAATAATCCATCAGTACATTCTAGGGATTCTTCTATTAGAAAGTAAGGCAATAATCCAGTGATAATGATGGCTCTTATTGAGAATCAGAGGTTTGGTGCTAGGATTTAACATTTCCTGAGGATTAAGATGCTTGACCTAAAAAAAAACGACTCTGGAAATTCACAAGTAATGCAGCGTTTACTCTGTGCTGAAAACTAAAGGACTGATGCACACCAAAATAGGTATTTAAGTTGGAGAAAACATATTTCTTGTAAAAACCACACACAAGTTAAAATTATTATTAGAGAATTAATCCGAAAAACTTGAGCACATAAAAATTCTTGAATATTCTTAAGCAAATTCGATATGCTGGACTTAACTGAGTGTGACAAGTTTCAGTGATTGGGCCAGTGCACTATTATATTTGCATACCATCCCATTTATTTGCATCCCCCTTGTGATTTTAACATTGGAAAGCATCAAGGACAAAAAATGATCAAACATCAAACAACTTGGAGTATTTCCCCATATACAATAAATGGAAATCTTGATACCATGACTGAAGCTCAGTTAAGTGGATAAACCATGCCATTGTTACCAATTACAACAAGATGCCTAAGTGGGCTTGCCATTACTCACCTCGTTAGTTGATACATGTCAGCTTGTAAATGCAAATTCTCACTCATAATGACACTAGATGGGGAAAGAAAAACTTAGAGCATATAGTGGTTACATTGTCTATTATGTTGGTGTCATTTATCTTCTTTCCTAGAGCATACATATATACTGTTATTATGTTTCAAAGGGGATTGGTATTTTTGGAATGTTATAATATTACATACAAATTCATTCTTTAGTTTTCAAAATGTTTGTATTCATGTCCATGTTGATGATGTTGGACATACATGTAGTAAATAAATTTACCTTCTGCTGAAAGTGCCAAAATACATATACATGCACCAAAATTGTCAATTATCATCTGAGTTGTTAAAAATATTTTTTCATGATGTGCAGATGTTTTAAAGAATATCAGATGTGTCACTCTGAGCTTGTAAGTACAGTCAAAGCACCATGATGGCCTCATATACCTCCCTACTGATTTTAAAAAAAAAGGCATCAAGGATATAAAAAATACACAATTTTAAGTTAATAATTTCATTCACTGATTTATAATTTCTGCCTGATTGTTGCCAGGGGGTCTCAAACACTGTCAACTCATTGGCGTTCATATCAAAAGAGTTTCTTTAGCAACATGGTTGCCATATTTGCTTGGGACAGTCTGTTTTCAAGCAACATATGTGATGTAGCTAACTGTCTTTTTAAAGTTTCAATAATTTTTCAGAGCTATTGGATATACATATCTTTGAGCACATCTATACAAGAGTTCCTCCTATTTACTTGTTCAGTTTGTTTTAGAAGTATTAAAACTACAAATTACAAATACTGGATGCAGACGACCCAGATTTTACTTAAGTAGACTATTGCAGACACCAGAAATGAACAGAGAGCAATCTATTTGCTTGCTTACATCGGGAGCTTCCATTTACGCTGAAATGCCAATAATTTGACAGTGTTAGGAACCCTTTGGCAACAATCAGGTAAGAAATTATAAATCAGTGAATGAAATTATTAACTTAAAATTGTGTATTTTTTATATCCTTGATGCCTTTTTTTTTAAAATCAGTAGGGAGGTATATGAGGCCATCATGGTGCTTTGACTGTACTTACAAGCTCAGAGTGACACATCTGATATTCTTTAAAACATCTGCACATCATGAAAAAATATTTTTAACAACTCAGATGATAATTGACAATTTTGGTGCATGTATATGTATTTTGGCACTTTCAGCAGAAGGTAAATTTATTTACTACATGTATGTCCAACATCATCAACATGGACATGAATACAAACATTTTGAAAACTAAAGAATGAATTTGTACGTAATATTTCTCTGTTATAACATTCCAAAAATCCCAATCCCCTTTGAAACATAATAACAGTATATATGTATGCTCTAGGAAAGAAGATAAATGACACCAACATAATAGACAATGTAACCACTATACGCTCTAAGTTTTTCTTTCCCCATCTAGTGTCACTATGAGTGAGAATTTGCATTTACAAGCTGACATGTATCAACTAACGAGGTGAGTAATGGCAAGCCCACTTAGGCATCTTGTTGTAATTGGTAACAATGGCATGGTTTATCCACTTAACTGAGCTTCAGTCATGGTATCAAGATTTCCATTTATTGTATATGGGTAAATACTCCAAGTTGTTTGATGTTTGAAAGTAGCCATGTTAGCTCTGGTTTTTATTTAATGATTCATAACCAGAATATCCCATGGTCAGATCCTGTCTTAACCAGGCCATGAGTCATTGTGATTTGTCTCAGGACAGGACACATAATCATGCCAATTGCAGCAGTATTATATATCCTGTCACGTGATGATGTATTATTAAACACCTGTCAGCCAATACATTTAACATTCTTGGCGGCATTTACAGAGCTGTGGAAAATTTCACAAATTCAGAGATTTAAACAATTTGTTCCAACAAATGCCTAAAGTGCAAAAAAATTTGGAATATTTCGCCTTCCATTGTATATGTCATATGGTTATACTTAAACTTTAAATTTGATTAATACCATAAGCATCCATGTTCCAGCTTTAAACTATTTAAGGCATCAGATGAACCCAAAAGATGTGTGTTCTTATCATCATATTTTTTAGTCATCAATCGTAGTACAGTTTTAATACACCATGATGCCAGGTTTGATTTCTTGCTTCAGTGTGCATGGATAAGTGATTGCCAGTTCAGCAATAATGATCTTTGGTGAGTGTGCAGTGCATTTGACTTCAAGGCTCACACAGTCCTGGAGAGTTGGTAATTCCAGTTTGTATGCAATCAACATACATTAAGTAATTTCACTTTGCAATTCTTGTTAAGGGTTAAGGGTTAAGGATGATTATTCTCATTCTGCAGATACTGTACCCAGTATTTGTTGTAGGAAGAAAGCAGCAGGGGCCACAACATTGACCTGTTTAATTCTTTGCTGAAATCCCCTTTTATTATTGCAGGTTACTCCATTTTTGTGGTAAATGGGGAGCTGCCAGAATGTGAAGCAGATGAGGTACTGAAGATTCTGCCAGCCGTGCAGCCAATCAAACCTCGCCTTATCACAGAGAAAGCTGCAAATAAGATTGAAGGAACAGAGGAAGGGGATGAGGATTACCAGCTAGCACTTGCTGAGAGTAAACACCTGGTTGAGAATGATGACAGAGCTCTTCAAAAAGCCTTACAAATGAGTATGGAAGGTGGGTTGCACCTTTGGTCTTTTCAGTTTTTTAAATTAAGTTAAAATCACTTGGAAGATAGAAAAGCAGGGCTACAATTCTACACAGCCTGTGCTGCATTTCAAAGTATGAAAGTCCACCACCAGGCATTTAGAGTTCTAAGAAGCAGAGACTCAACTTCTAGAGTTCTGTAGGTGATACAACTCTGCCTCTTAAGTATTTTTTAATTTCTGTTTTTTATGCTAAATTGCATACAACTCAGTATCAGAAGCATCCCATTTAGGACATGAAATTGTTGTTTACAAATATCTTGTACGTAAACATGCACATTTGTCCGTGTGTCCTGGCTGCCAAACAAGAAGTCGCAAGTTCAAAACTCTTGGTGGCTTTCCAAAATTTTTTCCTTTTTTGTATTTATGTTCAAACTTTAATTTAAGCTAGCTCATCCCAATTTGTAAAATTTGTTTCTTACTTTATTTTTATTCCGTCCTAGGATGGGCAATTAACCTAGTGTTTTAGATAAAGAGTATATGGGCTCATTTTGTACTCCCCTATAATGGAGTTTCTGGCAACACTGACCAGATTTTCTCAAAGAAAACAACTGCCTTTCTTGAACTGCTCTCAGCAAACCACCTGTCCATAACACTCTGTGAATTACAGATCCATGGAGGTAAAATAATGTAATTAATCCGACCTTATGACCTTCACTGCAGATTGTACAGTGTTCACAGTAATCAGCTTTGAAAACCTCATGACCTGCACTGCAGATTGTACTATGTTCACAATAATCACCTTTGAAATGGCACCTGCAATTTATGAGCTTCCCATGACAATTGAACAAAGAGAGTGATGTGATCAATATCCAATAATACTTGCTGTCTGCAAACCACAAATGGGGCCCTATGTGGCTTAGTGGTCTAAAGCACTTACCATTACTGATTACTGCCATCTCATCTATGTCCATCTGGGTTTAAATCTTGGGGTTTGCCAGGTTGGGTATGTGAGAAAAGTTGCCAGTAGCTTCCTGTAGGTCAGTGGCTCTTACCAGGGTTTTCCTGGGTTCTTCTTCAATCTGTTATACTGGCTGCCATGTGTAGCCTATCGTGTGTTGAAAAATGACATTAAACCCACAACAAATCTCAACTAACACTGTGTCATTGTCAAACTATCTGCAGTATGAAGATATTGCAAAAAAGCATTATTTATCTAGCTCTAGTAGACCTCCCAACCCTGATGATTTTGCCATGAATTTCATGAATCTCAGTAGCGATTCACGGATTCATACTGCATGCAAAAAATTGCAAATTTCCACATTTTTAATCAGCTTAAATTAGGAATAAAATAACTTTTAGCACATATCGTAATTTGCTCAAGTTCATATTTTTCCACGCATGCATCGACACCACTAAACATTAACCATTCAATGTCTCATCTTCTGGATTAATAGCGTTTCATAATTAAGCTATACTGCAGTTAAAATGTTTTCACCTGCAAGTAAAAGAAATGTATTTCACAAAAAGTGGAAGTACATATTGGAATGCACCCAAAACTGGCTTTGCATTCAGCCATCAAATATCAATGTACATTATGAACCTCTCTGGTGGCCTAGTAGTTAGAGGGTCCGCATCGGATGTGGGTAGGTTGTGGGTTTGATCTTTGATGGAGTCATACCAAAGACTTACAAAAAATGATACTAACAGCTGTCTCGGTTTGGCGCTCAGGATTAAGAGGTTAGTGTTAGGACTGATCGGCCAAGTGTCAGGATAATCTGACTGGATGGGACATCATGCTACATGTCTGCGGCATGATGCCCCAGTGCTAGACATCACTATAAACTGGCATGCTGCAGACGCCGTAGCGATGACTGAAAAATTGTTAAAGCTATGTTAAAACTCCAATCACACACATACATACTCAATGTACATTATGCATTTTTGCACATAATGTTCCAGGAATTTTAGAATTGGGAATGTTTACAGTGGTTTGTATCATTGCTTACAATTTACCTGTCATACATGTACTATATAATAATGTTATTATATAGTACGTGTATGAAAGGTAAGTTGTAAACAGCGATACAAGCTCCTGCGGGCATGTGGCAGAGGCAATGTGAAAAAGCATACTGCTAGCAAAATGCACATAGATATTGGAAAAATGAAGAGAACCCAGCAGATTTCAGCTCTGGAATACTTGAAGCTACCTACTCAAGTCCTGCAAGCTACCAATGCTGAAGCATTGTTTGTAAATTTTCTAGTTGAAACTTAGCTGCCTTTCTCTGTTTGAGATCAGCAACATTGACAGTGAAAGAGTATTTCATATTGTGAGGAAAAACAAGACAGTCTTTAGGACCTCCATAGGTGCTGAAAATTTCCATGATCAACCACCAGACAAGAAGCCTGAACAGTTTTGAAGACAAATTTACAATAGTTCAGGTGAGGAAGTTCAAGTCTGCCACAGCATCATATCATGACAAATAGCATGAAGTTTGTGTAAGTCAGTAAGTTTGGCTGCAAATAAATTTGAACATTTAATTAGTGTAAATAATGTGTTTTATTTTTTATTTTGGGATTTTCAAATAATGCAGCACTGACCATCAAAGTGGATGGAGCTAGTGTCATGGTATAATTTTTTACTAATTGTGTTGAAATTCACTAATTGTTATCCCTCTTTTTACTAATTCTGAGTCTGGAGGATTTGGGGCTCTGCTGTAGGATAAACTAATGAGTTTGAAAGTTCTGCATTAAAAAAATTCATGGTTGCATTGTGTCAGAACATTAGTAGGACTAGACATTTATTTGGATTTTGTATGCTGTTAATTTATTATTTTTCATGAGTAAAAATTTTCATGGAATTCATAGTTGCTGCAAAACATGACTGTAAAGACCCGACAAATATGATTCTTTGTAGAAACATTGGAACTCAACCCACAGTCAAGAAATTTAAATAAAAAGCCATGTTTGCATAACCGCAAGGTTGGTTGGGTTGTCCATAAAAAAGTTAAACAGGCATTGCATACCTTGCTGAATTAAACATACCTTTTTCCATTTAATGGTGTATAAATTGCCTGTTAAGTATTGTTACATACAAACTCTTGAATTGATTATATTATTTTTGTATTTTCTCTTTTAAAGACAGAGAGACAGACAGACAGGCACACACAGATGCTCGCAGAGAAAGAAACAGTTAATCATGATTTTTTTTCTTGGCTTTTTAGGGTATATAGAGGAATCTAGAGAAAGAATGGAAAAAAATGAAAAAGATACAGATTTTCAATTTAATAAAGAACAAAGTGACTTAGAAGGATTGAAACCAAAGTTGGACAGACAAGCATCCACTAACAGAGACAGCAGAACAGCAAGTTCTTCTGAATCTAGTGATTCTGCCAGAGTGGCTGACCCAGATGAAGTTAGATTAAAAAGACTTGCATTTTTAAACAAATTAGATTCCAGTAATAGTGATTCTGCAAATACATCTAGCCAAACTAATATCGGTTCATGTACAAAGGGAGATAACTCTGTAAAAGATGTCAGAAGACAAATGCCTTTGGCAACAAATGGAACAGAAGGTATTTTTTAATTCCTTTTTGAAAAAGAGACGGATGCATTATTGTATGATTTTGATGGTTTTATTCTTTTCTTTTGAAAGTTTCAATATTTTGAAGAAAAATAGAATTTTAAGAGTTTAAGGACAAGTAGAATTCTCAGTGTTTTGAAGACAAATAGAATTTAAGCTTTAATTGATTCCTTGTAAAAGCTTTGATCATTGTCGTCTATTATCAGACCTTTTCACTGATTACATTTTAGTGATAATTTTCTGTGTTCTTTTCTATCTGTTGATTTTCATGGAAGCAAACACCAACTAATTATCTGGTGATTATTACCATTTTTTAGGTCTGCTGATCATAATCATTGTGAGCTTATGTGATGGCCATTTCTCCATATTGTGTTAGCACAAGTTTGTTTTCATAACTTTATTAAACTACTTGGAGGACTGCCATGAAACTTTACATGCACATTTACACTTTTTGTTCATCCCAGTGTCTAACTGATCCTAAATATAAACGGTATGCTCATATCCTGAGAGTCTTCTAACCACAACTTCTGCTGAATGGATTGTCATATTGACATGAAATTTTATGAAAAGGCTTTTTGTGATATCTCGTTGGTCCTCAAAAAAAATTGTAAAACATCAAATTAAAAATCTTGGTGTCACCAATCCAGACCTGCCAACTCTTACAATTTTGCTGTAAGTCTTACGAAAATTACCCTTAAAATCCATACTTACGGCATAATAGCAAAAAAGCTATGGAAAAATTATTGTTGCCGAAAAATCCCGATAGTTGGTTCATCCGTGTTTTATTTGGATCCGGGTTTCATCTTAAAATGGGGCCCCAAGTTGTCTAAAGCGCTCTCCGTTATGGATCACTGCCATCTCACCTCTGTCTGCATGGGGTCGAGTCTTGGATTCAGCCAATGTTGGTATGTGAGAAAGCTTGCCAGTAGCTTCTCGTGGGTCAGTGGTTCTTTCCGGGGTTTTCCCGGGTTCTTCCTCCACCATTAATACTGGCCACCATGTATAGCCTATCGTGTGCTGAAAAATGGCATTAAGCCCCACAACAACAACAACAACAATCATCTTAGAATTAGTAAAATTAGTCAGGGAACCAGACTAACTTAACAGCAGCACTCCAGACACTTTAAACTGCACCTATTTGTTCATGCAAAGCATCTGCATGATCAAACTGTTGATTATATAATTTTTTTAAATGGCATCCAGGAAACGGTGCTTTATCTGGTGCTTCTATAGGAATTTTTTTAATATTATACCTCCATGTTTAAGACGAAAGGGAAAATAAGCTTCTTGAAAAGTGTTAATAATTACCACAGAAGAATAAAAAGGAGTATTCAGATTCTTGTGAATAAAAGCTGGAAAGGACACAATTACGTTTATTGGACATCACGTGCCAATTTGAGTGTCTTATGGCGGGAGATATGATTGCTGCCGTCATGTGAAATGGAAAAGAATTTCAAAGAATTATATCAAGTTGAGAGATAGCAACACATCATTGAGCTGCATAGGGTTTGGAACTAGAGTTTGTGTAATTAGTACTAATGGTAAATAAAGTCTACACGTACGTTACAAACCTTTCAGTTGAACAAAATGTTTATTGTCAATGTGTCAAACTTTTAATTATGTTTTCCAGCTTTACAATAGCAGTTAATGATATTTTGTTACACACTTACTGAAAACTGGAAAAAAATCAACTGCCAATCCTTGTGATCAGATTATCATATCATCATGGGTTTTAATTTATAATGTCACCTTAGGTATTAACTTGAAGACTTTGTACAGTGTCACCTTGGCCCTAATTGAAAATTACATCAGTCTAATATCCAATATGGCTACAATAGTGGCCGTCTTGAAAATGTTAACTCCACTCCTGAACTGTTGGTCAAATTGACATGAGGTTGTGCTAGAAGATTTCTTAAGATGTTAAGTTTGTCCTAAAGGCTGTTCCCTTAAAATACTACAATGGACCCATGATAGCAATTTTAAAAAAACATATGCCAGAGTAGTTTGGATTCAAAATTGATTCTGTCCTTGATTGGTTTTCCAATAAAATTGTTTCTAAAGTTGCTTGAAATAACTGCCTGGGGGAGGTGCCTTATTGTGCAAGCTAAACATGATCGCAAACTTCCTTTAGAAATCCCATCAGCTAAGTTGTATTTTATTATTTTATGCTCACTGTATTGTAATGAAGTGTTCTGCATCCAGACAGATGTGTCTTCTTTTCATAAACTTTGATGTTTAACGAAAAATGTCAGCTATAAATAGGTTCGGGAAATCCTAGCACATGATGCTACATTTGTATTTATAAGAATCATAAACACAGTAAAATTTGATGTAAAGAATGTCTTTTCTTAACCATAAAGGAAAACTAGCAGGTTCTGTTACAAATTTCTGTAGAAAATAAAAGGAAAACATTCTGTGGCTACAGTAATTTAAATCTCATGAGAGTTGGACTGGTTTCGTTCAGATCTGAGACAAGGCACACTGCAAAAATAACCGAATGTAGTTGGTTAATGACAGTAATAGTGGAACAAGGCAAGACGAACTTTTGGACCTTGGGAGAAGACTATTTGGTTCAGAATGCATGACGTAGAGAAATACCATAACCACTTTAGAGGTAAGTTCTGTTGTTTCAGTAAAGTGATAAAAAAGTGGTAAAAGGCAGAAGTGAAATTCATTTTGTTCATTCATTCATTAAGAACGTGGTTGTCACAGGCAGTTGTTTCTGTCTGTTGAAGAGGTAAACTACTGTCAAAATCTGCTTCTCTTTCAGTTAATACACGATGACTGACATGCATGGAATGAGCAAATGGGCAGATTTTGAACTGCATGAGTTAGGTACCTTGTGTTAGACGGTAGCAGGGGCTTTGTCCAGTTTTCTCTTTTTTTTTACAGAGAAAAATGGAGGTCAAAGTATAGGCCAGTAATGGATAATTTAAATAATTTCAAATCTATTTCTAGTAGACAACTTGGATGCTTGGAAGATAGCTTCACAAAATTTTAATATTTTACAGTACATATGACGCTTGCTATATGCCAGTTTGATATACTTGCTTTCATTTGAATACCATTTACAATCAAGAAATAACATTCAATTTGTGCTACTGTGCTTGTATTTACCCCGTCACTTTTGCCATATGGTGTGACTCAAACACAGCTCACAGACATGAATGCACTTGTATCTAATCGCTTACCAAGAAAATTATGCATAAATAACCATTACCTGAAAACTTAGAGGTATAATATGCCCAAGAACTTCCTTAATTTATAAGTATCCTATGGGGAAAATTACTTTTGATTTACACCATAATCTCAGAAATGCATCTATAGTGAAAATTGAGCATCACTTGTAAGTAAGTGATATGATATATAAGATAATTTATTATCCACGAAAGGATATGACAATAACAACACAATTATAAATTATCCAAAAAAAAAAGAGTAATTTCTTGTTTTCATTGTGACCATGTGTGTGGTTTGTAATAAACATAATAAGTTGTAAGTGGATTCTTGCAACTCATTTTTTTTCCATTCAAACATTTTTGACTTAATGTCTTTAGATTTTGTTTGTCAGGTTACTAAATATTTGGAAAGTGCACAAGTTTTTGTGCAAGTTCATCATCTTAAAAATAGCGTATTATATATTGCTGCTTAATATTCCACTGTTTACTTTATATTCTAATTTCTTTGTCACAGGAACCTATTTTTATATAATTCTCATAGGCATGAAATTTCTTCTTTTTTTTTATTATTCAGTCAAAATATTTTGCATCTTCAGTTTACTAGAAGCCTGGTTGAATTTAAATGTGGCAGTTTATGTGTGAATCGTATGCTGGCTTTGGATTAAACATGCTTTCTGTTATTATTCTCACCTGAATAAAAATTCTTATTTAGACCTACAAGATCAGCAATGATAATGAGAGAAAAATGGTCTCAGTCTTTTGTATTTTCATTTCTAATGTAAAAGTTTGAGATGTCCACATGAAATTTCACTTGCTTAACAAATATTATAGTAAATTTATTATATTTTTTTTATATGTTAGAATTTATTTTTCTCCTACATTCTACTAGCAGTTGTGACCATCAAAAACTGAAAAATAGAAATTTTGGTTGGTGCTAAAGATATAATCTAATCTGAAGTTAAACAATCTTTACTTTTACTCCTCCCCTTTTTTGTCATTGCCAGCATCTTCATATATATATATATATATATATATATATATATATATATATATATATATATATATATATATATATATACCCGTGTGTTGTCTTGCAAGTATATAGTAACATATTTCTACAATAAATCATTAAAAATTACTGTTTGATATTATTACAGTAATGTATGTAGAATTTATTTTAATGTCTCATTTTCATGTTTCAGTATTTGCAATCCTATGCTGTCCACATTGTAAAAGTAAATATTATTGTTAATGGGGGGAGAGCTTATGTTTGTTGATCAGTCCTCTATATCTCTTGTTTGATTTTCATGATGACTTTGTATCAGTTATATTTACACGTCTTAGCTAGAGAATTGCCTCCCTTATTAACTCTTGAGGATTGCTATGAAACTTGACACTTACATTCATCCCATGGGCTAGTTGGTTTCGAAATGAACATTGTGATGCTCAGACATCCAATATGGGTGCCACAGTGGCCATCTTGAAAATCTTGTTATCCTGATGGACATATGAACATGGAGTTTTCACTATAAGACTTCTAATGAAATCTATATATCTTCATCTTAAATGAAAATGGTGTAGACCTGACATCCAGTATGGCTATCATGTCGGCCATCTTGAAAATGTTGGTGTCACTACTCCTGAACAGAAAGTGTTATCAGCATGTGCTGAGCTGATATCCATTGGTGCTTCTAAATAAGAAGTCAAATTGACATGAGGTTTTCACTAGAATAATTATGATATATAGTTAGTCCTGAATTTAAAATGGTACTAATCTTTCATACATTGCTATTTTGAGAATTTCATTGATCTTAGAAATTCTTAAAGGCTTGTAGATCCTCAGTCCCTTTGTGAGACTCTTGTTAAAAGTTTCAACTTATAGCAATTCCTCCTCCTATCATAGCCGGAATGCCATTTTTATTGCTTTCTTTTCAGGCTGAAATACAAGAAAATTTCGGTACTGAAATATCCAGCAACTGTTGTGTCAATGAACACGGTACATAAGCCGAACAGAAGGCTATGGATCAGCATCAGCCCGTGCACATTACAGTGTTTCTACATACTGGCTGCATGATAGCTGGAGAGGATCAGCTCTGAAGAGGTAGGACATACAACCCATCATCAACATTGGAAGATTGCCAGAGCACCATTGTCTTCCTTATAAAGAGGCAGGGAGAAATGTTTGAAGCTGAGGATGGTCATCCTTCCTAATTGGTTAGCGATGCCAGAGTTTTTCTTACCATCACAAAACCTAAAGCACATGTTGGAAAATTACTAAGATTTCTTTGGTAGGACATTGACTATGTGAGCATTTTGAGATAGCCAAATAAAAATATGGAATAGGAAGAATTACTTTCTTATGCTCTGGAAGCTTAATATATAGGAATGGAAAATACCAATTTAATAAGACACCCACTTCATTGTCTGCCCTCTTGATCCCTCTTTCATAATGAATGGCCCAGCACACTGTTTTATCTGCATAGGATTTTGTGGTTGTTGGCCGTATTTTCTAGTTTAACAGTGAAATAGTGCAACATATTGACATATTCTGATGTAGTAGACAGTTCCATAGTGAAATGGTTGTTGTTGTTGTGGGGGTTTAATGCCATTTTTCAGCACATGATAGGTTATAGTGAAATGGTAATTGTATTATTTCTTTCAGCAATACATATATTGTTGTCGCAAGAATTATAATTATTTATGATTATTTTTTATGCAGTTGTTCTACTAAAAGAAATTTACCACAGTGTTGATGGTCATTGCTGTGGAACTGTTTTTCTAAAAGTTAGAGGAGTGCCAAGTGCATTTTTCTTCAGAGTGGTTGTAAAATACTTATATTTCAAAGTTTATACGTGCTTCACAGATTCATTACTCATAGTTGTCACTGATTATTTTCAAGTTTTAGCATTTGTGGCTAGAATTCATGTGGAACTGTATTTCCATATTTGAGAAAAAGGATGTTCACCCAGTGGTCATTCACATGATTTGTCTTGATTTATTAACAGTTTTAAATGTTACTATAGTCCACAAACATACATTTATGATCTGTAACTAAGATGTAGAATGTAGACACATGGAAAACGTTTTCTGGTATCATGCACAAGTACACATACAGAGTTGAAAGTTTGCTTGTACATTTTTATGGAGAATTCAAGTAGAATGTTCAGGTTTCTACAAAATGTTCTGTACAGTTTTTAAATTTGTTTAAGATTCATTTTGACAGAGGTATTGCTTATCTTTACATTTGTTTACTGCAGTCGAGGTTTATTTCTGTTTGCAATCTGAATCAAAGATGTGAATGTTGAAAGAAGAAAATATTGTTTGGTTCTATCCTCTTATTTATGTTTCACTGCTCCATTGGTCTGGTAGTTAGAGCATCTGCCTCGGAGGTCATGGGTTTGAACCTTGGCCAAATCATACCAGAGACTTATAAAGATGGTACTAACAGCTGCCTTGCTAGGTGCTCAGCATTACAAGGTTAGTGTTAGAACTGATTGGCCTGGTGTCAGGATAATGTGACTGGGCGATACATGATGCTACATATTAGCGACATTATGCCCTAGTGCTAGACATCACTATAAACTGCCACACTGCAGACATAGTAGCGATATAACTGAATTTTTAAAAAAAAATTTAAAAGCTACATTAAAAATCCAAATCACACACACACACACAAAAATCTTTGTTTTAGCCACTGAAAGTAATGGATTGCATTTTCAGAGTTGAAAGTTTGATCTTGAAAGATGTTTTATGGAATTTTATATTGAGCATTTGTCATTGTTGTACAGGTTTATGTCATACATGTACTTGATACACATAACTTGAGTTGTCATATCCAATTTATTGTCTTTATACATGTACTGTGAAAGAATGTTATGATATTTTGAAATAAAGATATTAAATTGTGTGCTGCTTTGGAAGTACTGTGTAGATCCCCTTCCCACTGTAAGGCAGTTGAACTATGGGTAATTTAATAGAAATCGTATGCATAATGTGGCTGAGTATAAGGCATTTGTACCTACCATATATACTCGCTTATGAGACAAGTCAAAATGCAAACTGTATAGACCCTGATCTGCCATCGCACAAATGCCAGCAGATCTGGGTCTGTGCAGTTTGTTTTGAGTAATCACTCGAATTAACAACATAGACCCTGATCTGCAGTGCATTATGCTATGTTTGCAGTTTGACTCATAAGCATATATACATGTATATGGTATTAGATGGTATACTTTATGTTGTTTACAAACAGGATTATAGTGTGGAAGTGGTGTAGGATTTAGGACAGAAGAGATGCTGTCCATCCTAACAACATTCAGACATGCCAGATATAAAGAAAAAAAGGAAAGATATCAAAGAGAATACAGACCAGAACATTTCTTTATAGCAATTTTGTTTGCATTTCATGGTCTTGCAATAGACACCGAGGTATTATAAACAGTTATTTCTCTGTAGCACTAGCAACTTTTTATAAACATTGGTCAGCACTCGAATGTGCCAGTTTTTGACTCGAGACCAGAAGATTTTATAGTAAAATTTGCAGTCATCAAGTTGGTCAGAAATGGTAACTTCGTCTGACAGCCACGTTTTTATCAGTATTTTGTTTTGGAACACTGGCATGTGAAGTGTACATAAGTAAGGTGAGCAAGAGTGGCCATTTTTTGGCTATATGCTGCCAGGGCAATGGGCCCTGCCCTTGTACACTAAGACCAACATGCACATGATTACCCAACTTGATCTGGTCTACTAGAGCTGTTCCAGTAGAAATGCATGCTAGATTTAGAACTCAAATTTTATGTGCAATGTTTACCAATCAAAACAATGTAATTTGTTGTTGTTGTTGTTCTAGGGTTTGACGCCATTTTTCAGCACAAGATAGGCTATACATGGCGGCCAGTATAACTGGTGGAGGAAGAACCCTGGAAAACCTAGGGAAGAACCACTGACCCACGAGAAGCTACTGGCAGGCTTTCCCACGTACCCACACTAGCCGAGCCTTGGACTCTAAACCACGCAGACAGAGGTGAGATAGCAGTGATCCGTAACGGAGAGCACTTTAGACTACTTGGCCATTCGGGGCCCCTAATGTAATTTGTAAAACTTATTTACATGATGCATAGATGTCATGGTTTTCATCAATTTCTGACATATTATACCATTATGCCCACATTTACATATTGTTATCAAGAAAGTTATGATGGTGACCATTTTGAAAATATTATCTTCTACACTTTTCAAATGGATGGATATATATACATGGTGTTTTCACTGATAGACTAATTATGATACCTAGTTTCCTCCAGATGAAAATAGTGTCAATTATAAATCATATGGCTGCCTTGAAAATGATGGTGTTACTACTTCTTATGAATGGATGGTCATATTTTCATGAGGTTTTCACTAAAAGGCTTCAGATGTTATCTGCTTGGTCCTAAATGAAAATGCTGTCAAGCTGACATCAAGTATTTCCACCCAAGCAGCTAATTTGAAAATCTTGTTATAACAATAGTATTAATGATGACTTAGTGCAGGTTTTAAACACCTCACAATATTAGTTAACACATAAGAACATTTGTGTTTTTGTGTGTGTGTGTGTGTGTGTGTGTGTGTGTGTGTGTGTGTATATGTATATAAGATTGCAAAGACAGCTCCGGAGGTCTAGTGGGTAGAGCATCCGCCCTGGAAGCGGGAAGTCATGGGTTCGAGCCCTGGCCGAGTCATACCAAAGATTTACAAAAATGGTACTAACAGCTGCCTCGCTATATGCTCAGCATTAAGAGGTTAGTGTTAGGACTGGTCGGCCTGATGTCAGGATAATGTGACTGGGTGGGACATCATGCTACGTCTGCAGTGAACATCTGCCATTCATTCAAAAACTGTCTTAGAAAAGATATGAAGCAAAGATCTAGAAATTAAGCACACCTATTTCTTTGCTATTTCATGCCCAGATAGAATGTGAATCCGCTTACAATGTAGGTGTATGTGTGGGTCCCATTTTTTCCAGTAAAAATTACACCCCAAAATTGCCCCAATTTGCTGAAGGTGAATAAAATTGTGATCAAAATTGGTAAATGAAACCTTGATATATCACCTGTTTCATTGTTTAAGACAATTGTTAGTGTCCAGAAATTTTATTTAAAAGTATGAAATTCATAACTGTCATACAAAGTCATAAATAATAATATATGACAAAATAATGATAAGTTAAAACATCACTAACAACATTCAGAAATGAATACCAATATGTCCTCTTGTATTCAAATGTGAAAAGTGTCAGTTTACTGTGTTTTGATTTCTAATATGGCAGATTTATTAGTTGCATTGTTAGAATCAATTAAAAGTTGACCTGCATTGTATTATATCTTTAATTAAAAGTTGACCTCCATTATATGATCATGTATCAAATCAGGTATTGGGGGTAGAAAGAAAAGGTAAAAGGCATGCAATCCTACCTGAGCTAGCAGTCATCCTAGTGTGTTAAGTCGGCTCATTTTAATTGACTAATTACCTGAACACCGTGGACACCATAAGTACCCAGGTATGGTTCATTATTGATAAACGAGTTCAAAAGGTTATAGTGAACTTAAAATTCCTGAATTGGCACACAGAGGGTTTCTTAAGGATGAGCAGAAATTTTGCTAAACCTTGAAATCACAACATCAGTATTTTACTAATATAAGAATTTTTTTTTAAATCTAGAGTCAGTAATGATGTGGCTGTAAATAAATTTAAGATGTAAAAAAAAAAGAAAGAATTGGCTTTTGTCCAGAGTCTGCAGTTAAATATCATGCATCTAGATTCACATGCAAAAGCAGTGATGTAATACACAATGTTTTTGCTGGTTAACATGAACGTTGGAGTAATGTTTTTAATGACCTTAGATTGCATACATTGAAAACAAAGATAATTTATACAAAAAAAGGGAAGAAATGCATTAGGAAAAGCTATTCATTGACAGTTATTCCCAACACACATAGTTATTGTAGCAAGTATTCAACCATTTAACCCTTGCCCTCTCCCCAATGTCAGGGTCCATCACTTAACTTTTTAGAGGTCCCTCAGTAACTCTACAAATTTATTAACAGTTGCTTCACCAGAATTGTAGGTCATACTGACATTTAAATTAATTTTGTAATAACTTGTTTTGTACAATAAGTAGTTGTTGTTGTTGTTGCTGTAGGGTTTAACACCATTTTTCAGCACATGATAGGCTATACATGGCAGCCAGTAGTAATGGTGGAGGAAGAACCCAGGAAAACCCCAGAAAGAACCACCGACCCACGCTAAGCTACTGATGCTGATCCAACCTTCACAATGGTTGTCTTCTCATACATCATGAAAATCGTCACATAGCTATATCTGAATGGACAGTCATATCAACACTGAGATTTTCAGTGAATGAAAACGGCGATCATCAGACCTCAAAACATGGTACAAGAGTGGCTATATAAAAATCTTATCACTGCTCCTTTTGCACTAATGGTGCATTGATCAGGGTGTTTCACTAAAACACTTGCAATATTTAGTTGGTTCTGAATGCAAAAGATTGGAGCACCAGCAAAACCACTTTCATGAAGCAGTTTTGAAAATCAGACCCAGTAAACCTTTGAAAAGTAATTGCCTGCAGTCCATTGATATTTTGAACACAGTGACTTGAACCTATGCTGTATGTACTTGCTTATAAGACAAGCCCAGCTGCAAACTGCACAGACCCAGATCTGTGTGTTATGCTATGACTGATCAGAATCTTTGTTGCTTGCAGTTTGACTCGACTTATAAGCAAGTATAGATGACACACATAAAGGTTGACCAGTCTTCATATTCCAATGAACAAGTAGATGATCAGCAACTTTAACTTGATTTTAAGGTCAGAGGTCTTGAATCTGGGTTTTAGCCATACTGGTTTGTTGGCATGATAACAAAAACAATAATGGATTTTTATCAAACTCAGAATGTCGACACATCTGAAGCATACTATTAATGATATCTCTTCAATAACATCATCTAGCTTTTACTTCCCAAAATTATTTGGTATGCATTTAACCAAACTTGTCAGTCTACATTGACATTGAGACCAGTTCATTGATCTTCTGTCGATGATATCAGATTCAAGATGAAAAGTCCATGACAGAGAATTTCATAATACATCTTTGTTGTGAACTAAAACTCAGATTTAAAAAAAAAAAATTGTTACCAAATTTGGTATGTTGAAATTATAAAGACTAAAAGGACAGAAGAAATGGACTTATCTTCAATTCCCAAAAATTATTTTTCCACCAGTAGAGTGTCAGTTCCATCAAGAGACTACTGTTTTCAGCTATCTAGCCCTGCAGAAATTAGTCCATTATGTACATGTGATTCAGCGTACATATACTACTTGGTTTTGTCAAAATCAGTTTCTATGAATATATCAGTTTAGCTTTTATTGAACCTGTTTAACCTGTTCTTTGTTTTTCCAGAAAATCTGACAGAAGAAGAGATGCTAAAAGAGGCCATAGCTATGTCAATGCAGAATGAATGAATTCCAACCCATACTTTGCTACAACATGTAGTTGTGAGATTCATGATAATTTCTCAAACATTATGCTATAAAATTGATAGAAAGCACTAAAATCTGTCATTTTCATGCCTTTATTTCTTTGCTAAATTCCTCCTATGTTCAGAAAATTCTTCCCTTTTTCTCCCTGCTGCCCTGCTCACCCCTGTTTCAGTTGTAGAATAGACCTTGTATTTATTTATCTCTTTCGACATACCAAATCAGATTCTTTGACCAGTTGACAAAGTACGTATATAAAGAATAGCTGTTTGGAGCACTTTGCAAATGATTTGTTTGTTTCATCTGCACATGTACAGAGGCTTAAAAAAATTGGTGTTTTAATTTTTTTGTCCATGTTGTTTTCAAGATTGTAGGTAGATAAGAAAACCATGACATTTTAATAAGTTTTGAATTCATCCTGTTAAGTCAGAGTGTTATTTTGACTTTTTGCTGATTAAAAATAGTAACAATTTTATGTCCCACTTATGATATATAAACTCAAAATTTTTACCTTGAGGCTATCTTGAAAATAATGTTATCTCTACTCCTCTCCAAATGGATGTCTATAGCAATACTCCTCCTCTCCAAAAGGAATGCTATAGCAATACTACTCCTCTCCAAAAGGAATGCTATAGCAATACTACTCCTGTCCAAATGGATGGCTATAGCAATACTATTCCTGTCCAAATGGATGGCTATAGCAATACTATTCCTCTCCATATGGATGGCTATAGCAATACTATTCCTCTCCATATGGATGGCTATAGCAATACTATTCCTGTCCAAATGGATGGCTATAGCAATACTATTCCTCTCCATATGGATGGCTATAGCAATACTACTCCTGTCCAAATGGATGGCTATAGCAATACTATTCCTCTCCATATGGATGGCTATAGCAATACTACTCCTGTCCAAATGGATGGCTATAGCAATACTATTCCTGTCCAAATGGATGGCTATAGCAATACTATTCCTCTCCATATGGATGGCTATAGCAATACTACTCCTGTCCAACTGGATGGCTATAGCAATACTATTCCTCTCCATATGGATGGCTATAGCAATACTACTCCTCTCCAAATGGATGGCTATAGCAATACTATTCCTCTCCATATGGATGGCTATAGCAATACTATTCCTCTCCATATGGATGGCTATAGCAATACTATTCCTCTCCATATGGATGGCTATAGCAATACTACTCCTGTCCAAATGGATGGCTATAGCAATACTATTCCTGTCCAAATGGATGGCTATAGCAATACTATTCCTCTCCATATGGATGGCTATAGCAATACTACTCCTGTCCAAATGGATGGCTATAGCAATACTATTCCTCTCCATATGGATGGCTATAGCAATACTACTCCTCTCCAAATGGATGGCTATAGCAATACTATTCCTCTCCATATGGATGGCTATAGCAATACTATTCCTCTCCATATGGATGGCTATAGCAATACTATTCCTCTCCATATGGATGGCTATAGCAATACTACTCCTGTCCAAATGGATGGCTATAGCAATACTATTCCTCTCCATATGGATGGCTATAGCAATACTACTCCTGTCCAAATGGATGGCTATAGCAATACTATTCCTCTCCATATGGATGGCTATAGCAATACTATTCCTCTCCATATGGATGGCTATAGCAATACTATTCCTCTCCATATGGATGGCTATAGCAATACTACTCCTTTCCATATGGATGGCTATAGCACTACTACTCCTCTCCAAATGGATGGCTATAGCAATACTACTCCTGTCCAAATGGATGGCTATAGCAGTACTACTCCTGTCCAAATGGATGGCTATAGCAATACTATTCCTCTCCATATGGATGGCTATAGCAATACTATTCCTCTCCATATGGATGGCTATAGCAATACTATTCCTCTCCATATGGATGGCTGTAGCAGTACTACTCCTGTCCAAATGGATGGCTATAGCAATACTACTCCTGTCCAAATGGATGGCTATAGCAGTACTACTCCTGTCCAAATGGATGGCTATAGCAGTACTACTCCTGTCCAAATGGATGGCTATAGCAATGCTATTCCTCTCCATATGGATGGCTATAGCAATACTATTCCTCTCCATATGGATGGCTATAGCAATACTACTCCTCTCCAAATGGATGGCTATAGCAATACTACTCCTGTCCAAATGGATGGCTATAGCAATACTATTCCTCTCCATATGGATGGCTATTGCAGTACTACTCCTGTCCAAATGGATGGCTATAGCAATACTACTCCTCTCCAAATGGATGGCTATAGCAATACTACTCCTGTCCAAATGGATGGCTATAGCAATACTACTCCTGTCCAAATGGATGGCTATAGCAATACTACTCCTGTCCAAATGGATGGCTATAGCAATACTACTCCTGTCCAAATGGATGGCTATAGCAATACTACTCCTCTCCATATGGATGGCTATAGCAATACTACCCTGTCCAAATGGATGGCTATAGCAATACTATTCCTCTCCAAAAGGATGTCTATAGCAATACTATTCCTCTCCAGATGGGTGTCTATAGCAATACTATTCTTCTCCATATGGATGGCTATAGCATTACTATTCCTCTCCATATAGATGGCTATAGCAATACTACTCCTCTCCAAATGGATGGCTATAGCAATATCGGGTTTCAGCATTACACTTATATGATACCTAGTGAAATGAAAATGGTGTCAGCTGTAGATCCAGTATGGCTGCAATAATGAATCTCTTTAAAAAAATCTTTTTGTCACTACTCCCTTTAATTGGATGAGCATTGTGACAAGGAGTTTTCACCAAAGACTTCTAATGATGTCTACATTGTACTAAATGAAAATAGTAGCAGTCTGTCAACTAGTATCTGCACTACTTCCACTAATTTGAAAAATCATTGAATATCAGAGATGGTTTCAATGCTCAGCAGTTAAAAGGAAGAAATGGTCTTATCTTGAATTTCCTGGAAATTTGTTTCACCCATTTGAGCATGTCACTTTGAGGGACACTTGTTTATGTTTAGTAGAAGCTGACATAGCAATCAGTTTGCCATCTGTATGTGCAGGGTCTGATTAATGCAATGTAGCCCAAGGGCACTTTAAGGTCGGGATTCCCTTGTACGTATACAGATATACCTGGAAAGCTCTATTTAAACTCCACTTTTATATAATTATAATAATATTAGACAAGGTATTAGACAGTTAAATCTGTATATGGTTCACTTAAACACGTGTAATTTTATGCATGGCAACCAGGGAGCCTGAGGAACCTGCCTTCCCCCTTAATTCAGCCTTGCATATGTTTCCATATATGGTTGTGCTCATACACACACACACTAATTAACTTCAGTGTTTATGT
The DNA here is from genome assembly GCA_028554795.2 of Sinohyriopsis cumingii. Taxonomy (NCBI): domain Eukaryota; kingdom Metazoa; phylum Mollusca; class Bivalvia; order Unionida; family Unionidae; genus Sinohyriopsis; species Sinohyriopsis cumingii. Next base: position 114,101,958 of record CM068825.1, read on the forward strand.
TTATAATACTTTAGTAATGTTGTAGAGTTCTTAAGAACAGTTGGCCACAAAGTCATGTCACATGGCGTGTGGATACATTTTGATGTGTGCAGCACCAGTTTACCTAAACATTTGGAGGAATGTTAACATGCAGGTCATGGCCAGCTTTAGTTTGTTTTATTTTCTTTTTTGCGTCCATGGTATTGTTTCAATCAGTCTGGTCATATTTTACACATTATTTCAAATTTGATGTAAAATTCTAGTTTTAAATATACTTTGATCAGGAAATTAACGTTGTATCATTATGGATTATTTATACTGCAGTCAGTTAAATATTCACTTATTAATTTGTGGCAAATAACATAAGTTGGTAATGTTTAAACAGAATATTTACTTGTTTCTATTGTTCATTGGTTCTTTTAATATGCAATTTTCCAGCATACACATATACACCTTTGTAAAGTATGATTAATTTGGTTTCAGACTTAACTTTATATGCTTTTTTATTGTTGTCATGTACAGTATAATGGATGTATCATTTAGTCTCAAAATAGTTTGTATTAATAACAACTTTTGTTAGTAAACAACTTGGAATTTGTAATTTCTTATAGATGGAATAAGAGAATATAAAAAATTTGCTGACAAGTTCTATGTCATTGTTTTCGTATTCATCTTTATAATTTATAAAAATATTTAACTGACAAGATGTAATTGTCACATGCTATTTTGACAGATGTTGGAAATGTTGAGCACATGCTATTTTGACAGATGTTGGAATGTTGAGCACATGCTATTTTGACAGATGTTGGAATGTTGAGCACATGCTATTTTGACAGATGTTGGAATGTTGAGCACATGCTATTTCAACAAAATTTGGAGTGTTTAACACATGTTTAAAAATGTTAACTATGGCAATTCATATTAAAAAATTAAATACTTCCAGCTGATGCAAATTTAAGTGATTGTATCTTTCAAAGCAATTCAAGACAATTGTAGTTTAAATCATGTAATTATTACATAGCATAAGCTCTACAGAACTGTTGCACCAGTACTGTATTTAAGTTATGCCAAAGGTAATACAACTTTGTTAATCTTTACTTTTTTGTTTTTATTTTTGGAAATAAATGTCTGTACCCCTATATAACAGAATGTCTTAGTTAGAATAGAAAGAAAGTCTTTCCACCCTCTGTCTGTCTGTCTTTCTTTCTCCTTTGAATATGTTCCCCAATCAAATTACTTTAGGAATATTAGCCTGCTACCTCATGAATACAGCCCATCTAAAAGGTGAAAATCATTATGTCTATTTCAGATAGACAAAGGGCAATAACTCTTGCCCATATTTGGCTTTGGCACTGCCAGGTGTCACTAGTTTTTAGCTTCACTGCTGTACAGAGTACTCATCATACAATCTTCCGTTAATCCAGCCGTTTTTGTGTTCCTATCCATCATTCCTTTTGGATTTATAGTGCATATATATCAATCTGCTGCAGGTTGTATGCATTATTTTGCAATTTCTACTAATTTTGAGTGATTTTGTCATCTTTCAGGACTTATCTTTTGAAGACCTCCATCCCATTACTCTATAATTGACCTATACACGGTCATTATGAGTTAGCATGACTTTGACTTTTTTCACTTGTTCTGTCCATTATGGATCTCTTATTAGTGTAATTATATCTTGCTGCTTGATGTTTATGCTTAGGTTTTTCATATTTCTCACTGTTTTTATAGGCTTGTGGTTTAATTATCAATAAAGCATTGTGCATTAGTTTATAACAGGGCCATAGGTTTCTGAATCGACACTTCGTTCACTACTCTGTTAGTTATGAAAGTGTTTTAACAACTTGGTAATTTCAAATACATTACTAGTTTCAGCTTTAATTTGTCTTTTTGTGTTGTTTAAGTAGAATGTCTTCCAGATGTCTGAAATGCAAAAAATTCAGGACAAGGGAGAATACTTATGACCCCTGCATTGTATGCATGAAATGTACTTTGGCATCACCTTGTCAAATTGGCAGCACATGATCAGAGAACACCTGGACTGCAGTGCTCCACAAAGCAGCCAAGGGGAAAGAAAGGAGGTCAAAATCACACCAATGTCCTCAGTCTTCACCTCAAGGCTACTGCTCTGTGATATTGGACACATTCCGGCATCATGGCAGATATTGACATTGCATTATAAAAACATTTCACGTCTTGTAGCTAATTTTGATCTCAATTGACCAAAATCCTTCATCTTGTTTGGAAAATGGAACCTGTCCCGTGGTTTTAACATGGCTCAGTTTGAGTAAATTTGAGTCTCTAGCCCACACTTCACTAAAGTTTCTATCATACAAGACACGTTTCCTGGTAGCTTTAGCCTCTGCAGGGTAAGTGAGCTACTTGCCCTTTTCGTTGACCCGAACTCTCTTCAGTTCAGTTTGGATGGTTTGGTGGTCCTCTTGACACAAGCTAGCTTTGTAGCCAAAAACAGGTTACTGTCCGTCAGCAACCAAAGAGTCATCATTTGCTCCCTTTCTTCCATAGACCGGTTTGAGAGGCGCTTCCATGCAAGACCGCGCTCTCAAGCACTAATTGACACTTTAGGAGACAAGACGTGGCGTGTGCAAATGCCTCTTCCTTCCAGTGAAAGCTGGGATATCACCACTCAAGACCTTGCTTCATGGCTGAAGTGGGTTATACGCTTGGTGTACTCTGAGGTCTCATAAGACCAGAGCCACTTAAAGATTAAAGCTCATGAGATTCAAGCCAACTCTGCGTGCCTCATGTTCGAACGTAAAGTTTCGATCTGAGATATAGTGAAAGCTGCTAACTCACATGCATAGTCAACTTTCTCAAGCTTCTGTCTCAGAGATTTAGTGTCAGAGGCAAACCTTGGATCTGGTCTAGCCAGTGGAAGCAGCACAGATGGCCACCAATCCTAACTAGCCTGTTGGCTTCGTGGAATTTGCCAGTGAAATTTTGTAGGTAAGATATCACCATCTTTGTAGTTGAGTGACGAGTCAAGGGAACCCTGTTTGTGTTGCTTATATAATTAGGAAAATGGGTTGTCATTCACACAGGGAATTCAGCTGTTCTTGCCCAGAATGATACCTTAGGTAGAGGTTGGACACACTCTCCTCCTTTTACTTTTGCTCCTTACATTGGGGAACTTATTTGAAGGATAAAGCAATGTTGTAAGTTTAATTATGTTTCTCTGGTATACGTACCAATCACATTACTTATAAACCCTCTCAACCACCCCACCATGCGATCGTCCTCATTAGTATCTTGCTTGTCTAAAGCCTAGCGACACCTAACAGTGCCAAGGCGAAGTAATAGGCAAGAGTTACTGCCCTTTGTCTATTTGAAATGGAATAAGACAATTTTCGTCTTTTAGTATGGCTGGATTCGCGAGGTAGCAGGCTAATATTCCTAATGTGATTTTATTAGGTAAGTATTCTCATAGAAACATAATTTACTTAAAAATTTGCTTTCTCTCTCTTTTGCAAACATATTTTTTTTAGTTTTGTGTTTGCTGCATAATTTTATTCACTGCAGTGGTTGCTTTTGTATGAGAAATCATTGTTGTTGTTGTTGTTGTTGTAGGGTTTAATGCAATTTTTAAGCACAAGATAGGCTATACATGTCAGCCAGTAAAAGAACCCTGGAAGTACCGCGACCCACAAGAAGCTGCTGGCAAGCTTTTTCACGTACCCATATTAGCCCAACCCGAGACTTGAACCCATGCAGACAGACGTGAGATGGCAGTGATCCGAAACGATGAGCGTTTTAGACTACTCAGCCACTCGGGGCCCCTTTTATTAGAAATAAGTGCTACTGAAATTGTGTGACCCTGTAAAATTTCTACTCCTAGGCTGTACACATGCACACTCACTCACATGTGTGTATGCGTGTGTGTGTGTGTGTATGTGTATATATATATATATATATATATATATATATATATATATCCGTTGTTATTTTTTATTTATTATTTGCTATGAGTTATGTAAAATTGTAATTTGGTCTTCACATTTTCCAAAATCAAGTTCATTGTCTACCTGACCTGTATTTTTTATTTTGTAAACAACTAATACATGACTAATATTTTCTTTATGAGTGTGAATTTAATATTAGGATCATTATCAATAGAAATAAACATTTATTTTGGTCTGACTCAGCGATATTGTGTTTACCATGTCCTTTATTATAATTTTAGTAACGGACCATGTGTAACTTTAGCTTGGATTGTTCTGAAAATGAACTTTTGTCCAACATCCTGGCTCTTCTTTTGTCTTATTTTTATGTAATCTTGTTTATCTAACATTTGTTTATTTATGCTATACGATTATGAAGCAGAACCATTGTTGCGTTCATTGTTTGATTTGATTTAAATTATATAAGTCGGATTCTTTTTCTGTGGAAATACAAAGTGCTCATAACTGGGAATTATAGTGAATTCAACAAGGAAACTGGATTATATTACTGTGAGTTAAACAAAGACTGTTGGCACTTCATTACAATTCAGGTCATTGGTACATTAATACATTAGAGACTACAGACCACTACAGGCACATCAACACCCTGATCATTGGAAATTATTAGGAACACCACTAAAGACTATTCAGAACTGTATTCATTAGGTTTGTGTTAGAAAATTAATTGAGATTGTTTGTGAATTAATTCGCAATACCATAAATTATATTTACATTTACACTTTGAATTCTTGGGAAACAAATTATTTGTTGAATTTTACAGAGAGTTTTATAAGCTGTTTATCGGTCAGGTACCATCAGCAAGGTTTATAGATTACTTAATCGTTTGGCAAGAAAGAAACTTTATCGATTTCGGGTCGGAAGGTCAGCGGTCAAAATCACATTTTTTTGTACATAATAATTATCGCGCCTAGATCTCAGTTATGCGGGGCTTGCACTTAGATCTGGAAAAGGCCTATTGATTTGGGGATCAAATGTCAAGGTCATTGTAGCTCAAAGAAAAATGGGTTTTTCAGAAAAACGTTTGCTCTAGAGTAAGATCCTTGACGAAAGTGAGTGGATAAATTGCACATTAGGTAATGAAGAAATCCACTGATTCTGTAATCAAAAGATCATCGATCGTGGTCAGTGAATGCCTAATAAGAAAATGGCTTCTGCACATTAAGATTAGTTCAAGACTGCATTCTCTGACCTAAAGCTGAGGTCATTGAGACCCATTGAAACATCCTCTACCATGTCAGCCATACCATACTAATAATTACATGCAGAATTATTAAATACGGGCGGAAGTATAATGTGATGTTCACGCTACCATTGTTGGATATTTGTAGAAATACGCATAGTCTAGGGGCCCCGAGTGGCCGAGTGGTCTAAAGCGCTCTTCGTTACGGATCACTGCCATCTCACCTCTGTCTGCGGCGGTTCGAGTCTAAGATTCAGCCAATTTGGGCATGTGAGAAAGCTTGCCAGTAGCTTCTCGTGGGTCGGTGGTTCTTTCCGGGGTTTTCCGGGTTCTTCCTCCACCATTAATACTGGCCGCCATGTATAGCCCATCGTGCTGAAAAATGGCGTTAAACCCCACAACAACAACAACAACAACATACGCATAGTCTAAGAGTTTGTATACATATGTTGTATTTTCTGTCCAACACACCCGAGTTTTTCCGACACGGGCGGCATCAACAGTTTTGTAAAGGTTTTGGTCAGTGTTGTTTTTAATGTGAACGTGCCCAGAATGATACCTTAGGTAGAGGTTGGACACACTCTCCTCCTTTTACTTTTGCTCCTTACATTGGGGAACTTATTTGAAGGATAAAGCAATGTTGTAAGTTTAATTATGTTTCTCTGGTATACGTACCAATCACATTACTTATAAACCCTCTCAACCACCCCACCATGCGATCGTCCTCATTAGTATCTTGCTTGTCTAAAGCCTAGCGACACCTAACAGTGCCAAGGCGAAGTAATAGGCAAGAGTTACTGCCCTTTGTCTATTTGAAATGGAATAAGACAATTTTCGTCTTTTAGTATGGCTGGATTCGCGAGGTAGCAGGCTAATATTCCTAATGTGATTTTATTAGGTAAGTATTCTCATAGAAACATAATTTACTTAAAAATTTGCTTTCTCTCTCTTTTGCAAACATATTTTTTTTAGTTTTGTGTTTGCTGCATAATTTTATTCACTGCAGTGGTTGCTTTTGTATGAAAAATCATTGTTGTTGTTGTTGTTGTTGTAGGGTTTAATGCAATTTTTAAGCACAAGATAGGCTATACATGTCAGCCAGTAAAAGAACCCTGGAAGTACCGCGACCCACAAGAAGCTGCTGGCAAGCTTTTTCACGTACCCATATTAGCCCAACCCGAGACTTGAACCCATGCAGACAGACGTGAGATGGCAGTGATCCGAAACGATGAGCGTTTTAGACTACTCAGCCACTCGGGGCCCCTTTTATTAGAAATAAGTGCTACTGAAATTGTGTGACCCTGTAAAATTTCTACTCCTAGGCTGTACACATGCACACTCACTCACATGTGTGTATGCGTGTGTGTGTGTGTGTATGTGTATATATATATATATATATATATATATATATATATATATATATATATATATATATATCCGTTGTTATTTTTTATTTATTATTTGCTATGAGTTATGTAAAATTGTAATTTGGTCTTCACATTTTCCAAAATCAAGTTCATTGTCTACCTGACCTGTATTTTTTATTTTGTAAACAACTAATACATGACTAATATTTTCTTTATGAGTGTGAATTTAATATTAGGATCATTATCAATAGAAATAAACATTTATTTTGGTCTGACTCAGCGATATTGTGTTTACCATGTCCTTTATTATAATTTTAGTAACGGACCATGTGTAACTTTAGCTTGGATTGTTCTGAAAATGAACTTTTGTCCAACATCCTGGCTCTTCTTTTGTCTTATTTTTATGTAATCTTGTTTATCTAACATTTGTTTATTTATGCTATACGATTATGAAGCAGAACCATTGTTGCGTTCATTGTTTGATTTGATTTAAATTATATAAGTCGGATTCTTTTTCTGTGGAAATACAAAGTGCTCATAACTGGGAATTATAGTGAATTCAACAAGGAAACTGGATTATATTACTGTGAGTTAAACAAAGACTGTTGGCACTTCATTACAATTCAGGTCATTGGTACATTAATACATTAGAGACTACAGACCACTACAGGCACATCAACACCCTGATCATTGGAAATTATTAGGAACACCACTAAAGACTATTCAGAACTGTATTCATTAGGTTTGTGTTAGAAAATTAATTGAGATTGTTTGTGAATTAATTCGCAATACCATAAATTATATTTACATTTACACTTTGAATTCTTGGGAAACAAATTATTTGTTGAATTTTACAGAGAGTTTTATAAGCTGTTTATCGGTCAGGTACCATCAGCAAGGTTTATAGATTACTTAATCGTTTGGCAAGAAAGAAACTTTATCGATTTCGGGTCGGAAGGTCAGCGGTCAAAATCACATTTTTTTGTACATAATAATTATCGCGCCTAGATCTCAGTTATGCGGGGCTTGCACTTAGATCTGGAAAAGGCCTATTGATTTGGGGATCAAATGTCAAGGTCATTGTAGCTCAAAGAAAAATGGGTTTTTCAGAAAAACGTTTGCTCTAGAGTAAGATCCTTGACGAAAGTGAGTGGATAAATTGCACATTAGGTAATGAAGAAATCCACTGATTCTGTAATCAAAAGATCATCGATCGTGGTCAGTGAATGCCTAATAAGAAAATGGCTTCTGCACATTAAGATTAGTTCAAGACTGCATTCTCTGACCTAAAGCTGAGGTCATTGAGACCCATTGAAACATCCTCTACCATGTCAGCCATACCATACTAATAATTACATGCAGAATTATTAAATACGGGCGGAAGTATAATGTGATGTTCACGCTACCATTGTTGGATATTTGTAGAAATACGCATAGTCTAGGGGCCCCGAGTGGCCGAGTGGTCTAAAGCGCTCTTCGTTACGGATCACTGCCATCTCACCTCTGTCTGCGGCGGTTCGAGTCTAAGATTCAGCCAATTTGGGCATGTGAGAAAGCTTGCCAGTAGCTTCTCGTGGGTCGGTGGTTCTTTCCGGGGTTTTCCGGGTTCTTCCTCCACCATTAATACTGGCCGCCATGTATAGCCCATCGTGCTGAAAAATGGCGTTAAACCCCACAACAACAACAACAACAACATACGCATAGTCTAAGAGTTTGTATACATATGTTGTATTTTCTGTCCAACACACCCGAGTTTTTCCGACACGGGCGGCATCAACAGTTTTGTAAAGGTTTTGGTCAGTGTTGTTTTTAATGTGAACGTGGGCACGACATGCATACGGGTCCTGGCTTCCCAAATGTCAATGAAGTGAAGAAGAAACAAAAATATCATACGTCCCAATAAAAAAATATGGTAATAAATTGTAAATTCTATTAAAGAGCATTTAGTGCAGTTTGGGTGCTAATGAACACTGATGTCCAGTGATGCTAAAACCACCTTATCGCTGAAAGAGATGCTGATCTAATTCAAATCCTGTTTTATTCTATTTCGTACCTCACAATATTAGATTGATTTAACCATCAACTACATAATTAACTAAATCAATTGCAGGCCATCACCTGATTTTACACAATATAGTATAAAATTTAATATGATTTTTATTTCGTCACGATATCCTATGTCGATTTACTTTCCTGCTTTAAACTTATTTTAGGGCCAGAAATATTGTAAAGTGGCTTGTTTAAATGAAATAACCGCAGTCATGTAAGAAAATATTGCATTTATTTATTGGTGTTTCACGCTAAAGCCTACTAAAAATGCCTATATCCATTACAGAAAAATAATTAAAAAAACGTGTTGAAATTAAAATCATTGTCCTTGGACAAATGCGTTATTATATAGTGTACGATTTACATGGTAGATTTACTACTTCAGATCTATTGATAGGCATTGACAGTACTTAATCTTTCTCGTTGTATGGTGTGTTATTAATAATGATGTCAAGGGCTCAACAATTTTAATCGTTATCCCCCTGTCAATATGCACCATTGAAAGTAAATTTTACCATTATTATGATATTAATGCATTGATATTGATTATATCACCTGACTAGCATACCTTTACATTTGTTTGTGTTTTTATTGCTGAAACGAAGATTGCCGTATGAATTGTACAGTCATAATACATAGATCAACAGATGGAGGGAAATTCGTGCGGACTTTTATTTTCAGACAGCATGTCATCAATTTACAGAGATAATGTTGAAATATCTTATAAGAAATCTATTGACAGAAATAATGGCGTTTTTAATATATTCTTCCATCATCATGCTTTGATCCTTCTTTATACAAAGCAGCCTTGTCGATCCAAAAACCCTGCTGATTAAAGATGTGGAATAAACTTCGACCATCTGACCAACATAATTTATTTTCACTTTCGTATAAACGTTCTCATTTGTGACGTTCCTTTAATACAAAACCAGATTAAACCATAACTTTGATTTGCATGCAGACTGTTAATTCTTACATACGTCACCGTATGCAAGATCATAAAATTGAAGATAAATATTTTGAAATTTTGTACATTAATAAGCGTAGGTTTCATTTTTATGTTAATATGTTCTTGTACGTTTTACTCTCGGTTCACATATGTTTATATTACAAGAATTTCGTCCATAATCAGGTGAAACGGACGTGTTTTTGCCGTGTTAGTGACGTGAGCTGTTTTAAGACGGCGAAATTTAACTTGCCAGTTGAGCAGCTGTTTTATGGTTTGCTATGTCACATGACCTAACGCAGAGGTATGCAAACTTTCCAGTGCAAGTGCCGCATACACAAATTTACACCTTGTCGCGGGCCGCATAGTTCATTAAGTAAAATAATTAATATTTGAAATAGCAAAAACAAAAGGTTTTTCTAAATAACATCTAATTAATTTTCAGTTGTTAATATGTTGTTAATATTTGAAAACTTAAACTTAAACTTCAAAAGAAGCATATTTATTTAATAAACAGAGTAACACAAACAGAGTCAGTGCGAATGATGACTTGTTCCTAGGCCGCGTGAAAACCCTTGGCGGGCCGCATGCGGCATGCGGGCCGTAGTTTGCCCACCCCTGACCTACGTGAGACAAAGTGAAAGTCACACAAATCGCTTAGGGCGTGTAAAGTGGCCCTCTTAGTAAGAGGGGTGGTTAACTGGATTTGGCTGGCGTTATCTAGAGGATGACCTTCTCGATATTATAGCCCGACGGGAGTGAAAGAAGAATGGAATTTCAGCAGAGAACTGAGCGAGAAACCGGGAAGAAATAAAACATTACGAGACCCCTTTTGACAAGAAAATAACAAATTTAATCAGAACAAATTAATAACGGCAATTCCAATTGAAGTTAGATTATATCAATAGAATTTAACAGGTGTATCTTATTTGGATTTATTTCATAATGATAATTAGAGGTGAAAAGAGCGCAATGTCCACGATTAATTGCATCACCTTCTTCCCCCTTTGCCTTATATCAACGTCTCCTAGTTCATTGTTCCTATACATGTCCCCTTCATGGACTTCCTGGTCCTTTTATTCTAACTTCGGACTCCTGTCTCCAAATTGTCTCTTCTTTCTCTAAGAAAGCTGTTCCTTAGCTGTTCTCTTTCAGAACTTGTGCGTCCAAGCACTAAATATGTCTTTCTTTTTGCAAGACGACCACCTGGTCCCTTTCTTGTTTCACGAGGAAAGCACTAATCTCTTTATGCCTCCCCGAAGCGAGACTATTTTTCCTCTTCTAGGAAATTTTCAGACTAAAGAATTTCGACTAAGGCCGTCACTTTAAAGTATGATTGCTCTAAAGTGTACGTCCTAATTTATTCTGTACAATCATAGGCAGCGGTTCCTAATTTTTCCCAAAGAAAAAATTCCTTTCATCAGGGTTCGACAGCTCGGAATCTGTGAACGACAGTGCGTGATAATTTCCCATTGAGAAAATGATAAGTGGACATAGGCTCCTACCAAACGGTTAGGGTTGGTAGCTCAAATGATTACTTTCTAAGGACCGTGTTAAGATACCTCTGTCAATTTCACTGGATCGGAATGCTGTCCCTTTGAAGTTTACACTGACATGGGGGAGATGAACGAAGAAAGGTCGAAGTGACCCTTCATAAAGACGTTTCTGGCTTAAATGCGATAAGATTTTAATGCTCAATAAATTCAACCTTAAAATTTTCTGTAATTCAAAATTCGACACATCACTGGGGGCAGGGGCCAGTTTTTATGTACAAATTTAATGCCGCAATTAGCAACCTAGTATAAAAATCATAAAAAAATCAAATACACAAGTGAGGTAAAAAAAGGCCCATATTTTTGGATACTCTTATTAAAACAAAGCAAAAGAATAGTATCCACTTGACCAGAGAAGTCAGTGACAGCAAAATAGTTTATGCACCCAATCCCAAAATTGTATCTGCAATCAAGTCACTTTTGACATTAGCCCTTTTCCAGATGACAATTCTGCACAATGGTGTATAATAACCACAATAGTGTATAATAAACATAATAGTGTATAATAAACACAATAGTATATAATAAACAGACTGATGCAGTTGAAAATAGTTGTCATCCAAGCCGTTTTAGGGATATTCTACTTGCCCAAAACCCAAGTGTTTACTGCTATGGGAGGCTAGCTCTTCTTCCTAGCCGACTATTGGTATTTCACTATCAAAGTACTGCAGAGTAAACATCGAAGGTGTACATGCCTGACATCAATTTCAAGAACAACACAAGCTCGAAACACCTAGTTCACAAATATATCCATATCTTTAATTAGTAAACAATAATAGCTGAAAAGGTCACACTATAGCCTTAAGTTAAGAAATTTGCCAGGTGCCAATTTACGAAGATGTACCCTGCCACCTTACCACTGATTGACAAGCTGTATAGATAGCTCTTATTGGGGGTAGGTGGGATGGGATATTATTTACTTAATAGATCATAATAACAACCAAAAGGATTCGCTTTACCCAACGCTAACACCTACCATATCAGGATTTCGTGTTTATTCAACGTTCCTGTAATACACTTCCCAATCAAAATCCTCAAAGGTGTATATTGACATAGTTTTTAAAATACTCTAAAATGTACAGAAACTAGTATTGTAACAGTTTCAATAGACTCCATTTATTTTCAAAACACTCCCTTCACACCAAAGTATCGGCCGTTGTATTTGACACAAATTGACATCTTTATCAAGTAAACAACATTCTTATCGGTGGAAAGATGCACGCAAACCTGTCAAACTAACTGACCTCGATTCTCATATTCTTTGAATCTATACCACGAGACGCTATACATTATGTTATGATCCCTTGATTAATGTGTATTTATACAAAAGACAATTGATTTGTATAAATAGGCGTTTCTTTATTTATAAATGGATGTAATAATGAACCTTATTTGTGCGTAGGTTCGGTAAATGCAAATATTTGCTTGTTGGTATCAGAATCACAGTTATGATAAGGGAAACAAATCTATTCATATCAATGACTATTTCCGTACCCCACGCCCAGCCCCCCCCCCCCCCCCGCCATCTCTCATAACTTCAGAATTTATCTTCATAATAATATGAAGGCCAATCCCATATAGTTTTAAAATCAGGAATATACACAAGTATTGTTCATTTTCTCAGACTGCAGCCAGGAGTCAGTGCATTCGAACACTGTCTCTGCAAGATATTAAACAGTCAATTTGATTAAGCTCTGGTAGAGAAACTTTTTCAACAACAGGACCGGATGGGGGGAGGGTTTCCAGGGTTTCTAGATCCCTCTCCCCGCTAAAAGAAGTATACACACAAATGTAGTCACTTGACCATTGTTTTATTCCTGAGGACGTTTATTGGGTATTATGCACACTTAAGAAATAGACAAATAGACTTTAGCTTTGCTGCCATTTTGAGGAAACAGGGCCCTCTTGACATTTTGGACCCTCCCCTTTAATACTATACCTGATCCGGTTCTGAAAAGCAACAATAAAAGAGAAACAAGATAACAAATAAGCCAACATCATGTACGATATCCGAACCGTCTAAGGTGTTCCATTTTGTCAACTAACGCATACTGCGCAGCTTGAAATGACGTCATCAATTCATTCACTGTAATCGCAGTTAATATCATTTTTTTTAAAACATATCTCTGAAGCAACCATGTCTTAATTACTAGGTCACATAGACCTTAGTATGAGGCGCCATAGCAGACAAAAGTGGGTCTACTGAGGAAGCAGAACTTGAAACTTCAATGACATATGTAGATAATACCATTTCACGTATTGTGTGAAACTGTTGAACGTTCCATTTTATATTTCAAGTTGTTAAATTGTGTCTCTTGAATTATACAAAGGTGTTGAAAATTTTATTTCCTATATCAAGGTTTTAGATTTTAATTGTTGAATTGAAAAAAACGGTGGTTTAAATTCCAATGCTGTATAACGAGAATTCCAATTTCACACGTTGATCCAAATTGTTTGTATTGAAAATTACATTTCATATGTCGACTTTTAGATTTTTGTCTGTTAACTTATACAGAGTGGTTGAAAGTTTTGTTTCCTATAAATATTCATCTTTTTGTGATTACTCGCGTATTTGCTCTGGTACCTTTTTTTATTCTTTGATGTTTATTACCGTACGTGTATTTTGTAAGGCTCTGGATAGAGGTAGCACCTTTGTTGTCTGGCAGCTGCGTTCTCTTGAGTGAAGGGACGCACTGGTCCTCATCCATCTCCCAAATCTCTCACGTCTGCGTCCAAGAAGGAATTATTCCCGGCATACCCCGGTACACCGCTGAAGCTGGTGGGCCAAACGACGTTGAGGGGTTGATGTTAATACTGCATCACATGGCGTATGAACTTCTACAGAGAAGTCACCGGCTAGGGCGGAAGGTCTCTACAGATCAACGGCCAAGTGTTCGGGACCAGGGTACACCATATGTGTGAGTGGATCGCGGCTGTGGCTGACCAGCTATGATTCGAAATAGCAGGGAAGATAGATCTCTTCAGTCATGGTTGGCCATCTGCTTAGGAGAGGGAAACTCCTATATAAAGCCTAAGGCCTCTGGACCTCGCTGTCACCGTCCTGGCTTGCTTGGCAATGGCAGATGAACCTCGCGTTTAAAGAGTGGGACCAGTTTGCGCAGACTGCACTTCGCCTAAAAGCTTCATTGCGCAGACATGAAGGAACTGTCTACTGTTTCCGTTCGACTCTTTTAAGCCTTGTGGAGATGGGAAAAGGGGCGAAAACGGCAGGTGAAAGATGTAACTGGAATTCGCAGTCCCATTCCTACATCCAGGCGAGGGGCCCCGAGGGGCTGAGTGGTCTAAAGCGCTTTCCGTTACGGATCACTGCCATCTGCGCCGGTTCGAGTCTCAGATTCAGCCAGTGTGGGTATGTGAGAAAGCTTGCCAGTAGCATCTCGTGAATCGGTGGTTCTTTCCGGGGTTTTCCCGGGTCTTCCTCTACCATTAATACTGACCGCCATGTATAGCCTGTCGTGTGCTGAAAATGGAGTTAAACCCCACAACAAACAAGCAAACATCCAGGCGACTCAGGCCTTTGGACGTCTGGTGTTGATCTGGAGACGACACGATCACCCGGCAGCAACCTGAGTGACTAAGCAGCCTTTTCTAGGGACAGCACTGCTTGATCCGCATGGAGAGGGGCCTAGAAAGGTTGCCTAACCAAAGCTCGTCTCCTTAATCCCCCCTCCCCGTTGGCCTTCCACAGACAACTGGCATCTGCCAACGCTGTTTAAACATAACAGAAAAATACAATGCATCCACCACCTGGCTCAAATCGTGGAAAAAGGCTAAAACTGGCTTTTGGAACATCAGAGTAATGCTAGACTCAACCGACAACAACATACCAGAACGACGCTCTGCCTTAATCGCACACGAACTCTCTCGCATTGGTGTTAACATTGCTGCACCTAGCGATCTCCGCCTTTCAGAGGAGGGAAGTCTGAGATAACTCGGCGCTGGATACACCCTCTACTGGTCAGGAAAACCAAAGACTGAAAACGACTTTCATGAGTAGGTTTCATGGTCAAGGACTCAATCGCCACCAAGTTAACAAACCTTCTCAC
>CM068825.1:114122078-114247078 GCA_028554795.2 Sinohyriopsis cumingii
ATTTTGAATCTTGTAAATACGTTCATGTTTAACTTTCAGCATTTGTAAATGACGAGTATGTGACTAGCACTAACCATTCTTCTTCATTTTGTTTTGTTGATGGGTCGGTAAGAAGGAATGCTTAAAAAGAAATTTCATTTTAAATAAAAATGGGGTTAACTCATTTTGTTTGAACGAACAAAACTTTCCTTTCGACATGCTATTTCAAATTTTCTCTGTCGTTCATTAAATGTGAGGAAAAATGAACGTTTTCTTGCATATCCGCGTACCGTATCTGATGGATATTTTCTTTCAGGTCCACGTTTCCATCGTTGACTTGTCAAGGAGTTTGAGAACAGCAAACGAAATGGCTGAAGGTCTGATGCACATTCTAACTGAAAGGAAAATAACCATTTTCCTCATGGTTTCCTAAAACCTCCTTGAAAAAGTCTTGCTAGAAGAATGAAAGAAGAAAACTTTTTCTTGGTATAATAGTATATTTGTGTGATTTCATCCCCTTCATATACACATAACCCATTTCATTGTATATTACTAACAAGCTAATGTCAAGGAACAAATCTACACCACTTCCAACTACCTTTTCTCCAGTCGACCTTCCGGACATGTTTGCAAATTTCTTCCGTGACAAAGTACAAACCATTATAGATAAGCTTGACACCACAATTTCAATTGACTTGTCGTCACCATACAGTTGGGATACAGAATTTGAGCGGCAACCATTAGCAGCATTTGAACCTGTCTCTATGGATTTCGTACGTACAATCCTGATGAAGAGTGCACCAAAGTCATGTGAACTTGATCCAATTCCAACATCACTGCTGCTTGAGTGCTAGATCCAGTATTGCTTTCACTAACTGATGTTATTAATACCTCTCTCTCATCTGGGGAATTCCCATCATTTTTCAAAACTGCCATTGTAAAGCCTCTGCTGAAGAAACCAACACTAGACCATAACGATTTAAAGAACTACCGCCCAGTTTTTAATCTCTCATTCATTTCAAAAATCTTAGAAAAGGTTGTTCTATCCCAGCTTGTATCTCATCTAAATTCAAACAGTCTTTTTAGCAATGTACAATCTGCATATCGCCCTTGCCACAGTACTGAAACTACTCTTCTAAAGGTAGTTAATGACATTCTCTCTGCGTTGGATAGCGGAAAGATTACAGTCCTCACCCTCCTTGATTTGTCTGCAGCATTTGACACAATAGACTATGATATATTACTTCACCGTCTCCAGCATGTATTTGTCATTCATGATACAGCCTTACTGTGGTTCAAGTCCTACTTGGTCAACATGACACAAATTGTATCTGCAAATGGAATACACTCCAGCCCAGTTGATTTATGTTGTGGTGTTCCACAGGGGCCTGTTCTTGGACCTATTCTCTTAATTCTGTAAACTCAGTCGCTCTCAAGTGTCATAGATCATCATTCAGTCTCACCAACTGTACGCTGATGACACCCAAATATACAAATCTAGCCACCCAACTGAAGTTGATGCTACCATCCAAGGTGTAGAGATGTGCATTTCTGATGTAACAAGCTGCAGATGAGTGCTGATAAAACTGAGGCCATTCTGATCACAACACAAAGACTTTCTCATTCACATCCTCTACCTCAAACAATAAATATCAGCAACGCCAACATTAAATTCACACAATCAGTACGAATACTAGGTGTTACTCTGGACAGTACTCTCACATTGCACTAACATGTCATGAACATATGCAAGGTTACATATCTTGAGCTGAGACGCATCAGCTCAATTCGCAAATATCTTTCAGTTGATGCCACTAAAACACTTGTGTGTTCATTAGTACTTTCAAGACTGGACTATTGTAACTCAATTCTGTCTGGTTCATCTCAATATCTACTCCAGAAACTTCAAATGTTCAAAACACAGCTGCTCGGATCATACTTAGAGTACCACGATCAGAGCACACCTCCCCGCTGTTCTGTACCCTACACTGGATATCCATTCGATCCAGAATCAAACACAAAATTTGTTCTCTGTGCTACATTTCACTGTCGGACTCTAGTTCAACATACCTATCTGACCTCACCCATGTGTACACACCAGCAAGATACGTACGCTCCTCTTCTGACATTCGTATACTCATTATTCCCACTATGAAAACCAAGTCATATGGACAGCGTTCTTTTGCATAGCAGGGCCCAGTAACGTGGAATAAATTGCCCACTGAACTTAGACACAAAGACACAGTGATCACATTCAAGAGTGCTCTGAAAACTCTAAAGATTAGGCGCTATACAAAGACCTCATTATTATTATTATTATTATTATTATAGTAAAAGTGGGGTTTTGGTCACTACACACGACGTGTTGGATAGTGCTTCAAAACTAGGTGCTTGATAGCTGTTAAAAGTGGATGTGGGTTAGTAACTAAAAATTGTTTTTGGGCAGTACTCAAAAAGTGGTGTTGGATATATACCACGTGTGAGACAGTAAATGTAGGATGGTGGATAGCAGGAGACCTAGTATTGCTCACTCAACACAGCGTGACATTTTGATTTCTTATACATATCTTTCATAAATTTGTAAACATTTGCTATTAAAAATTTCCATTTTGAATTTAATAGTTTTTTTTACAAATTGCAATTTGCAATTCTTTCCTGAAAATTTTCATTCATCTCTAAATTTGTTTATTTTTATTTTGACAAAAAAATCATTAAATTCTTTTTAAAATCTTTACATTGTAAAGGAAAGTTCTTTTTAATCTCTGCTAATTCCGTATGAGTTTAGACATTTTAGTATTACTTTTAGTCTCATTCATTTTTAAATTAGTCCGGATTTATTTTCCGTTTCCGCTAAATACATATGAGTTTCTCGTTGATTAGTAACTGTACGCTATTGCTCGTTTGAAACGGTTGGGCGTTTTTCATTTTTGTTTACATCTTTCACAATTTATATGGGTTATTTTTTGTTTGTTTCTTTTATTGTTTTGTTTTGTTTCTAGTCTCCGCCAAATTTCGGTAGTGTTTCGTAATTTTAGCATAGCTTTTAGTCACATTCATTTAGTGTTATTATGAGCTGATTCCATTCATATTATCTACCTATGATATTCATATATGATGTGCAATTTACTGACACCGCCAACGTAATCTGATAGGTAATACTTTATATGCAAATCTCAGCAGATCAATCTACACGGCTTCTTGATCGTTTAGTGCGGGTGCTGGATAGTAGATGATTGAGTATTGGTTGCTACACATAGCGTGTTGCTAGTGAATTCCTTAAGTATTGGATAGATTTTAACATGTCCATCTATACAAACCTAAGCACATTTTTCAAAATAGATGCGTAATGTTAAATCACCAAAATGCCCCAACGTGTCCTTCGTCGTAGTGTCAATTCCTTTACGCGGTCAAGTACCCGTCATTACTACTATGAGTTACAACGAAACCAATTTATTTGTTGACGCTGCACGATTGCCTCTGCGGCTTTAAAGTCATGGCTACAATCATAGAACATTAGCCTTAAGATTTTGTTAATGTTTAACATTTTTTAAAAATATTTCCTAAACCCTTGGACGGGTTTTCATTCGTAATTGTAGTGATACATTGTAAAGTACGATCAATCTATTCTACGACTTACTCTTAACCCATTGAGCACTGGTACAGAGCGCATACCGAAAATTAGCATCTTTAACAATTGTTTGGGGGGTGGTGGTGTTTACACTGAATTCTAGAACAATGTGAAGTTATAGTCCATAATTAAGTAAAATAATTTCAGTTTGTCATTTCAGGTATAGAATGTTGTTTGGTCTTAAAACACAATTATGTATGAGATGCTGAGAGTTCTCCTTTCTTCGTTGCTGCCGTAGTTAGAACCTGGTCACATCTTGCATCCAAACAATGTAACATCTTTAGTGTATCTCAGTGGAATGGTACCTCCCTAGTCACTGTGACGGAAAGGAGGACACGAATGCTCGTACTATCACTCTTCTTTCTATCTGAGAGTTTCCCGCCACACGAACTTTATGGGAGTCATGGTGTAAACATACCCCTTATGATCAACCCGGCAACCAACACAAATTCAAAATACTAATTGGTGAAGGAATTTTCATACTACAAACACAAATCGGACGTAAATAAAAGCCATTTACAACTACGCTCCAGTCATTGATTGTTATTACTTCATACCTTCACCAACGTCGCATTGGTTAGATCAAGTTTTCATCACTCGCTATAGTTTCAGCCTTTCATGTTACTGAAACCGGATGATTTTTTCATTACAAAATTGTTAAGAATAATATGAAAAATTAAAGTGCAGGTATTTGGTGAATTGCTGAAAGTCATACGGTGTTATATTAACACCCATCATTTTCTGGCACAAATTTACCAGCCTGGTGGGAAGTATTACAACAATTGCCTCCGAGTTTCCATACTCCTGACAGTGGGTTACATCCATATCAATATATATATATATATATATATATATATATATATATATATATATATATATATATATATATATATATATATATATATATATATATATACAATATAATGGAGAAATCACTAGCACTTTACTAGCTGCGTAACACTCAATTTAGACTAACCATGGTGCGATAGTTTTTATTCACTAGCTTGTGTACTACAAAAGGGAAGATTTTGTCGATTATTTTGCAGGACAATGTCGGGATTTCTTCACTCCAGAAATAGAACATATAGTTAATGATATTACAAGGTAGCGAGTGTCTTAAGTTGCAAAACACCAATGACGCTACAATGAGCTGCCTAACACGGATTCTTTTTCCCTAGTTTATGTTAATCTCTGTCTATGATGTTCGATGCCAGGTATGCTCCGATTGTTGTTCCGATTGTGACTTTGTCTCGTTCCGACTCCAAGTTCTCAGTGAACGAAAGTAGTTCTGAATATAGTTCTCAATCGGCGACTAATTAATCCGATGTGATGTCACGATCTAACGGAAATGTCCAAGTGACATTCAGATCGAATGCGCAAGGAAGATGTATTAAGTTAAATATGTGTGTGTGTGTGTGTGTGTGTGTGTGTGTGTGTGTGTGTGTTTTAACGTAGCTTTAACAATTCGAGCCATATTGCTACGATGTCTGCAGCGTGGCAAGTGATAATGATGTCTAGCACTGGGGCATCCATCTTCGCTACCCAAGGTTCCGATAACCCTATTTACATATTGGCGGATCGAACAGCTATGTTGGTGCTTTGTCCTAGCAACATCTATTGGATTTCATGTTTCCTCCCTTAATATGTAATGCCAACTAACCAACATCGTGGTACATTGTACATCCACCGAAAACGATAGCAGCAATTGACCTAAAAAGGATATTTTGGAAGTTTAACATCGAAAGTATGACTATGTACCTGAGGAAAGCCATTACATGTGTATTTGAGTGAAAGTATTTGTGCAAACACGGACTGACACTGAAAATGTCTTATTTATCAGTCAATTTAAGGATTGTGCTCCCCTTGTCTCGATCACGTAGGAATTTGAGCAACTTAATTTTGAATGGATGCAATTCACAGACCCGAAGCCCAGAATTCCATATGCCAGTTATGCCAAGGTGTAGATACTGTTATCGGAACCTTGGCTAGCAAAGATGTGGGGTATCATGTTGCAGACATGTAACATCATGTCCTACCCTGTCACATTATCATGATACCAGGCCGACCAGTCCTAACACTAATCTCTTAATGCTGAGCGCCAAGTGAGGCAGTTGCTGGTACTATATTTATGAGTCTTTGGTATGACTCGGCCGGGGTTCAAACCCACAACCTTCTGTATCTGGGGCGGACGCTCTAATCACTTAGGCCACCAGAGCGGCCTTCATGTGGGATATATTCTGAGAAATGTTATGTATATTTGATTTAATTATATCTGATTTAATATATATTTATTTATATTTAATTGTTTGTCAGTTTGTTAAACAAAAATTTCATTACATGGTATTGTAATGTAAATTTATTCACTAGAAAAGATACTTTTTTTAGAAAATAGTTTGACCTTGACTGTTAGTTTATAAACACCAGGTGTTGATCTAAATCCTGACCTTGTTTCAGAATTTGTAGCAACCTTCGTAAACAAGTTCTACTTTATTTTAAAATGATTGGCTGTTTCCAAGGTCATGATGGGACCTTGTCTTTAAGATATAAACACTTATTTTATATATTATTCTTAGAGTAAAAATGATTGATTTTCGTCCCGGTCACCCTGGGTAAACGTGATATGTAACAAGTACTTGCTTCTTTAAACTTCCATAAGATGATCACGTGACCCTTGCTTACATTTTAGAAAGCCCATATAACCCATGTTTTGGAGAATTAATCTCAGTAGAAGCTGGGGTGTTAAACTGTTAGTTGTATGTTGTGCTCTTTGAAGTTATTTCAAATTACTTGGTTTGGAGTTATTTCAAATAACTTGGATTCAAAATGGATTAATTCTGTTTTTTTTTCTTTCTGGAAAATACGTGTGCTCATGTAATATTGTGGAACAAGGACAGTTTTTTTTTTTTAAAAAAAAAATGTATTCAGCTATCAGAGACCGGAGTGATAATTTTTTTTTCTACAAGGAACTGTAGACTTCAAAACTACAGATTGTAGCATACGTCATCGTCTTCTATCTTGGATTCTTCGTCGTGATTTGAACGTGAAATCAGTAGAACATTTTGTTATTAGGACTACTAAAATTTTATTCTCGGATTGTTTTTGATTCATTTTTGGATGTGATTCTATAAAACCGTAAGTTCATATTTTTTTTCATTTTTACAGAATTTTTCCAGGGAAATAAATTATTGTATTTTTCAAAGCTTTTTGTTTTCACTCTTTCTTGTGTTACTGTTTATTCGAGCCTAAACAAGTGACATAAGACATAGTATGCACTACAATGAGCGTGCCTAATCTTTGATAGATTCGAAGTTATTCGCCTGGCATATGACAGAGACGATCTGATTCCGAATGGCTCAAGCTTTGGTCTGAATAACCGTGTCATGTTGAAAAGATTCACTCACCAGCATTTGATAAGAAGGAATCAGTGATCATCTACCTGTGCAAATATTCTGACCTTTAAATATGAATTCAGATATTATTTGATAAGCATTTGGTGATAGAGTCGTCCTACCATACACACACATATATGCCCTATATTCTTTGTGATTTTGGGTTACTTGGACTTAAATTCTGTTAGAAACATCCTTTATTAAAAAAGGTAAATTTCACCAGCGATCGTCCTTTACCTATTAAGATTTGTTAGACACAATGCTAAATGCTTGAAAACTTAAAATAGAAAAGAAACTACTATTCGTGTGCGGTTAATACAACACAATTTAAATAAATTACTTGTATAAGGCAATGGATGGTTCACATATGCACACACACAAACACATTCATACCTACCTACCTCTCTCTCTCTCTCTCTCTCTCTCTCTCTCTCTCTCTCTCTATATATATATATATATATATATATATATATATATATATATATATATACACACATATATATGTATGTATATATATATGGCATTGCATCTACCTATTTGTTTACAATCTGTATTATTATTGCCCACATATGTCATAAATTAATAACTAATTAGTCACATGATCTTCCCATACACAATCATATTAAATGTTGTTATAATGTAGGTGTTGATTTGCGTCAATGCACGTGGACAGAAGTATCTTCTTTCTAGGCCAAATAGCTTCCTTTGTAAGAGTACAGGTCGTCTTTGATCTGGTGTTGATTGGATTGCCAGTGAACAATGTGCCCTTTTATGAGGCGCCGCAGCGGACAAAAGTTGGTCCAATCAGGACGTTGTCTTCGAAAATGTAATGTCATATGTCCAGAATTCCAATTGCATGTGTTGTATAAAAAAAATCTTGTCCTTACAGATCCATTTTCTAGGTCAGGAGTTTAAATTGTATCTGTTAAATTAAAGAGTAGTTCTTGCAAGTTATATTTTCTATGTCGAGGTTTTAGATTGTGTCGTTTGAATTGCACGGCGGTTGTTGAAAGTTCAACGTCATACGTCGAGAATTCCTAATTTACGAATTGGTTCAAAGAGTTTATGTTGAAAGTTCCATTTCCTATGTTGAGTATTTAGATTTCATCTGTTGAATTACACAGTTGAAAATTCGATGTCCAATGTCAAGTTTTTAGATTGTATCTTCTGAATTACACGGCGGTTGTTGAAAGTTTAATGTCATATGTCGAGACTTTCTGTTTGATATGTTGAATCACATTGATTGTGCTGGAAGTTCCATTTCGTATGTTGAGTTTTGATATTGTATCTGTTGAATTACATAGAGGTGATTTGACATTTTACTTTGCTTGTCAGAATTGCTATTTTTATATGGTGAAATGATGTGTTGGTGTTAAAAGTAACATTACACAATGCCCACTTTAACAATTCAAAATAATATAGAGTATTAAGATACATCATTCGTGTATTCAATTATGAGGCGCCATTACATTTCATGCAGTTACAGCTTGAAACTTACCATTCACAGACCGAGAATTACTATGAATTTCTTCGCTAGAGGTCGCTCTCGTGAACGGACCTCGTTTCTTTAAACAAGGATTCGGCTTCTGGTTGCTGTGAAATTCAACAGATGAAATCTAAATACTAGTCATATGAATTGGATATTTCATTACAAACAGTTGCATTCGACGTGTGAATTAGGGATTCTCGACGTATGATATTGAAATTTCAACCACCGCTGTGTAATACAAAATATGCACTGTAAAACGTCCAGATAGGAAATACAACTTTAGACCACCACTGTATCAGTCAACATACAAAAATATAAACTCTCGATCTCGAAAATGGAACTTTAAGGACATGCAGTTTGATCCATTACGTGATATTGGATTTCTCGATATACGACATCGAAATTTCAACTGCAACTTTCTCATTGGAACAGATTTTGTCCGCCACGGCGCCTCATACCATTATCAAGTACTCCAATGCAGTCAGTTAATTATGATAACGGTTTCGTTGTTCTTTGTATGCTGTGTATTTCATGTTTCCGAGATCACGATGTCTTTGGACACAGACTGGTTGTAGTAAATATTGTTATACGACAGAAATTCTCTTTTGAAATCTTGTTGATTGTTTCCAGTTCTCTTCCTTTCAACTGCAATCGCAGGTATTTCAGAAACACATGCAAGTTGCACTTAGTATAAATATCAATGGGTGACAATGTAATTTTTATCCTGAAATTTTTAAAAATCACTCTCGTCTGGAAAATGCTGAGATTCAGTAGAATGTATTCCATTTGGCAAACATTGTCGCGGGATTAAAACAAAAACAAAATCTCGAACATGAACATGTTTTAATGGTACAGGTACACGCTGACTTCAGACATGATTCAGTTGTTTACATATTAAAGGGCTTATGAAACTTGTCTCGATCCAGATGGCTAGAACTTTGACGGGAAGACGAAAACAAAATGACAGCGATACTGTAGAAAGTGTTCTTCTTCTTTCCTTTATCCGCGTTATGCAGATTTTAACGTATTTGGCGGATGTTGAGTGACATTCACAAACTGTATCCCGTGTAATACATGTCGCCAGATAAGACAAACATGACTTCCACCTACCACTGAATTACATATAACTACATGCCGGCTGGTTCTTTTAAGCAGGGAAATTTATGATAAGAAGGGTATCCATAGTCTGCTAATGACCATGCAACAAATAAAAGTATTTTATTATTATTTTATATAAAAATCTAAATTTTTTGCAACAAACTGTAAGTACGTGAAGAAACTATCGAACAGTGACTGTTAGAACCATTATTTCTGGTGACTCATACGCTCTTCTGTATTGAGGGTTTCAATCCGATGCCTTTTGGCGTATATAGCTTAGGAGGGAGGATAAGAACGCAAACAAAATACCCATGAACAATTAGACTATCATTTTCTCTACATATAGTACATAGAGACAGACATATGCGCACTACCGATGCTCTGGCATGAAGAAACTTTTGTTTTTCATATGTTCTAATTCAAATGCACATATTTAGCTAATGACGATAACAGCCAATCGCATGACCGTATATGTCGTGCTTCATTTTTGTTAATCTCCTATTTATATTTATGCTTCTGGCCAGTTTTTATCATGTGTACAGTTGCAAAAATACCAGGTAGCCAATGTGTGTGTGACTTGGAATTTTAAAGTAGCTTTAACAATTTTTCAGTCATATCGCTGTTTTGTCTCACACGCAGACATGTAGCACGATCTCCCACCCAGTGACATGATCCTGACACCAGGCCGACCAGTTCTAACACTAACCTCTTAATGCTGAACGCCAAGAAAGGCACCTGTTAGTACCAATTTTATAAGTCTTTGGTATGACTCGGTCGGGGATTGAACCCACGAACTCCCGCATCCGAGGCGGACGCTCTAACCACTAGGCCACTGGAGCGGTTTCAGATAGCCATTTATCTCGCACCTGATATATTGTCGCCTAAGAGTCAACTATCAAGTGACTAAGTACTTGCGGGACGGAGGCGGGTGGCGACGAATGTCGTTATTACGTCAAAAGGATGATCAATAAAAGAAAACAAAAAATAAATGGCAGAATGACCTCGATTTGAAAAGGATTTTGCCCTGAAGAAAACTAAAGAGACGGACTCGGAGGAAAATGTCAGTGCACCATACCCACGAAATTGCAAGCTATTAAACCATACAATAATAATAATATATAATTTGTAGTCGTTATGAGGAGCACTTTGACAATGTTTTATTTGAAGGACCCTTATGGCATCGCCTACAACCTTTAACACCGTTCAATCATTTTTTATCCATTGCCTCATCGTCCTATGTTTCAAAGCTGTTTCGCTGTTGCAAGTTCTGGATGAATGATTTTCAAATCCACGAAAATTGCACTTTTCATCAAAGAAATAAAAGGCTATTAACCTTTGAATAAAAACGATACGATTAAAACTTAAAGGTTTTATAGTACTGATGTGTTTGCCTACGAGCGCACAATCTGCGTGGAAGTAATCTCGATCGTGAGAGAACAAAAACCACATAATACTTAGCTGGTCTCATCTACGGAATTTCTTCCACAGTAATATTTTTAAAAATAATTATAAATATCATTTGATGAGCAGCAAAATATTAGCATACTTCTTGCTCACTTTAAATTATCATGGATATTTGGATTTAGACTGCTCATGTAGGTCACTGAGAGCGCAAAAGTAACGTGTTATAGAATTTCATGAGAGAGAGAGAGAGAGAGAGAGAACCAATCCGTAAGTTTCGCCAAATCAGTTAGTCTGGTTCTATAGTTAACTTTAGAACCTTAGTGACTTTAAAGCTGTATATATTTATTCAATAGAAGTAGTTTAATAATATATATATATATATATATATATATATATATATATATATATATATATATATATATATATATATATATATATATATATGATACTTTAAAACTACAAATTAGAGTATTTACGTCATTCACGTGAAAACTAGTTTATCATTGAAGACAGTAATTTAAAGTTTCTAAATGTCATAGAAGGTCCTTTTGATGCCTAACATTAACAGGAAGACTGTTATTCTATCCATTCATTCAAGAATACTACTTGACGAAGTCCTTCATTATGTAGTTAAAAATATTTCTTTCATAATCCAAAGAAAGACAGGTACATCTACTCTCTCAAAATTATGAATAAAAATAGATTTAATCGCTTACTATCTTTTGACTTTTTCAATTTAAGGTGTTGAAAACCGAGAATGCACTATTGAAGATAAGAGGATCTCACCGAGGCTCAGTTTGTATTTAGGTGTCATCAAGGACAGACGATTTCTGGAGCTGATTTGCTTGTTGGCTTTATTTACCAACTGATATGGGAACTGACAGCTGGAACGGTACTTAGCTTGAACTACGAGATTAATCAGGATGTGGTGCTCTTTTTGTGTTTTATTTTATGGGTGCATTGGACATTCTTTGTAATTCACCAGTGACAGCACGTGTATAACATGTAGTAAACCCCATATCAAGCCCCAATAGTTACCAGTTTGGAAATTTTACCTTAATGTGTTCTAAGATTATACTGTTAAGAGCAACTATTCAACTTTGTGATTTGTTGGAAGAGACAGCCTAACATAGTGCTTTCAGTGATGAAATCCTTAAAACTTTTAATAGTTTCTCCATCAGTGTCAGCAAAAATCTTTTATATTGTATAGTGCTTTATCGGTGGATACATTTTAGCAATTTAGCGGTCTCAAAATGAGATCGCGAAAAATAATCTCGTATAAATTTATCATCGGCTGAAATAAGCATGACAATCAGTTCTCTTATGTTGTACAATATTTCATCCTCAGCATACACAGTAAAAACAAATCAATGGTGATTAGATAAGGTATCCAAAGCCAATAATTAATTTTCCCCGGAAACACTCTTTCTTATTAATAATACACAACTTTAAGAAACGTTTTTTTATATTATTAAGTACAATTAATTAATCACTGTTCATTGATACGGGACCGCAACCTATCCACAGGTATGGAAAATATTAATGACTCCTCATGCCATGCTCCATCCTATATATATATATATATATATATATATATATATATATATATATATATATATATATATATATACCGCTAAAACATAACTCGCCAAAATGTATCCCTTCCCATTTTTTATAGCAAAGGTAACATTTGTAAATAAGTCAAACACCTGCAAAACAAAACAAAACTACACAATACCAACACCGGTATGTATTAACGGTAGCTATTATATCTATACACAGGTGTTAAAAGGCCGATTTTTCTTCTGTGAAGGCAGCGACACATTTTTCCTGCGACAGCTGTGGACAAATCATAAGTTTTGCTTTACAATTGTTTAATTTCTTACAAATTATATATGAAATAGACGGCTAAGACTTTTTGAGAAAAGAAAACTTTTATGCCGAAACTGATTTAGAAATATGGCATAATCTGATTGCCTAACAAGCTTTATCAAGACATTCATACGGGTTTTCGCATACTGTATTTGATTATTTCACCGAACCTCTCAATTATTATTTATAATCAAAATATGCTGAAATGGCCGAAGTTTAGTAAAATGAAGTAACATTTCTGCTTCTTCAGAGTTAGCTCTGGTCTGAGACAGGAATTACTGTTTTAAATAGCAACCTTCTAGGAACTGGGTCACCATAGTTTATGGCCCAATCTCTTGGTTTTGTCTTCTCATTTTTTTCTTTCATTTCCTTCACCAACTGCCGAAGACCTCGCTCCCGATCTTTTACACTGAGACGAGCCGTCCCAGGTGAGTAAGACTCGTCTGTCACTGTGCTGTAACTATCAAGAATACTTGTTGAAGTTGGTGGTCTGATCTTTTTACACCCTCGTAATAACTGTCTATAATTGCTTAGTATAGAGTAGGTTTGAGGCCTTTTTGGTAGGATGCTAAGGCTGTGATAAGTTCGTGGTAAATAACATGGAAAATGTTTACAGGCTTCACCACCTTGAATGGCATTAAACCGACATGAAAGCTGCTCTTCTACATCACCTGAAGTCGCAGGTCGACTCTCGGTAGTGACGAGACTTGAACTGGATGACACGAGATTTCTGTTAGACGTTGAGATAATTGGCAATGTCACAATGCTTGAACTTTCTAGTCCAATCTCTTCAAGTTCTTGTTGAATATGTTGCGTTTCCAACTTCAGCAGCCGCGCCTGTTTGTTAAAAGTTCGGTCCAGAACGCCAATCTCTTCCTTCAGAAGGCGGGCAGCTACAGTATTCATTTTTCGGATCCGAACTGCGGCTTCACGGTTCCTTTTCTCAATTAGCCGGTCTCTCTCCATGGCAATGCGGTCTTCAATGGATTGCCTTCTATTTCTACGTCTCTCCCTGAAGAATAAAATATCAAGCAAATTATAATCTTCAATATTTCGAACTGTGTAGCTAGTATTTTTGATTGGCATCAGTGTTTATCATTTTAACTCAGTATATTTGACTTGTCAGGAATGTGAATCGTCTAACCGACCCTAACTTACATGGCTATGTGATCTAGGACAGATGGCGCTGTAGTAAATTAAACGTACTTTCCACTTCTGAGTTGAATTGCATAATTTTCACATGTGTGGTGTATAGGAGATACTATCGACGCTCATCCAAGATGATGAATTTTCATTACCGCGCAACAGGCTCACTTGTACCTTCAAGAGAAAGAAGCTGGAAAGTGTTAAAGCTACACCTGTAAGAGTTGATCAAGTCTTTGGAGAAAATCTCTGTTTTAAGTTATAGTGTTCCGTTTTTTAAATGCAAATTGAAATTGCCAATCTAGATGTAATAGCTGTAAAGCATTAAACTACACGTCAGCCGACCAGTTAAACTCCTACAATTTTTTTTTTGCATGATCTGAAGTTTCATTTGCTTCTGGTAATTCTCAGAGAATAATCCTATATGTGTGTAAGCGCACGCATTTGAAATATATGCACAACAGAATGAGATCTGATCTGTCAAAGTGAGAAAGCTAGAATATTTAATTCCAAAACGTAAACAAACGTTCAGTTGTAAGGAAATAGATGTAATATATACACTTTACTACAAAAGTTTCAGATTTGAAATGAAACAGCCTTAAATTTGCCATGGCCATCCAATAACCTTTCAGAAAATATGAATACATATGAGACCGTCACCATATACATGTCACATTTACGAATAAGAGTAATTAATTTTCCATCATTCTTTGTGAAACTGACAGTATGAATCTAGTTAATGGCTTTATTTTACTTTGTAAAGACTTTATGTCACAAACTAAGACACAGAAAGAAGGGAAACCAACAAGGTTAGTAAAATTTAACAAATAATTAAATTATCAAAGTTAGAAATGAAAATGTGAAACATTTAGACATGAAAATGTGAAAAGAACTTAAAGTGTTATGAAATGCATCCAAAATAACCCTGAAAAAGTTATTTGAAAGTCCAAAAGAATGAAATGTTCCGTATAAATTTCAAAACCGGAAATTTACTGGTTCGCCAAGAATCATGACGTTGCCAAGATGACTTTATCACGAACTCCTCCTTTGAATAATTCAAACAGTCCAAACAAATGTTTCCTCTCGAATATGTTTTCTTCTCGAATAATATCTAAGTACAATATTAAACAAGTGTGTAGACTTACAACAGGAATACAAGAAACGAGGATGACTCCGAAATAGGAATGAACCTGATTGCTCAGTTCTCTCCTTATATACACGTTCTGTTACGACTGTATTTCACAACATACCCTACACGACAGATCTTACTACTCAATTTATCAGGAAACTTCCTATTCATGCGACCTTGTCCAACTGCTCCGGTAGCCTAGTGGTTAGAGCGTCCGCCTCGGATGCGGGATGTCATGGGTTCTATCCCAGGCCGAGTCATAACAAAGACTTACAAAAATGGTACTAACAGCTGCCTCGCTTGACGCTCAGCATTAAGAGGTTAGTGTTAGGACTGGTCGGACTGGTGTCAGGATAATGTGACTGGGTGGGACATCTTTTTACATCACTATAAACTGTCACACTGCAGACATCGTAGCGATATGAATGAAATATGATTAAAGCTACGTTAAAAATCCAACTCACACACATTCATGCGACCTTGTCCAACCAGACGCAGCATTAGGAGTAGGCGTGGCCTAGGGCCGACCATGACCGCGCGGGGCCAGATTATCGGTATCTCCATTGGTATGCTACTGCAAACACTGATTATCTCTAGACTAGATCAACTTTCGCGATTTGCGTGCATTACGTTTCCAATTTACCGGAGAATATAGCTTGACAAACTCATAAGGATGACCTTAGGCCTGAAGCGCGGTCCCCCTCAAGTGCGGGGCCTGTGGCGGTCGCCCCATTTGCCATCCCCAAACGCCCGGTCCTGTGTCCAACCAATGGGAAGTTACTGAATTCTTCTAGAATTCTAGAATCGTCCAAACCCCATCAGCCAATGAGAAGTTAAGCCAAAGTCGTCATTAAGTGTTATTATTAAGATTATTATTAGCAATTATCAACACGTACGTAAGCATCTATTTATACATCCTATGCAATTTTACGCTCTTAATAGACCCTAGTCACGTAGACAAAGTCTAACTAAAGATAATCTGTACAAGTTACAGCCATGAATAAACATTAAAAATATTAAATAAAAATCATATATCAGGAGTTACAATAAATATAGGTATGCATACCAGTTTACAATCGTTTGCCTTTAAAAAAGTAGTTTTTCATTTATTATTTTCCTGTAGTCAAAAACAAACAGTACCTTGTACATTTGTTAGATTATCAGATTCAGACGCACTCGTTCGAATGAATTATTATGAACAGTATCAGCAAGTGTGAAAAATAGACAACCTCTAGGTAAGTATTTCATGTCCCTAACGTTTCTTAGAAGGTGGGTGGGGGGTATATTACCTATCTGGAGTGCAGATATTTTCACTCTCGTTATTGGCACGTCTTTTGATGCGAGCAATGCAGTTCCAACGCAGAAAGATAAAGAGCACTATCGCTGTACGATGTAGTGTGAAAAATGACTTGTATCAGACCTGACGTAGAAATGTCTGCTGTTGGAACAACCTTTTCACTGATTAATTGACGGTGAGTGGGTTATATACCCACTCATGCGACAGATGGTGAAGGGTGTAAAACCAATGAATCGGCTTGCTCAAGGGAGAGGACTATTGATTATGGTAGTTAACTGGCTCCTGTCCGCTTACAGCCCTACCTTGTGTGTATTAATTAGGAGGGAAGAATTTATGTTGATAAACGGATCTGCTCTTGTTACCGGAGTGACCCGCTCAACCTTTGGTATCAAAGGAGAGCTTGTCTATCAATGTATGTCTCAATCAGAGTAACCGTGGCGACAGGCGTTTAATAGGTAATCAGTAGCAGGACCTAATATGTAATTCTGTCCAATATGTAATTCTGTCCAATATGTAATCCTGTCCAATATATGTAATTCTGTCCAATATATGTAATTCTGTCCAATATGTAAATCTGTCCAATATATGTAATTCTGTCCAATATGTAATCCTGTCCAATATATGTAATTCTGTCCAATATGTAATCCTGTCCAATATATGTAATTCTGTCCAATATGTAATCCTGTCCAACCCATGCGCGTTGACGGAGAGGTCACCTTTGGCACCAAAATAACACTGTTCAGTGTGCATTAATAGAGAAGGAGTGATGTGGAAACGGGTCTACTTGCAGCACCAAAGTGACCCCACCCTACCTCTGTCTCGCTGATATGCCCGATTACCTTAACGTAGATTGTTGCCTGGTCTCCCGTGATTTAGATTATTCAGTTATTGGGTTTCCTCGAGATGTGGACAGATTATCCCACTATATGCTTCTGTCTTGTAATTTCAGAGCTAATAATCGTAGTCGGCGTTTACTAGGTCTGCTGCTTGCTGATAATTTAAATGCAGGAGCATTCAATTCAGGACACATATTCGGTAACAAGATCTATTATGAAAGGTTTCAGCATGTGTGAAATAAAGACCGGCTAAGATTTTATGTCGTTGCCTTTTCTCCGTATGGGGTATGTCAGCTAACCTGAGTGCAGATTTTTTCAGTGTTATTTTTATCAGTACCATTCTAAGAAGGGTTAATACAGTTCTGAAGTGGATAGATAAAGAGCACTAATAGTAGAGGAAAGGGTGCGAAAAGTGGTTGGGGTCAAAGTCTGATATGGAAAGGTCTGATATTTCCGCTCTTGTTTGATTCTAGTTTTCCAAGTTGAAAGTTCAGCAATGTGTTTGTAGTTCAAAGTAATTCACCTTACTTGTACAAACACTAAAAGACTCTCAAAGGCCCAACGCACACAGTAGTACCTACGAAAAAAAACTATTACATTCTTAAGATTTTGGATGCAATCACGGTGCCGTTCGTGCTCAAGAGATTTATTTTTGTATGATCCTTGATTACCAGACCCCGCCCCTACGGTAAAACCATAGCAAACTGAGCATGTATACAATCCATGATTGTCATATTGGACCCCTAGCGTAAAACAACGGCAAAAGCTTAGTATGTTACACTATGACAACATTATTCCATAACTATATATTTTACTGTTGCCAGTACGAAAAGCTACAGAAGGGCATTCAAAACGTTATGGTTATGTCGGTCAGGAACCGACCCACATGCGTGCCATTTTTTTCTTTACTGTTATACTACAAAATAATTTTATTACAAACCGTGTCGAAATTGCTGCGACACTCGACCACCAACTGAAATCGTAAGTTGGGACAAAATGCATTTATTGAAGAGGAATACTATATTGCGTAATGGAAAGAAATATATATATGATCTACGGCTGTTACAGAGAACAAAAGTTCTCATCAAAACCTAAATATTTTGCGTCCAGTCTTGCCTGTCCACGAAAAGAATAAATGGAAAAATTTCGTTGGTAGCATTAGTTCCTCTCAAACAATAATCATTGGAGTAGATTAAAAGCTTATACTTAGACTATAACGGACAATATGTTACTTTATATCATTACATAAAAAAAAACTAATTTTCATGAAGAGTGCTGTGTTGTTATGAGAGAAAGCTCAGTTTCGCTGCCTTTGGTAAAAAATATAGGCGATAACTATTTTGGAAAACTTAACATTAATACATACTTTTTCTCGTCTTCCTCCCCCATTCTAGCACGTGAAAAGCTTCAATATATATTTCGCCTGTCTTCTACTAAAGAAGAACACTGAATGACTTCAAAGCGTTTTCTGTTCCTATATATGTCCAGTGATTCGCATTGTTGCCCACGCGGTTACGACATTGTCATATAAAGTTACTGAAATAGTTCCTTGCATACCTATTGTGTGCCAGTTTTATTTCAGACGTAAATTGTTGGTGTATATCCCGATAAAGCAAACAAATATACCCCCATCATAGTTATCGCGACCTGAAAATTGACATGCGGACAAAAGAACAACAAGGTCAATTGAATTTATATTTAAATGACAGTTTTAAAATGTTATATAAAACAGAGATCTCATAAAAATGTTCACTACGCTACTTAATTTAAAAACTTATATATAAAACTAAGATAATTTGCAATGTGGAGCTAACAATAGTTGTTAAAATTCTGTAAATGTATCTAAAATATGATGCAAAGATAAAACATTACATCCTTAAAATATACAGTCCCTTCCTGAAACCTCTTTAATAATCTAATTAGTGTGTGATAACTCTAATATCTTGTGTCTATGAACGAAAACCCTCAGTTATTACTATTTTCGTTCCATCCCAACCAACATCGCGCTCCCACTGATCTTTCTGTTTCATATATAAACAAACACATACATGATTGTCAAAACTACAGATTAGCCGAAAATATTCCGATAACCCAGGGGTGTGAAAACTACGGCCCGCGGATCGCATGCGGCCCGCCAAGGGCTTTCATGCGGCCCGCCAACGGTTTTCATGCGGCCTAGGAACAAGTCATCATTCGCACTGACTCTGTTTATGTTACTCTGGTCGTCAAATAAATGTGCTTCTTTTGAAGTTTAAGTTTAAGTTTTCAAATATTAACAACTGAAAATTAATTAGATATTATTTAGAAAAACCTTTTGTATTTGCTATTTCAAATATTAATTATTTTACTTAATGAAATATGCGGCCCGCGATAAGTGTAAATTTGTGTATGCGGCACTTGCACTGGAAGGTTTGCCCACATCTGCGATAACCGTATGGAAATGTATTAGTTCCCTTCATCTTTAAACCTGTTAAACTGATTGTGTCTGCACCACCAGGGTTACTTTTAATTTTCGGCTACATCTCTATTAAGACTTATTTTCAAATCGGCTGTGTCCATATCATGTCCACTGCTTTTGAATCGGCTCTATCTACATCAAGATGGTTATTTTAAATCGGCTGTATCTAGGTCAAGGTGGTTATCTGAAATTGGCTGTGTCCAAATCAAGACCATCGTTTTTAAATCGGCTGTATCAACGTTAAGATCACCATTTCTAACTCGGCTGTATCCACACCAAGACCATCATTTTTTTTAATTGGCCATATCCACACCAAGACCATTTTTTAAATTTGCTGTATCTACACCAAGACCATTATTTTTAATTGGCTGTATCCACCCCAATACTATTAGTTTTAATTGGCTATATCCACACCGAGACCATTATTTTTTAATTAGCTGTGTTAATTAGCACATGCACAGTGAGATTTGTGCAGGCCGGAGACATAGAGGTATTACATCTTTAGGGCACCTCTTCATATGTGTCAATTTTTTTAAAAAAATTGGGATCAGCTAACTTTGATTTTTAGACGCTGTTTTTCGAGACTTTGTTTTAATGTGTGCCTCATAAAATATTATAATCCTCCTCATGTCATTGTATTAGATATAGGAAGGTACACGCTGTCTTAAAACTCTGATTGTGACGTATGAAAGCTGATTCTTGAGGGCATTCTTATTTTTTCCATCAGCTTAGTGATTGTATATCAGATTAAGAAGTCATCATGCTGTACCAAATTTTTCTGCGGCAGTTCATTTTCTGTAACTACCTTAAAGTGTGTATTTATGTTACAAGTTAGAGACGTTAAGTCATTTTCCATCGTCCCGAATATATTCTAATGATATATGTTTGTCGCCTATTTTCATTTGAAATAAAAGTTCTATCTTTATCGCTTGAGCTAATACAGAAATAAAAAAAAAAAACAATTATTAAAGGCCAAGATTCCACAATTAAAAGGATGTGAAACATCAAATGGGTCAGTTCATACTAAGCTGTAGTTGAGGAAGCTTGTTCCGTACAGGGATGAACTGGCTATTAAGAACAAAAACAAACTATATGTATTAAAAATGTATCTTAAAGCTTGCTTTGGTTTGATGTTTACGGCACAGAAACACAGGCAGGCTATTTAGTGTTCAGGAAATGGGAGAAAAGTACCTTTCCCAAGGATATACCATGGTAGCTAAATATTGCTCGGCCATTTCCGTAAACTCGTAAAATGACATCAGAAGTAGTTGTAGAAGGAAATTAATTTTGAGGTGTTTAATAGCAATCCACCAGTGGAGTGCACCACATATGTTACGACAGAAAAGGCCGAGAATGTTCCGATTATGACTGTCTCCTACCGCCGCCATATTGTTCCGTGTAAACAATAAGTAGTTCATAGTATAGTTCTCAATGGCGACAAATTACAAAGGAGTTCTCTGCTTCATCAAGCTACCTCGTACAATATGCGGAAGGGTACATACAAAGACGAAAATGACACATTCTTTATTTAAGACAATTATAACATGTTCAGTAGTTAAATTAGTAAAAAGCACAGTAACACCATATAGTGCGGTGAATACCGGAACAGTACAGTAAATGGGATGAGGAAAAGTATGATTCCGATTCTCAACAATTACTTTAAAATTAAAACAATTATGTGAAAGACATTTAACGGCTATTACATTAGAGATGTCGGTATGAGCTGGAATAAACTTAAATACGTTCATTTAAATTGTAGTCAATTCAATTACTAGAAATTAACAGGAAATAAAAAGAGAATTGTGTACAGTGGATAGTCAGGCTAATACCATGTCCAAACTACATAAATTATCAAAATTTCCGTTAAAAATACTTACAATGAATATATTTAAATGTCATCAGTCTTGCAAAGTCTGAAGAGTTATTTATATATTTTCATTCTGTTATAAATCACGAGCACTCAAAAAATAATGGAATTCATTCCCAATTTTATCATCATTACTTAAGGTACTTTTCGCTCAGAATATTCACAGTTCTCAAAGCGCCCTATTTCTATAGGCAATTTGCGACTATAACAACGAAATGTTAATACGGGTATCTAATATAAATGTAATACTTTGAAGTACATTGAAAAGTTCCACTGATGTTTAAAACATTTGGGTCAGCTAAGCCATTACAAGAGAATCGTAAGGTACATGCAGCTTTTTCTAATTTCTGACACGCAATGGTGTTCTTACTAGGTAGTGAAGATGTTTGATAAGACAAGACGACCAAATATCCTTTCTTACTGAATATACTCCATTTGTGAATAATCCAATAATGATTGTACAATCCCGATGCCATATAGTCCAACTTGAACCTGTACAATTGACTTGAAAGTTTACAATTTTTACCGCTTATAAAAGACATCCATTAGTTAACCATTCGACTTTATTATAAAAGCCTCAAATTGATTTAGTCCAAGTTCAGCATGACACATAATTTGGGGTACTTTTCCGAAGGTTTGTTTATTTTTCTGATATTCCTTCACTTAAATCTTCACAGAGTGGGACAGGTACAACTAAATTAATTGCATGTTTAACCTGGCTATCTCTTTCAATATGCTCTTTTAGAATGTTACTGTGACAGAGTTGTTTTTGTTTACGCCTTCCAGAAGTATTTATGATGTAATTTAATCATTTATTTTCCTGTCAACTGTGCAGGGACCATAATACTTGGCCTGAAGAGGATTTTGTGATATTGACAAGAGAGCCAGGACTCTATCACCAGGCTGAAAACTCCTTTCCTTCGAGCTTTTATCACATCTTGACTTCATTTTGGATTGAGTAGAGTGCAGATTTGCTCTTTCGACCTCACAAGCCTTTGACAACTTGTATTTAAAGTTAGAAACATAATAAAGAAGATTAATTTCAGAATCTTCATTAGAAAGAAGTTTCTCTTTCAATAACTGCAATCGTCCACGCACACTGTGTCCAAACACCAATTCAAAGGAACTGAAACCGAAAGATTCTTGAACTGATTCCCTAACAGCAAACAATAATAAATGATTTCCTTCATCCCAATCTTTACCCGTATCAATAGAATATGATCGAATCATATTTTTCAGAGTCTGATGGAATCTTTCTAATGCCCCTTGGCTTTTAGGGTGATAGGCAGAAGATTTGATATGCTGAATGCCTAATTCGTACATAACTTTCTGGAAAATTCCAGACATGCAATTTGAGCCTTGATCAGACTGTACGGACTTGGGAAGCCCAAATTGAGTTTAAATTTTTTATCAAAGCTTTTACTATTGTTTTAGATTTTATATTCCTCAAGGGAATTGTCTCTGGAAACCATGTTGACGCACACGTAATGGTCAACCTGTATTGGTTACCTGACTTGGTCCTAGGTAAGAGACCAACAGAATCTACCATAATTCTACTGAATTATTCATCAAAGGCAGGAATAGGTTGTAGATGAGCTTTGGGAATTTTCTGATTTGGTTTTCCTACCATTTGACAGGTATGACAAGATCTACAGTATTTACCAACATCACTTTTGATTTTTGGCCAATAGAAGTGAATTAAGATGTTGTGATAAGTTTTATTGATCCCTAAATGACTAGCCAATGGAGTTTCATGGGCCAGACTTAGTGTTTCCTGTTCTGTAAGGGTTTGGAACAACAATTTGATAGTTCACTGACCATTCGTCATCAACAGGTACGTCGGGAGAACTCCATTTTCTCATAAGAATTCCATTTTTAATGAAATAACAGACAGGAACCTCAGTAGCTACAGTTTCACTAATGGCCTTTTGAAACAAACAGGAGATCTCAGGATCTTTTTCCTGTTCAACGACAAGTGATTTTCGTTTATCACCCTGATTAGAATAAAGAGAATGAGTACTTACAAGAGGATCAATGTGATCAATACCTTCTGACTGATGCAAACAAGGAGTGAAAGTGACCTCATCAAAAGCCTGACCAATACATGTGTCAGCTAAAGGAATACTTTCCTTATCAAAATCATTCTCAAGAGCATTCTTTGCCATAGCTCTGGTAACTGCACAAGCTCGAAATACATCAGGGAATTCTATTTCAATTGGATCGACTTTCTGATCCAAGCAAGGCTTGTCAGTTACAAGTGGAATAACCACAACCTTGTCTCCAGCTAGTAATAAAGTAATAACCTCAACAGGTAATACAGACAGTTCCGACTGTCACGGGTCCTGAGACTATGTCTGATGAAAAATTTACATAATGGAGAGGAACATTAACAAAGCCGCACTGTACTTCCTGAATAAGAACACTCTCATTAGAAGAAGACTTCTCAGAAAAAGGCAAAGTACCCGACAATAAAAGACTGTGAGAAGCTCCTGTTTCCCTTAAAATTTTAAATGGGATAGGATTGGCCGAATCACTCAAGAGTGATATAGAACCCTTCGATATGAAAGGTTCATAATTCTCCATAATCAAATCCGACTGTTGTTTATTAGACCCAGCACATGTATTGCTTTCAATACATGACCGTGACCTTGACCTCTTAGAAATAAGAACAATTGGAATATGTCTGTCTTGATTCTGATGCATATTGTTCACTTTGTAGCAATCAGAAATAACGTGTCCGTTTTACTTGCAATAGGTACACGTAGGAAGAGACAAGGATCTTAAATCAAGCTTCTCTGAAGTTTGATTTTTAGAAGTTGTGCCAGTTTGAGTTTTAGAAGGACTTGTATTAGGCTGAAATACTTTTTTGCCAAAAGACTGTTGAGTAGAAGTCTTATTTACAAAATGAACTTTATGAGTTAAAGAATACTCATCAGCAGCACTAGCAGCATTTTCCAAGGTTTCAATCTGATGCTCGTCAAGATAAGACTTAATGTCACTATGGACACAGTTTTTGAAATCTTCAAGTAATACAAGTTGTTTGTGACTTTCGTAATCTCGTTCAACATTCTTGGCTAAGCACCGTCTATCAAATATATGCTTTTTTCTCTAGCAAATTCGGCATGAGTTTGTCCAGCTTCTTTTCTATAGTTTCTGAATTTTTGCCTATAAGCTTCAGGGACTAACTCATAACCCCTTAGAATGCATTCTTTGACCGCATCATAGTTATAGTTAGGTGAACTGACAGTGAATTGTATATATGACTATTTTGCCAGTGAGTACACATTGTAATAATGTTCCCTTGGCCATTTCAAATTTTCAGTAACTTTTTCAAAACGAGTAAAATATTTGTCTACTTCTTTTCTCTGAAAGGGGGCACTAATATAATATTATTTGAAAGGTTAAAACTTAAATTGGGATTTGAAGTATGAATGTGCTTTTCGCTTGCCAGTTCCATTTCTTTCATTCTAGATTGATGTTCCCTCTCTTTCTCTCTTTCTTCCATTTGCATTTGTTCTTTTTGTACCTGCATTTGTCTTTCTTCCTCTTTTTCTTCTGCTTGTAAATGCATTTGTTTTTCTTTCTCTCTTTCCTGTATCTCACTCCTCTTTCTCATATTTTAACTGCATTTGTTTTTCTTGTAATCGCATTTGTTCTTTTTCTTTCTCCAATTTCATTTGTTCTTTCTCTTTCTCCAATTTCATTTGTTCTTTTTCTTTTTCCAACTGTAACTACATTTGTTTTTCTCTTTCTTCTTTCTGAAGTTCCAGCTTCCTCAACTCCAATTCCATCTTGTATTTGAATTCTAATTCCTTCATTTTTATGTCAGAGTCTGATACAGACTTACTTACTGAAACCAAAGCACTTGTATCTAAAACATTCTTTTCTACCAAATACTGAACCAAAATATTTCTTATTTCCTGTTTCGTTAAGGAAGCCTTTACTTCAGAAAGATCTTATTTTCTGGCAAGTTGAATCAGATCATCTTTCTTAAAAGATCTAATTGTTCCTGTGTAGGATTTGAAAGAAAGATTTCCACTTTTGATGAAAAAGCGTGCCGATTTCACTAAGATTTCAAAAACATGGGGAATTCATATTTCAAAACACAAAGTTTTCTGAAATATTCTATCCAAAATGCAAAATTGTCCCGGACGAACCCCTTATTTCTTATGTCACTTGTTTAGACTCGAATAAACAGTAACACAAGAAAGAGTGAAAACAACAAGCTTTGAAAAATACAATAATTTTTTTCTGGACAAATTTTGTAAAAATGAAAAAATATGAGCTTACGGTTTTATAGAATTAAATCCAAAAATAATCAAAAAATAATCCTAGAATAAAATTCTTAGTAGTCCTAATAACAAAATGTTCTACTGATTTCACGTTCGAATCTCGACGAAGAACCCAAGATAGAAGATAATAACGTTTGGTGCAATCTGTAGTGTTGAAGTTTACAGTTCCTTGTAGAAATAAAAATTATCACTCCGGTTTCTGATAGATGAATATATTTTTATAATAAAAAAAACTGTCCTTGTTCCACAATATTACATGAGCAAAAGTATTTTCCAGAAAAATAACATAATTAATCCTTTTGAATCCAAGTGATTTGAAATAACTCCAAATATCACAACATACAACAGTTTAACAGCCCAACTTCTACTGGGATTAATTCTCCAAAACATGGGTTATGTGGGCTTTCTAAAACGTAAATAAGGGTCACATGATCATTTTCTAGAAGTTCATAGAAACAAGTACTTGTTACAGATTACGTTTACCCAGTGTGACCCTGACGAAAACCAATCATTTTTACTCTAAGAAATAAAACGTAAAATGAATTGATTTTATCTTAAAGACAAGGTCCCATCATGACCTTGGAAACAACCAATCATTTTAAAATAAAATAGAACTTGTTTACGAAAGTTGCTACAAATTCTGAGAGTAGGTTAGGATTTAGATAAACACCTAACGTTTATAAACTAACAGTCAAGGTCAAACTATTTTCTAAAAAAAAGTATCATCTCTAGTGAATACATTTACATTACAATATCATGTAATGAAAAATATAAAAAATTAAACTGACAAACAATTAAATTGAAATAAATATATATTAAATCAAATATACCTAAGATCTGACACAGTGATCTACAGTTCTAGCTTGACACTCAAAATTCTGGCTATTGATGAGGGCTACTTAATCCACAACTCTTTGCACCACGATATCAGCCGGTAAGGTGTTAGGTTCTTCAGACCTTGTTCGGCTTGGTTAGGTAGGAAATTTACACCTGCTATACCAATTACAGCTATTGTGTAGCACAAATTACCAAATCTTTCTATCTCTCCCGCTCGATTTTGGATCTTGGCGAAACTATGAGTTAAAACTTATGTTTGCCCGGTTTCACTGAACGAACTCTCGTAAGTATTAAAATATTTAGAGAAAAAAAAAAGAAATATATGTAATTTACATCAGGAACAGGGAAAACGATGAAGATATCTGAGGCAAATTGCACTTTTCACATTCGACCTAGACGGAACAGCTATATCGCTTTCCTCCAAATGAAGCATACTACAGGCTCGAATGTCACATGGGAAGTAGTGTCGATCGGTCGAACGCGATACTGTTTCTGTAGAATGCGAAAAAACAGCGACTAAGTCGAATGCGAACATTGGAAATTTTTTGATTATCTCGTGCAAAATATAGAAGCATGCATACAGCTAGACTTAGCTAACCGTTGTGTTTCTGATGTCAACTAGCTCCCTAGAGCGTGAGTTGGAGATTATACCAATTCTGATTTTCTTTATATAGATTCTCAAAGCAAATGCTCTTGGTCTTCATTTGACTTCTTCAAATATGTTATTCAATATTTTATATATTTATATCGAATGTATTCTGGTGTTACAACACACGTACTCGCCCCATTTAAATTTCATACATGATTTTTCGTACGCGATCGGAGTTCGATACAAACATATTCCAAGAGCAATGTAGACACGTGCTATTCAACTACACCGGATTTTATCTGTTTCTTTTCGAGCAACACTAAACACAGGGCACTCTAAAGGAAAACAGAAATGCTATAGACTCGGCTAGTCGATGATCAAATTTCACTGCACATTTAACGGGTAGGTGGAACAATTAACAGACTTTGACAGCATAGTTCCGATTTCCAGTAGTATCTGGATACCTAACATAAAAATAATCAGTCAGACAAACGTACAACAAAACCGTTGATGTTTATCAATATATTATCGTAGGTTAAGAGCACTTGAAAAAAAATACGCAATTTTAATATAAATAGAAACCTTCATGACAAACATTGGGCGTACTTCTTTCACATTTTTAAAGAGCGGTCGGTAACGTTAGTACTTCGGTAGAGTTTGCCAACTTGATTGTGATTTTCAATAGTATATCTGAGTAACGGTATTAATCAACTAACTAGGCCATTAGTAATTGGTTGTTTGCAGTAGAGAATTATAGAATACATTTTATATGATTGGCAAGCGGAAATGAATTTGAGTCTGTCTATTTAGATCTTTTATTTGAAAGCCTTATAGAGTTTTAAATACTTTTATTGCCAGATTCTTAATATAAGACTAAGGGATTGGAAAACAAGTCACACATTCTGCGAACTTAGAGTGTTCTATTCCATGATTTCATAAAATAATAAAATAAACTAGAGACAAACAGTCATACATATAATTATATTGTTATAAAGGATATACAATATATCAGTTTAAATTACACAATTTTATATAGTGCATTAGCATTAAGTCCATTAGGATACAGAGTATCTAACTTATGAATCCAATAAGTTTCTTTTATGAGTCTATTCATGTTACCATGCACAATATCTATTGGCATGAAAGAAAAATCAAGTAGAGAGTGATTATTGGTGTTAAAGTGTGTTGAAACATTAGAGGAAAACTGAGGATCTCTATAATTTTTTATATGAAAGCGATGATTATTCATTCTCTTAGAAACTTGTTGCAGTGTTTGTCCAACATATTGCATGCTACATTTTTTACAGGTTATTAAATAAATCACATCAGTTGATATGCAGTTAGTGTTATCGCGTAGAGAAAATACCTCTTTTGTATTAGCACTACTGAAAGAAGTACTTTCTCTTATGTTTGCACATTGAGAACACCGGTGTCTGTTACATTTAGATGACGAAAAGTGTATTTTTTTATTTTCTGTCTGTTTAGTTCTGATTAAAAAATCTTGCAAATTCTTGGGTCTTCTATAAGCGAGAACTGGTTTAATTTTGAAAAGTGATTTGACGCTAGTTTTATTGGATAAATTTAGGAGACTATAATATGTATTAATTATACGACCTATATTAGGTAATGAAGGACTATATTGTATTGTGAAAGGAATTACATCTCTCTCTATTTTACATTCTGCTGTATTTAAAGCCTCATGTTGAGTAAGATTAAAGGCTTTGTTCAGTGCAGAATCAATTATGTATGTATGATAATTTCTATTTTGGAAATAAGTTTGTAATTTATTCAAAGAATTTTGTAATTGACAATCATCTGAAATAATGCGTCGGTATCTTTTGGCCTGGCTATATGGTATACCGTTTTTACATGACATGGGATGACATGAAGAATATTCTACATATTGG
Organism: Sinohyriopsis cumingii; assembly: GCA_028554795.2. Classification (NCBI taxonomy): domain Eukaryota; kingdom Metazoa; phylum Mollusca; class Bivalvia; order Unionida; family Unionidae; genus Sinohyriopsis; species Sinohyriopsis cumingii. The sequence continues at coordinate 114,151,293 of CM068825.1, forward strand.
TGGATATTAGTTTCTTTGATATGAATATTTGTAGAGATAGTGTTTTCAATATTTTTTATTACATTTACATCTAAAAATGAAACATGCGTACTTGATGCAGTATAAGTAAATTTAATTGTCGGATGAAAATGATTCAGGCGATCATTAAATTTTTTCAGTACTTCATTTGAATGGTTCCAGATCATAAATATGTCATCTAAAAATCTAAACCAAACAGATAGATTAAACTTTTCGTTTTGAAGAAAATCTTTTTCTAATTTACCCATAAAAATGGAAACTTATGAAGGAGCCATGGAACTACCCATTGCTGTACCCATTATTTGTATGTAATTCACATTATTGAATTGAAAATAATTGTTTTCCAAGAAAAGTTTTATTTTTTTACATATATCTTCACTAGATAGTGTGCTACTATTAAGATTGTTATCAATAAAATATTTGCATGCTTCAATACACGATTTCATAAATGCACAGTATAAATTAAACAGGCATGAAATCATACCTATATGACAGGTCATAATTTTATGTATTTTTTGTCAAGGTCATACTGTGACTACATGCTTTTATACGTAAATACTTCTCGAAGGTTCTGGAAAGTTGACCCTCATCCGGGAATTAGTTTTGCGTTTCGAGTTACTGTATAATCATTGTTTATATCATTCGAGCTTCTAAACACTGGGACGTAAAGGTGTTTCTTTCGTTGTGTCATTTTGGGAATTACATTTTAATGTTTATTCGAATTATTTGGATTCTAAAGTATACTTCTTTTTCCTGGAATTATATGAGTGCTCATACAGAGTTCTTGGACAAAGACATTTCATTAAATTTTATTGGGAAATTCAAACACCGGATTATTGTTTATGAATAACGCAGAACTTACAACATCACAATGGATACATTATAGGTCATCGCATTCAATCTTGTATTCTTCGTCGGGACTCGAATTTGAGTGATTCAGAACATTTTATTATTAGGACTTATAAAATTTAATTCGGGGTTAATTCTTGGATTTTTTTGGGATTTGATTCTTAAAACCGTTTGTTCTTTAAAAAAATTAATTTTTACAGTATTTTTCCACTGAAATAAATTATTTGTAAAAATTGGAAAAGCTTGTTGTTGTCACTCTTTCTTTTGCTACTTTTATCTGAGCCTAAACCCGTGACATTGGACGCTACACCAAGCCACTGTTTTAGAATCAATGGAAGATTATTTACTTAAACACGAATTTTAACTTTCATAATATACTACTTGTCCCTAAATTCACAGTTACGCCAGATGATTAAATTGTATGTAAACTAAAGTTTTAATCGAAGTTATTAGGCTTATTGGACACGAAATCCAACAATGGCATGTGCGCTATGGGGACGTCCATTAATTATGTCAACAATTTTTAGGAATTTTTTTACACACACTCCTCCCCCCCCCCCTTGTCAACAACTGTCAAACTTTCAGTGACCCCCCTAATAAAATTTTACCACCCCCACCCCAACTAACAATATTTTATACGGCTGGCTTTTATGCTAAAAATAGAATTATGGAAATTAAAAGGTCTACAAATAAATTTTAATACATTTTTTTACTTGGTTAACAGATTTCAAATTGACTATAACACTTTGAATTCATGAAAAAATCGAGAGTTTATATTCTAGCTTCCTAGACTTCCTTGGCAAGAGTTCAACCGGTTTGGGATTAAACTGGTGGGCTGTTGACGGACGAGCGAGTGTGAGCCATACCAACTCACCGACTAATTTCCTATTTTTTGATTTATTGTAAAAAATAACATTGTTGACGTCAATTTATCTTGAACTCCCCCCTCCCCCATGTCAACAATTGTCAAACTTCTTCAAACCCACTCCCCCCTATTTTGTTGACATAATTAATGGACGACCCCTATGTTTGAAACGAATAAATAATAAAGGAAATACGTTTAAAATTAAAAAAATATCCTGAGAGTAATGAAGATGATAATAATAATAATAATAATAAAAGAAGAAGAAGAAGAAGAAGAAAAGGAAAAATAATTGACTCGAGACCTATCCGTCAAATTACAACAACAATTAAAAAAAACAACTATCACACCCTTCTTCTCTTTCTGTCATCAGTGTCTCCGTCCTCGTCATGTAGTAGTAGTAACGTTAGTAACAGCAGCAGCAGCAGTAGTAGTTGTAGTTGCTGTTGTTCTTGTTGTAGGAGATGACCAATCATTGATACACCAAGACAAATTTATCAGCAGTAACACATCCTAATCAGGACCAGATACTTGATAGTACAAAAAATTTCAATTTAAATTATTTTAAACAATTATCTTCTTACCTTAATAAAAATCTTCTTTTATGGTAATAAATCAAAGCAATTTCATCACAGCAGCCATGTGTGAACTCTGCAAGCGTCAGTAAAGTAATTTGACAAGATTTCTCGAAGCCGTCCGACTACCACAAAGGTTTTTTTTCAACTGAGGCTATATTTTATCGGATTAGTTCAATATAACATTCATATACAAGAGTTATTTATTTCCCCGTTCTCTAGTGTACCGCAGTTGACAAATATTATCAATAAACCATCCCGCTCTCTTTAGAGGGTGTAGATTTTCTTTATACCTATCTCAAATGTTTGAACATAGGAAATTCTAGCTAGGTGCCTTAATATAATCATTTGCAAATACTAGAACCATAAAGTATCAAGTTATATCTTTTCTCAGTTAACAAAGAACTGGTAGAAAAAGCTATTTACAAAAACCTGGCGTTTGCTTAAGTATGCCTTCAAACCAATGCCAGTCATTTGACCTACAGCTGAGTAGAGATAACCATGCCACTCATTTGCATAGTACCTCATATAAAACTTGGGTAATTTATGTTCATAATTACCCCATGCGAGTGGTTTTGTTGTTTTACGGAACAGCAACACAAGTAGGTTATTTAGTGCCTAGACAACCGGAGTAAAGCGCTTTGCCCAAGAACACGCCGCAGTAACTAACCAGAATTAATCCCACAGTAGGATTCAAACCAGCATCATTTCGATCGCGAGTGTGGTGTGCTATGCACTGACCAACTGCTGACTTTTATTCCATGTGAATCAGTGTTAAAGTTTTGGTGGATTCTGAAAATTTAATAGAGAATACTTGCAGCTGAAAACTGTTGAAATAATGACGATTTTAATTATCATCTTCACCTAGTGGTAGGCTGTCTGACAAGCTTCCAGTACTTCTATAAATACCGTGATGACTAAAACGTTTGGCCAGGGATTATATTGGCTAGCTACCATATAAGTATCGGCACGCGTTAGGGTTTATCTGATAGACGACGATGCGTTAACTGAGATAATGCAACGTCACATCGCCACATTCAACATAAAATAGCTAGTTAATTTATTCATTAAATATAAATGTACATTCAGTTGTTTTCGGATTTAGTTTTTGTTCAGAAATGTAACATTACATTTAATTTCTATCAATCAGTTTGTTCATCTCTGAGAAAGTGTCAAACTATATTTTGGTGGGTGGGGGTGATAAATTCCTTATGAATATATTTCGCGACGTGGTAATATAAGGCAACGTTCTACAGGAGAGAAGCAGAGAGACAGACACAAACACAGACACACAGGCAGAAAAAAAAAACTTTTTCTCGAAAGACGTCATACATTACATGTGTACATAGCCATTGTATAAGAGATTAATTTCTACCTACCTGACCAAAATTTCTTCAATAATTTTTCCATTCCATGTTGAGATTTATGCTTATAAAGGAAACCAAGCTAGATGTTGAACAGCATATTGCTTCATGCAACATCTGAATTTTCAAGTGATCCTTATAAAGGAATTGATCGGACGATATTCAAATGAAAGCTTTTTTTTTCTTCTGCTCTTAACATCTCTTGACGGTTACCATCATACCTTGGTTTTAACCTTCAGCGAGTCATTCAAATGCAGGCTTTTATTGTAATTTATTTTGACTGTATAATAGATCCCTTTGCTTTCACATGTCATGGCATGTAATGATTACAGGAAAACACGTTTACATTGCTCTTTCAGACGGTAATTGGTTTTCGCTTGCAAATTGGTACGCACACATTAAAGAAAAATAAGGTATAGAAATTATGAATGATTTTATTGGCTTGATTTGATTTATTTAATAGTGTAGACAGAATTTTTCATGCTTTTCAGACGAATATGCTTGAATATATTTCATCCAAGCGATGGAAACCACCCACCCCCTCAGTGCCATACTATCAGGCGACCAGTGATGTTTTTTTGTATTATAGTTAACATGATTAGAATTTATTTTTACAAGTAGTACATGGTATAGTCATATCTGATGCTCCCTGTTACTTACGAGAATTATTTTCTCATTTGGTTGCAATAATAGCAGTAGATTTGTATTATCTCTCCTAGACTCAACAACGATTATAAAGCTAACAAATTAAAAAGACAAAAGTATAAACCCCTTTTAAACTGGATAAGTAAGGTAGAACTTATTCCAGTTGTACATACATTTATTTTTACTAACCGGAATCAACTCATTCTCACGAATTGATTAACCGGAATCAACATTTATTCACACATTCCTCAAGTAGTCTTACATGGGTCACGTTTATTACTAGTGGTGAGACATGGGATATAGTCACGCAACAAAGTTCCTTTTTTCTGACGTCCATTTTTGTTCCTATTAGTTACTCTTGACACAATCACGATGTCTTCCTTTACACTGCTCTCCTCTCGAACATTCCAGGACAGAATTATACTTTTCCCAACAACATCGTGCTCTGTCCACACATAAAATGTCTGTCTGCCTGTCTGACTGTCTGCCTGTGTATCTTTCTGTATGCGTCTTAAGTTTTTATGCATTTCTCCTTTCGCTGATTCGTAGTTATGGATATGAATTTTTATTTATTTTTTTAAATAAAAAAATTAGATAAACAAATATCTCAACTTCTCTATCATTCATTAACGGTGAGATCTGAGCATCTAACCGGAATAAAGCGACTCTAAAGCATCATATTAAACGTATTGCATTCAACCGAGTACTGTACTGGTCTCTTATTTGAATACAGGGTGTTGCATTTCAGTCACGAATTATCGGTTGCTTATCCAGCAGTAAGTCAACATAATACGTTGACAGGTATTGTAAGGAATCCATTTGTGTTCTTTGTCCCCGTTTCAATGCGCTAATGGAAAGGAAGTCGTTATTAACAACCCTGTACACTGTAAACTTGTCAAGCACAAGCTAGAAAGAGTTGACTCCCGTTATACACGCTTAATACATATCTAAAATCTATGGAGGGGGATTACCGCCATAATAATATGCATGTATTTTCTATTTTTGCAACTCATTTTCGTGCTTAAATTAATCAGTCAACATTGATTCGGCTATGAATATATTTAAATAGTACGAAAGAAAAACATGTAACTGAACTGTATGTGCAATATAATGCAGAACAATTATAATAATTTGATGAATAATAATAAACAGATAAGAAGCTAAAATATATATATTCTTATGTTTAGACTCGAATAAACAGTAACAAAAGAAAGAGTGAAAACAACAAGCTTTAAAAAATTTAAATAATTTATATCCCTGGAAAAACATTATAAACAAGAATCAAATCCAGAAATAATCCAAGAATATTCCACGAATTAAAATTTTAGAAGTCCTAATAATGAAATGTTCTAATGAATACAAGTTCGAGTCCCGACGAAGAATCAAAAATGGTAGGCGATGACGCATACTGTAGCCAGTATAGAGCTGATGTGTACAGTCCTTTGTGAACTGCAGAAAACAATATTCCGGTGTTTGAATTCCGAATAAAATTTAAATAAATGACTTTGTCCAGGAATTATGTATGAGCACTCAAATATTTCCTTGGAAAAAAAATTATCCTTTAAAATCCAAATAATTCGAATAAAAATTAAAATGTAGTTCCCAAACTGGTTACAAACACACACTTTCCAGTGTAAAGAAAAAACCCGATGACCAAATATTTCTATAAACAAACTTCATACAGTAACTTGAAAAGCAAAACAGATTCCCGGATGAGGGTCAACTTTTCAGGATCTTCGAGAAGAATTTACGTTTAAAAGTAGGTAGTCCCAGTATGACCTTGACAAAAACCAATCATTTTGCTCTAAGAATAAGATAAAAATAAAAAGTTGTTTACTTGTCTCGGTGATTTCTGAAATCATGGTCTGGAACTAGTTCAGATTTAGGTGTTTACAAAAGAAGCGTCAAGGTCAAAATACTTTCTGACAAAAATAAAAAGTTCATAGTAAACAAAACTACATTGCATCAACATGTAACGAAAATATAAAAAAGTTTAAACTTGCACACAATTAAATTAAATCAAATATAAATGAAATCAAGTATAAGTAACACTTCCCCATAAAGAAAAAGAAAGATTTATATAATAAAGCTATCTTTGTACCATATAATAAGTATACATGAGGTTAAAAAACTCTTATAAATTACACACAGTATACAAGAAATAATACATTGTTATACACAGGAAAGTGCGTCTGGCATTAAATTATCTTTTCTCTTGATGTACCTGTTGTAAATATCATATTCATGTAACAACAAACTCCACATTTGTAGTCTTTGATTTTTCTTTTCATCTTGCCGATGAAAGTAAAGGGGTTGTGGCCATTAAACACAATAATCGAAGAAGGAACCAAACTAATTTATACATCAAAATGTTGTAATGCCAGTATCAAAGCCAAACATTAGTTCTCGACTGCTGAATAATTTCTTTGGTGCTTATTTCATTTCTTAGAAAAATAGCACACTGGATGATCAATACCATTTTCTTCTTCTTGAATCAAAACTGCTCCAACCCCAATATCACTTGCATCAACATACGATTTAAATGATTGGCTGTAATTTGGAGCTGTAAGAACTGGCGCGCTTTTAAGTATGGATTTTAACTTGTCAAAAGCCTCCTGATATTTTTGAGTCTAAAGAAACTTGTTTTTCTTACTTACCAAATTTGTCAGGGGTTCAACAATTACAGATACTTTGGAACAAAATCTCCGATAGTATCCACCCATACCTAACAATCGCATCAGTAGCTTTTTATTTACAGGCACATGGAATTTATAAATAGCCTTCACGTTAGTATCTATTGGTTTAACTTGTCCATGTTCCACGATATGCCCTAGAAAAGTTACACTAGCGCGGCAGAACTCACTTTTGGATAAATTAATTGTCAAACTTGCATTTATGAGTCTGTCAATGAATTTCCGAATTGTTGCTAAATGTTCTTTCCAGGTGTCGTTGTACATGATGACATCATCGATGTAAGCATCACCATTGCCTAGACCAGAGGTAATCATATTCATGAGACACTGAAAAGTACTTGGCGACCCTTTCATTCCAAACGGCATTACTTAATATTGATAAAGCCCATCTGGAGTCACAAATGCAGAAACTTCCTTTGCTCTTTCCGCTAGTGGAATTTGCCAAAAGCCTTTCAGGATTTCTAATTTGGTGACATACTTGGCATTCACGATCTTATCAATACAGTCATCGATTCTTCGGAATGGGAATGAATCTGTTTTTGTCACACTATTGACTTTCCTATAATCAGTACACATACGAAAAGTTTTATCTGGTTTTGGAAAAAGCATGCATGGTGAACTCCATTCACTTTTACTGGGCACTATATAATCATTCTTCAGCAAATACTGAATTTCTTTTTTCAATTATTTCTGTTTGAGAGGGTTCATCCTGTACGTGCGTTGTTTGACAGGTTTGAAATTTACAATTTCAACGTCATGGAAAATTTTGTTCTTTCTTGTAGGAATATCCGGAAAAAAGTGCTCTTTTTATATAATAACTGTGTAAGTTCATTTCTTTCTTGCTCTTGCAAATGTGAAAGTTTTTAATCTAGATATTTCATGATTTCTGAAGATTTGTCACTGCAATATCAGTAGATTCCGATGGTATTCCTTCACTTAAATCTTCACTGAGTGGGACAGATACAACTAAATTAATTGCTTTTTTAACCTGGCTATCTCTTGTTATATACTGGCACTCCTATAATTTATTTAGATCCCAGGAGCACTAATAATATAATTTAACTCATTTATTTTCTCGTAACTTTGTAAGGGCCGTAATAGCTAATGTGAATTATTTTTGAAGAGTGGGCAAGAGAGACAGAACTCTATTACCAGACTCAAAAGTTCCCTTCATTGTAGTTCTGTCAAACCATCATTTCACATCTGACTTCAATTTGCTGGATGCCAAATTCAAGCATAATAGACTGGAAAGTTCCAGACCTAAAATTTGACCCATGACCCGATTGGACAGATTTGGGAAAGCCAAATCGAGTATAAAAAAATCTTTAGCAACGAATTTTACTATTATTTTAGATTTAATATTCTTTAAAGGAATCGCCTCTGGAAACCTTGTTGATGCGCACATAATGGTCAACAGGTATTAGTTACCCGACTTTGTCATAGGTAAGGGGCCAACACAATCTACCATAATTCTCCTTAATGGCTCGTAAAACGAAGGAATAGCTTGTGGATGAGCCTTATGTACGTTCTGATTGGGCTTTCCAAACATTTGACAAGTTTGACAAGATCTACAGTATTTGCCAACATAACTTTTGATTTTTGGCCAATACAAGTGAGCCAAGATCTTGTGAGAAGTCTTGTTAATCACTAAATGACCAGCAAAAGGAGTTTCTTCGGTCAGACTAAGTATTTCATGACTGTAAGGTTTTGGAACTAAAATTTGATGTTCACTTACCATTCATCAACAGCAGGTACCCAGTGTGGTCTCCATTTTCTCATAGTAATTCCATTTTTGATGAAATAACTTACAAGAACTTCAGTGGCTTCAGTTTCACTAATGGTCCTTTGAAACAAACAGGAGATCTCAGGATCCTTTTCCTGTTCAATGCCAAGTGATTGTCGTTTGTCACCCTGATTAGCATAAAGAGAATGAGTAATTAAAGGAGGATCACTGTGATCAATAGGTGTTTACAACTGAAGAGTCAAGGTCGAATTATTTTCTGAAAAAATATCAAGTTCATAGTAAACAAAACTACATTACATTTACATGTAATGAAAAATATATTTTTTAAAAAAATATTTCAAACAATTAAATTAAATTAAATTTAAATTTAATCAAATATCCTTAATAATATGCCATACCTTATCAAAGGCTTTTCTGAAATCTATACAGACGTGGTATAGATGCTGATGATGCTGAAGGTATTTCTCGCAAAGGAGTCTGAAAGTATAGAAACGATAAAATCACAGGATTATTTTCACCAGCACAAAGTCTATTAATCTGCATTCAGACAGGACAATATCATGTACTTCATAGCATTTTCCAGGAAGTAATAGGCTAAAATCAAGTTGAAATGGTGCGGCAAATGTCTGAAGTTAATTTCTTCTTGCACAAGTATTATTTTTCCAACGAAAGGCCATCATGAAATGTAATGCCTCCAAAGGGTGATTTCCAGGACCAGAAGGATCTTTAGACAAAAATATTTAAGTTGGCAAAGCTCAACCAAATCAAAATATCGTTGTACCTCTCTGATGCACACAAATAAAGAAAAGGCCATCATGAAATTTAATGCCACGAAAATATGATGTCGAGGATCAGAAGTGTATTTAGACAAAAATATTGTTGTACGTTTCTGATGCACACAGATAAAGAGAATGCATAGCCTCTAAATATTACTATAGTGTTGGACATTACGAAGGAGTACTGGAGTTCGATACCAAATAAAGCCAGGTTGGCTGCTGTGCTGTGTCCATATGCGAGACATTTTTATTCCCATTACCCAGAAAGGGCAAACCAATCACTATAATAAACATTTTAGAGCAGGTGTTTCCAAGGTAAATCAGAAGCGCTACTTGCGTTGCTCATAAAAGTAGTTTACAAAGGTGAGAATTTGATCACGTGAATTTAAAATAAAATATTACACTTTTTATTTCCGTGGACTAAATTAAAAAACAATACATGAATATATTCTTTATTTCAACACTTTCCATTTATAAACTCCTCTGATAATTTCTGGACTTCTCATTAATTTCTAAAAAAAGAAAAAATGACATTAAAGCCTCTAAGGTTCACGCACTAATTTTTTGTATTGTGCATTGATCGGAGTACGCAGAGACAAAGATATATGACATGCTGAGCAAATAAAAAAAATTAAACGTTTACTCCACAACCAACAATAATGACACAAAGGTACAATTAGCGCTGTGATAAAAAACCAACAAATGCAGAAATAAGAGATAGTATGTATACGTTTGAAGTGTGGGTGATATAAAAGTATGTTCAAAGCATTTTGTTTTACAAAATAATATTCGTGAAAATGATAATGCTGATTTGTCGATACTAAAGTCGGAAATGTATTTAGATTATACGCAGTTACAATGATATACAAATTAAGCAGCAAAATCTTTGAAAATAAGATGACCAAAACAGTGTACCATGTAGAAGAAATAAATGACACCTTCGATGTAGATATGTATGTAGATTTGTATATAGTTAAATTTAAACTGTAACCTGAAGATATAGCGAATATTACAAAGTCGTCATACAACGAATCCTCAATATTAGAGATAGAAATTATGTGGAACACAAAACTTCGATTAAAAACATTTTGTGACCTTGTATATATCAAGTAGCAGTTTAGATTCACTGAGTCAGAAACGAAACTTTCAAAGCAGCAAACGAATGAAGTGATAGTCTCAGTAATTGAAAATACCGTTCTGGTCATTAGAACAGCTAGTTATGATAATAATCATATCTTATCGCAAACAGAATGGTTACGACTATGACGAGTGCTCTCTAGGGGTCTAAATAATACATCAATAGAAAAGCATAATGAGGCCAAGGGCTATCGCATATCTATCAGTGACGTGCCAATTTACAAGTCTGTCAAAATACTAGATTGGAGAAAAAAAGCAACTGAAGGTTTGGCAGAAAACTAAGAGCCTTAGAGCCCATAATCTAAGACGACGAAAACGTTTTATTTCCTCTTGGTAAATGGAGTGTCACACAAGCGCTGCTTTTCAGTTTTACCCGTGTAACTATCTTGATACAATGTTAGGCAAAATACTTCACTCCTCAAGCCCACAAACAAATACAAAATACCAAGGATGCACATATTGCATAAAGAAACGAGATTATTCTGGAGTTACAATCGAGAAAATGGACAGATTAGAAACAACTAATGTACATAAAATTACACGTAAACGATAGACAAATAGTAAATAGACGAAAAGTTAACTACATACTAATTTATTTAGCACAAAAAAATATGCCTAATATGTATGTAGTCAGTAAAATCTATAAAATGACTATTTTTATTAACGGATGGAGACAATAAATTGATTCTGTAGACCAAAGAGAGACAGTATATGATGTCAGTTCAACGTAACAAACTCTAAAGTGTCCTCACACTAGAATACTTAACCTTCACATATGTACTTCAGATTACCAAAAACTAACAAGTCCATCACCATACTCTTGTCCAGCAATTTCGTTTCACCCTACAGTGAAACATGGTATTGCAAAACGTTTATCAAAATCATAATTTACTACATGAGAAAGTATATGTTACATACAAATCTGTTAAACATTTTTTATATCTGCACGTCAAAATTTGTCAGCGTTTATTGGATGAAAAAAGGCAGATCAATGGTTCGAGAGTTTGTGAGAATCCGCTAAACTGGGTGTATGGTTTGGGGATTTTGTTCACGCAGTTAGTAAATAAAAATGTACCAGAATTAGTTAAACCTGTTTGCAACTTTATGTTTATTTTTTTATATATGAGAAAACATACTACTGTATTATATATATATATATATATATATATATATATATATATATATATATATATATATATATATATATATATATATATATGTAAAAACATTGTGTGATCTGCAACAATTGTGTAATTTAACTACAACATGCCTGGTGATATCTCAAAGGGCAATATAACAACAGCTAATACTTGATATTTAACTGGAAAGAACAACACAAAATGGTATATCAAGGCTTTGGGAAGATTACATCTGATGTTGTGTTAGATGATTACAAACGTAGCTGTAACTCTGGACAATGTAATGTTGAGTACTGGAAAACAGGCAATGAGGGTCATACTTGCCTCTTCAGTGATTGTATTGGCGGACTTTGCCTTGAACTATTCCTTTATTCTATATATGGTACGTATTTGTTGAGTTAAGACATTTTTCTTCGTTTGTGCAGTGTTCATTCTTCATAAGAATCAATGTATGATGCACAATCATGAACAAAAGTTAGGTAATATGTTGTTTAGATATGACCCTGACTATCTACAATCATAGACAAAATTTAAACACACAATGAAGATATGCATAACAAAAGTATCATATGTTTTCAGCAAGATATTAAGGGTTTTGGTCTAAGTTGTAGAGAAAAGTAAGGACATGTGTATTTTATAAACTTAGTTTACTTAATTATATCTGAAAATAAACTGTTTCACGCTGGAATTTCATACAAATTATAGTATCCGACGTCGTCTATTAGGTGAATTTGGTATATATGGTCAAATCATCGTTACTTCTTGCTATGACGGAGTTGTTATGTATATTTGATTTAATTTATATTTGATTTAATTTGTAAATTTAAAAAAAAAATATTACATGTTAAAGTAATGTAATTCTGTTTACTGGAATTTGATATTTTCCAGAAATTAGTTTTACCTGACTGTTTTGTCGTAAACATAGAACTTTGTATCTAAAAGCTGCCCGAATTACTGACATTAATTCAAAATTAGTAACAGTTGAGTAAATACCCCCTTTTTTCATTTTTTGTTTGTTTGTGTGTGTGGGATACATAGAGTGAAGTCGAGGGTGTACTGGAATCGTGACCTTAGACATATAAATGGATTCGACCCTGTTCTGGAAAGTGATCACATGACCCTATACGCGTATCTAGTTTGCCTCTTACTTAGACCGTATAACCTTTGTCTATACAGAAATTAGTGAGTTGGGCGTTTTACCTTGTTGTTACCGGATGAGTTGAAATTTTATTTTTGAAATTATTAATTCTTTTCCCTGGAAATATTTGAGTGCTCATACAGAATTCTTGGACAAAGTCATTTATTTAAATTTTATTCGGAGTATTATTGTTTGTAGATCAACAAAGAAATGTAGACAAAACATCACTCTACTGGCGTCATCGCCATCCATTTTGGATTTTTCGTCGAGACTCGAGCTCAAATTCATTAGAACATTTCATTACTAGGACTTCTAAAATTTAATTCATGGATTATTCTTGGATTATTTTGGATTTGATTCTTAAAACCGTAGTTACTTTTTCATTTTGACATTTTTTCCAGGGAAATAAATTATTTGTTATATTTTACAAAGCTTGTTGTTTTCACCTTTTTCTTTGTTACTGTTCATTATAGCCTAAACACGTAACATAAGACATTTAGAAACAATATAGGCATAAAAAGAAATGATTTTATAAGGGAGTATATAACTTATTACCACCTACTCGACCAACCACTGGCCTACTGATTTTAATAATCGACCTTCAATAAAATTTCATCTAAAACGATGTTGAAAGTTATAACAAACGCAAAATTGGCGATTTAAGGCAAGAAATTCCCTTTGTAGGCTTTTGACTATTTAAATGTTTGATGTTCTTTTCTTCTCTGTTTTCATCATGTTTTAAACAGTCAGTTGCCGAATCGCACACCTTACATAAGGCCCCTTGCGATTGCTGTGTGATTGGGCAACTGACAGTTTCTACCAGAATACCCCAACCCCCGAACAACAACAACCTATTCCAAACTCTTATAACTACATTCCTGAAGTAATTTACTTTTGCATTTGATTCTACTTTTGTTATGTTATTGTTGTTATTTATCTCCGTTTACCTTTTTTATCTTTACAATCCTGTCCCGTACGAATATTCTTCCTTTTTTGAAATAATTTCCTTAGTCTTGAAAAATTCCACAAACCATTATGCTGATCGACTTTCTTGATTGTAAATCTTCTAATTAGGAAGTTAGACAAAAAAAGAGATAAGTGACGAAGAAATATTCAATTATTTAAACAAAACATACACACATAGAAAAAGGTGAAGCAGTATCGACAATTGTCTTGAGTAAAGTAAATAATGCACAGCTCAGTATCTGGTTGTCTGGATAATTATTGTGATGCCTTTCATAGTGAAGTAAATTCTCCATAAATACATGTTTGGAACATGAAATAGGTCAATGACTTGCATCTGGACTTACGAACGATTGGAAATGGTCAATTATGACACCATAAAAAAATAATGGTAAAAATCTATATTTGTTTTATGCCTATAGTAATGCATGTTTTACTTATGATGATCTCTGCTATGCAATTATCTGTAGCCCGGGGAAAGGTATGTGTTTCATTAAATGCCGCCAGTTTCAGGTCACGTACTCAGGATATGACGTTGCAAAGTTTGTTTCCGTAAGATTGCTATTGACGATGGTGAAACCGAATTTAACGTTCATTATACTGTGGAAACCAGATTGATGTTGACGTGCGATACGAGTAGACGTTCCGTACATGTTCGATATATACTTCATATTTCAATCACGTTAAAAAGCACAGATAACTGGGTACATTAAATGAAATGAGGACATATTTTAAAAGAGTTTAGGTTGAAAATGAAAACCTGTAACTGAAACTTGAATAAGGCTGCAACGTTGACAGGCTTAAAAGGCTTAGTTTCGTTTTCTGCTTGTAAAAGTCTACAGAATCAGTAAAATTGTAAGAGAAGATGCATTTGCCTGTCTTTGACACAGGAACAACCAATTCCAGTTAATTTATACACTATCTCGATTTTGCTGAAGAAGCTGGTTTAGTAGGTCTTTATGTTAATTCTGTTTTAAGCTCATATCTATGATTTTTACATCGAATGTGGCATCGCTGGCAAAAGTTACGGATAATTAGTTACGACGCACATGATATAACATTACACATCATGTTAATGTATTAATAATGCTGATAAAAACATGTTCTTTAAACTACAGTACTTCGGGGATATAACATGTTTACAGCTAAATTTCATTTATAGAGGGATAGAGTTGCCTCTGTCAATATGTAATGACTATGTTTTTATCAATAATCAGCAATGAAATTCGTTGATAGTGAATGCTGCTAAATCTAATGTTATAAACACTTGTATTTGTTATGGAGTTTTCTTACTGTGTCTTGATTTGAGCACGTGATCGGCGATTGTTTCCTTACTGTTACTGTTTTGTCTAATAGGGTGTTTGGTTTCACTTCCGGGTCATTACTAGTTTTGATTGCCGCAACAGAGTTCCTAACATTTTTGTAGAGGACCCACTTTTATTGATTTGTATATTTCGTCACAAAGAAATTGTGTTATTTGAGAGGTAACGAGTATCTATAAGGTTTTTGTAAAAGTTACGTTGTTTTTCATTGAATAATGTCATTTTCTTAAATGAATTATGTAGTGTGGGATTTTCCGCAGTGGTGTTCCACAGAATTCTGTGGAAATTCAGTACACATTTAGGGGTATCATAGTGTAATTAAAACAAGGTCTTGTGGGAATTAGGTGGATGGTCAAGCGTTCTCATATCCATTTTCGGTCCATAATCAAAATTTTAGGTTCATATATTAACTTCATTCGCACTTGAACTTGCAGTTAATAAAACAGGGAGGAAATATCGTTCGAATGACATATAATACAATTTGCTGGAGATTTAATTTATACAGTGAAATGATTTAATTCAATTATTTTCATATAATTATAAACATGCAGATTAAAATTTTATATAGCAAGGGTTGAATTAAAGTTGGATGGCCCAAATGAAGTTTGATTGATCTGAGATGTTCATTTTAATTTCATCATTTAATTTATTTTTCAACTGGAATGATTGAAAGTTAACTTTATCCACCAAAGTTTCTTTTTTTTTTTACTGTGATATTTACTACTGTGTCAGTATAGTCAAATATGATAATAGTTTAAGTTATTGTAATTTTCACATGTATTGTTTAATTTACATACTTAAATCTGTCATTGTTGAATGTGATTATATATTTGTTTTGCAATAAACAGAGAAACCTTAAGCCAGAGTTTGGTTATTCGGTTACTTTTAGAATATGTATGCACATATACACGTTCATTTATAAGCAATACAATTGCATCTTATTACCTACATCTGCAATGTCGAGAGTCACAAATATATACACGCTACCAGGTCAAAAAATCTACGTTTAAAACAAGTCAGTATTCTTTGGTAAGTATAGATCCTACGAAAGAATCTCATGCGCATGTCTACGCAGCACATCCAGATCGATTTTTTCATCATGCACATATGTGTAACAGTAGGAAATAAAATCACTATCACCCTTCAGATATTTCACTGAATTTGCCCAACACATTCTAAATGGACATGTCTTACAAACTTAACCCGTCATATTATTAGGCGAGGAGCGTACAACACGTGGGCCATCTATACATGACGTCACGCAATTTTAGCAGACTTTTGTTACCCCCTAACCCTTGTCACATTTTGTCACAAAAGCTTAGACCACCCTCTCATTTATGACGTCACAAAACTTTGACACAGCTAAAAAAGATTACAAAAAAAATTGGTTTGAATCACTTTGTATAGAAAAACTCACAAAATACACCAATGCATTCTGAATTAATTAATACTTTTCAAAAAAATATATCGATCAGTCTGGGTTTAGTCCTCTGGAAACCGACACTAATGAGAAAAAGAAATGAAGTTGTAGACATCTCATCGCATGAGTTTATTTCTCAATTCCTTAATACTACTCATTTTACATTTTGTCTGGTAGACGGCGCTATTGTTGTTTTTAGGGCGTCATATTTTTTTCTCCAAAACGCCCTACACCCCTCGTCGACATCGTCACACAAGTCGGATACGATTAGTCATGTTGTCTATCCTACTAAGTCTTATTGCTAACCAATGGCTGGAGGTAAATCGTATTTAGTATGATGTTTCAGGAAGGTCAGAAGATGACAACAAAAGTTGCGAGAGCTAAAAGCAGCCCACATACGAGAAAGACGTGGGGAGATCACAGTTGATCGTGATTAGCATGATGTTTCAGTGGAGGAGACTGGAGATGCGGACAACGCTTTAAAACTTAAAAGTGTGGTTAGTAACTTATGACACATTGGCATTCCATTATTACAACTATTCAGCTAAGTCCAGTATCGATTACTGTGTCCTAAAGAAACCATTCTGCGGTATTATTGATGTTGGCAACCTCACCGTAACAAATTACCTAACATGCTTTCAAAATGGTGTTGTATGCTAATTTGTAAATGTAAAGTTACCGATTTATATTAGCATTCTGAAGACTTGTTTCCAGTTTCAAAGTGTTATGTTCTGCACGTATTCGGTGCGAAATTTGCAATAAATATGATTTAAACTAAAATGAAATTACTTTGTTGTGTCGATAAAAATTAAAAAATAATATTAATATTGATTAAGTTTTATGAACGGACCTGAAAACAAAATTTCTTTTTGTATAAAATATTTCATTATTAGATAAACAGTATGGGCATAGCGCTCTGGCCGATATGCTATAAAACACAAATATACAAAGATTCAAGACGACTGCGGTAATGACGAAAAATGTTAGAAATGCAGAAACAATGAGTTCAAGATTAATTAAATATCAAACAGAAATTGCACACGTCGCTTTTCTGACTCAGAACCTCTAAGATATTGACCCAGTGATTGGGAAAATCGTTTTGTACTAAATGTCCTCTTCAAAATGCAAATCAACACTTAAATGGACATATCTGGCACAGATTCCATTCACACCATGTAAATCGACACTTGAAAGAAATTAACCTGGACAAATTAGGAAGAAATAAAACAGGAATTTGCTAGTATCGTTATAAAAATCAGCAAAATAACACCAGGATATAAGTGTATCGTTTTACACAGACATAATTATCAAATTGTCGTAATTGGTGTAAATTACTTTCTAATTTGTGAACGGAGTAATCAACTTAGTTCAAAATTAAAGACATTTCAAGGCACCTCTTTGTCAGACTGTTTGTATTCAGTTAGAATTGGCATTGACTTACAATGTATAAGAGATGACTCTTGAAATATTTGAAGTTAATAAACAACGCCGTGACCGTAATTGTGTAATGTGTAAAATAATCAACTTCGCTTTATTGTACTGATTGATAAACGTTAAAAAGTTGTCATATGTGTGTAAGTAACACGTTGTATGGGGTTAACTAATTATATTCAAGAAAGTAATCTAAGTTCGACATTTCTAGGGCAAGCGACGTTTATAAAATGTCCAAACATATTTTTTAAAACTTCATTTAGATTTCCTTCATAACCATCGTACATATCTAATTACGTTTATATATTAAAATAATTTAGATTATGGGAATCTTTTGGGATGGGATAAAGTAGATTGTTGTGCGTTATAAAAAAAAAAACTGTTGAAAAATCCATAAAGATGTATTTCATTTCTGAGTTACAGCCGCAAAGCAAATCAGATTTGACAATTCGTGGAAAACATTCACAACAGATGTCCAGCTTACAATGAGTGACAAAACTATACCAAGAAAACCGACCAACTATACCGTTAATACTCGCTTGAAAGTCGAGTCCAAATGCAAACTTGCAGATCTAGGTGTATGCAGTTCGTTGTGAGCAATCACTAGATTAGTTCATTTGTTAGTTTAAGTACCATGAAAAAACAAAAAACAACATTAGTACACAATTCATTTCACTGAGTCAAATACAACTGAAAATTACGAACCAAGTCAGCTGTTAAATTCTCTCTGCAGTGTGATATTACATCATAAGACTACGTATTGTTTAATCAAAGACAACATGTGTCCTGAATTCATGAAATTACGTCATAGATCTAAGTATGCATTGGTAACAGACAGAACATGTGTATTTATGTAATTGCATCATAGATCTAAGTATGCATTGGTAACAGACAGAACATGTGTATTTATGTAATTACATCACAGATCTAAGTATGCATTGGTAACAGACAGAACATGTGTATTTATGTAATTACATCATAGATCTAAGTATGCATTGGTAACAGACAGAACATGTGTATTTATGTAATTACATCATAGATCTAAGTATGCCTTGGTAACAGACAGAACATGTGTATTTATGTAATTACATCACAGATTTAAGTATGCATTGGTAACAGACAGAACATGTGTATTTATGTAATTACATCATAGATCTAAGTATGCATTGGTCACATACAATGTGTCATCTATTCGTGTAATTTCATGTGCGTGGATGTTCCAGAGGAATCCAGTACATTATTGGAAGATGAAGAAGAATTATATCACGGACTTAAGCATATGTTAATCACAGGCAGCTTGTATCCTGCATTCAAAATTTATATATAAATTTATATAATACAAATATATTACTGTATATAAGTATGATCGTATTTATTTATACACCAATATATGATTTTTAAGTACTGTTATACAGTACCATGGTTACGGCGTACACTTCCAGCATTGAAAATCCGGTCTCTAGTTTCTAGTTTTGTATTGCATCTTTGACCCTGTTAAA
Organism: Sinohyriopsis cumingii; assembly: GCA_028554795.2. Taxonomy (NCBI): domain Eukaryota; kingdom Metazoa; phylum Mollusca; class Bivalvia; order Unionida; family Unionidae; genus Sinohyriopsis; species Sinohyriopsis cumingii. The sequence continues at coordinate 114,170,868 of CM068825.1, forward strand.
CAGGATTATTAATACTTCATTTTGTTATATATTATTAAGTTTTCCACATTGTCAAAAGCAATAAAGAGCATTCCTTGCATCCTGTATATTCGTACCATCGCTATCATATACAAAATGTGCTGTATGAGTCGCGTATGAGTCGATCCAGCTGCAAACAACACAGACCACGATCTGCATAGTATAATGCGCGGTAAATCAAAGTCTTTGTTTTTGTGCCGCTGGATATTCCTAACAAACTATACATACCCAGATCTGCGGGAGCATTATGCAAAGGAATTTAGGTCAATGCAGTGTGCATTTATACCCGACTTAAGCGATTACCGACGGTCGTTGACATAGTAAACGCAAAGGAAAATCACAAAAAGTCAGATTACACCTGCTTGGGTTCTATTTTGAGTGATGATGAAAGCGAATTGTGATAACAAATACCGAGCTATTAGAGGTATATGCATGACACAATTTTATTTTAAAAATTGATTAGAAATACTTAATCAAAAAGTTGAAAGAGAGAAGAATGATCATTATTTGCATTCAGCTGACTGTCCATCAGCAAGTATTGTTTGGACTCTCAGTTTGAAAATATGTACAGTTGTTGTTGGGTTTAATGCCATTTTTCAGCACACGATAGGCTATACGTGGCGGCCAGTATTAATGGTCAAGGAAAAACCCGGAAAGAACTACCGACCCACGAGAAGCTACTGGCAAGCTTTCTCACATACCAACATCGGCCGAATCCAAGACTCGAACCCACGCAGACAGAGGTGAGATGGCTGTGATCCGTAACGGAGAGCGCTTTAGAACACTCGGCCACTCGGGGCCCCAAAATACGAACAGAAAGAAGTGAAACCAACAATTTAAGTATAATCAACAAGTTGTTTTTCTCTTTGAAATCAAATTATTGTATTAGTCCAAACGGCTGTTAGCACTTTGGTAATTCGAATGACTATTTGTAACGTTTCCCTCTTAGTAAGAGGGGTGGTTAATTGGATTTGGCTGGCGTTATCTAGAGGATGACCTCCCTCGATATTATAGCCCGGCGGGAGTGAAAGAAGAATATAATTTCAACAGAGAACAGAGCGGGAATATTGGGAAGAACTAAAGCAATACGAGCCCCCTTTGACAAAAACAATAACAAATTTAATTAGAACATATCAATAACGGCAATTCCAATTCAAGTGAGATTATATCAATAGAATTTAACAGGTGTGTCTAATTTGGATTTATTTCATCATCATAACGAGAGGTGAACATATCGCAATGACCACGACTGATGTGCATGACCTTCATTCCTTTTGACCGTATATCAACGTCTGCTAGTTCATCCTTCCTAAGCTCTATGCTTTGCCCCTTCATGGACGTCCTGGTCCTTTTATTCTGACCTCGTCTTTCTTTTCCTCGGACTTCTGTCTTCAGACTGTTTCGCCTCTCTCCCAAAAGGCTGTTCCTTATTGCTGTTCTCTTTCAGAACCTGTGCGTCCTAGCACTAAAACCTGTCTTTATTTTTACAAGACGGCCACCTGGTACCTTTCTTGTTTAACGAGAAAAGCACTATTCACTTTAGGCTTCCCATGGAGTCGACTATTTTTCCTCTTCCGGGAAATTTTCAGACTAAAGGATTTCGACTAAAGTCGTCACTTTAAAGTCTGATTGCTCTAAAGTGTACACCTTAGTTTATTCTGCCCAGTCGTAGGCAGCGGTCCCTAAGTTGTTTCAAAGAAATAATTCCTTACATCAGGTTTAGACAGCTCAGAATCTGTGAACGACAGTGCGTAACAAGTTCCCTTTGAAAAAATGATAAGTGGACATAGGTTCCTACCAAGCGGTTAGGGCTGGTAGCTCAAATGTTTACTTTCTAAGGACCGTATTAAGATACCCCGGTCAATTTCACTGAGTTGGAATGCTGCCCCTTTGAAGTTTACACTGACATGGGGGGTAGGTGAACGAAGAAAGGTCGAAGTGACCATGTCACAAAGACTTTTCTGGCTTAAATGCTATACAATTTTAATGCTCAGTGCATTAAACTTCACTTAAAGTTCACTGCAATTCAAAATTCGACACGTCACACTGTTTTAAATAGACAATTTCTCTCGAACTATATCTGACTAACTGATCTACAACGGGAATAAGTTATTTGTTTATGAAATTCATATTTATACACATTTTCACTTACTTAGATCATAATAGAACCCGAAAACTTCCAACGGAAACACCTAGTCTAGCTGTAACCAAGACTGACCTTGAAATGTTCCTACGTAAACATTATGTTTACAACTTACAATCATGGACAAAAGTTATATTAAATATATATATATATATATATATATATATATATATATATATATATATATATATATATATATATATATATATATATATATTGAATAATTACTTATTTACTAATGAACTATTTATTTTTATTTAATTAATCTCTAAATGATGTTCTACGACATCGATAACGTAAAAAATTATGCAATCAAAATTTCATAGTCTATTAAATTTTCGTTTGTCTAAATTCTGCTGACGTTTAATTTTCAAACGATCACGTAGTTTTGCTGTGAAAATACCGACGATCCAACATGTAAAACAGAAAATATTTATAGTTATAACAGACCATGTAATAAACGTAAAATGCACAAATATTAAATCTCACAAAAATATCTTATAAAGTGAATGTAACTAACAGAACATCGAATATTATATCTCAGTAACCTCTTTTATATCATCGCGTTTTTATCCAAGCGTATTGTTATTTTAGTAAGGCAGTGTATCAATAGTCAGCTAAAATGGCTTTCCTTATATTTCTGAGATATCATGAATATTATTTACCAAAAGAATATTGTAAATATTGAATTATTGTGTTACATCAGCAATAGATATACATGCACATGCATGTCGAAAGTTCTAATTTGGATCCTAATAAAGGAAATTTTCAACTGTTGCATTCATTTACTGCTAAATGTTACCAACTATAAATGCTTTATAAAAACAAAAGCCATAACGTTTTATAAGAAAGAAGCAGATGGATATTTTGTAGAAACTTTGTACGGTCGTAAAAAATTTTTTTTAAAAAAATGTTTAAGAAGCCCCAACAGACCAACATTCGTTTGCTAAACACTATTTTCTTAGGATAACTCGATGAGTCAGCGTAGTACCGTTATTGCTACACATGACTACGTCAACATTGGATGTCTTCTGGCAGTACACTGAACTGGAACGTTTTTCGCTTTGATCTCTGGTCAGCCGTTTTAGCGACTTTGCTTGTGGTCGTTTCAGTACATACTTGAGACCAATGCTGTGTTTTTAGCGGTGCTCTGGCATTTTGTCTGTCTGAATAAATAAGCCTGTTCTGAGATATTATAACCCAAAATATATTCATGTTTAGACACATGAACAGTTTTAAATAAACCAAAGAGAAAGAAAATCTTTACAAATTTGTTTATAATTAAAACCATTGATATAAATCCATTCTAAAAGGAACGAATATGTTTAATTCACTTTATTCGTTAATTTAATACAAAGATTTTATTTGGCAAAAGGTAATTGATTGCATCTACTGACATTCTCCATTTTGCTGTTACGTCTATATGGTCCCCAACTAAATAAAAGAAAAGAAAGAAAATCAGAAAATTTTGTAAAACAAAACAAAATCAACAAATAATTTATTTCCCTATAACATTAAGTAAAAAGTTAGAAAGAATTTACAGCATTGTGAATTAAATCTCAAAATGTAAGTCATGAAAGTTCTATCAGAAGTCCAAATATATGAAGTTTCAACTGAATTTCCATTCTAAATAAATTCCACTATTGAATATGTTGATGTGTCTGTATAATCGAATGTAATAATGTGCCAATGGCCTGGATTGTAGCGATAGTGTACGAGTCTTCTGAGGTATAACAATAATGTAATAAAAACTATCCTTGTCTGAATTCACTATAATTCCAAATTAACGTTTTAGTTCAAGAATATGTTTGAGCACTTTGTAATTCCAGTGAATAATAATTTGTATAAATAACTCCACCCAAATTAAAAACTGAACACAACAATAAGACTGATTCTGCTTCAAATGTTAAGGCAAGAATGAATAATTTTTCAAGTAACCAAAATTATAAAAAATAAGACATAATAATACACCCAGGACGTAGGTCAGTCTCGTTTATAAAACATTCAACAAGTTTAGGAATGTCCAGTAAACATTTGATGTCCTAGACTCTGTTTCCAATAAAAATGTTTACCTCCATTGAAAATGATCTGAATATTTAATCCACAATGATAGGGAATTAGTAGTTATGTACTATGTTGTTTACAAAATAAATGCCACTTAAAGAACACCATTAACTTGATTTTGGATAAGGTTAAGAACAAGACACAGATGTGCATAACATATTGTCATTAAGAATGGCCAACAAACAATACAAATTAATTATATATAACACTACTGTCTTATTGCGTTTACATTATCGAGGGTACGGCACTATACACTTTGGTCGACACAGAGACTACAAACAAGTACTCTAGTAAATGTTGCGGAAAGTGATAGAGGATATCACTAGATCCCGAATAAAAGCCAAAGAGCTCGATCACGGAAGACTCGAAGTTCTCTGAGAGAGACACAATTATTGTACTCTTCAGCAATATCAGACTTAAAATTTAAAATACCATCTACTATCAGAACTTGACACGGTGACAATTCCAAGAATAGTTTTTTGTTTTTTTAAAGAAGTTCTTGAAGAACCTTTTGGATAGTGTACTTCATATTTCTGACAAGGTCGTGACAAATTCGTTAGATATTTATAATTTTAAAAACAAATTGCCAGTAATTTTCAGTGGTTATTTCATTTTGATTTAATAGAGACGAGAAAGTTCAACCTTGAGGTATAGGGTGTCCATATTTTCATCTTGTTCTCTCTTATCTTTAACCTCTGTATATATCTTAATTATTTACATTTTCAGTTGTTGAACTGGTTCTGAATGGTTTTAAGTATCCTTTTCCTTTCCCGATTTTTTCTGTGAAAGCATAATCAAACAATAGTTTGTTGTTGCATTTAGGAATCCTCCAAAGTATGTAATATTTTTTGGAGTAATTTTGTAAATATGGTTATTGGGTCTGCTAACATTTCGGTAAGATCAGATGTCCAGTTTGAATCGTAGAGTTATTGAACCATTTCTCAGTCAGATTACTTAAATTTCCATCTCTACCCTTGCCCTTGAGGTTTGGAAGTTTTACTTTTTAAGTATGTAGGGAATTGGTCATTACCATAAAGGTCGTAAAAAACGTCCCAAAAGAAGTCAAGAGAAAGATATAGATTGCAGATGGCCAGATCTAAGGATGAGCATGATCATGTGACCGGATGCAGGTGGGTACAATACTTTTGGGTAAAAGGGCAAAGCCTGTGCCTTGAATCATTATATTTGTACATAAATGTTCCTATCTTCTTCTCTCTCTGAATAATATGGTAGCTGTTAAGGTCGCCAAGTATAAGAAGAGGTGTTGGCAACACTTGGTTAATATGGCCAAGATCGGTTTGAGTGATTCGAGTGGTTGGAAGGAGATACACTGAACCGGGTGTAAGAATGTGTGTATGGAAACACAAACGTCAATAAGCCGTAATTTAACTGAGATTACATTAACTGGTAAAGATTTATTATTCACCGGCTTTATCAGTATTTCTTCAAACGTTGTTGTAGGTTATGAAATTGTTTCAGATTAAATCTCACCACTTGTTTTAAACAGATCTCCCGTAGAGTATTTATTTTGTAAACATTTGCTTTTAAATGACGACCATTCCATTGTAATTTGGTGTCAGAAATATTTATGAAAGTGGTGTGAGTGTGGGTCTTCAAGACGTTTTTTCTGGCATAGTATCGGTGGATCCCTAGTGTGCGCACTCTTTAAGTAGCATAGTATCAGGGGGATCCGCAGTGTTCGTACTCTCTACGAAGCATAGTATCAGGGGATCACCATTGTCCGTGCTCTCTAGACTTCCACACTAATTGAAGATCTTGATCGGAAATCTATTAGGCTCGTTAATCCTTTCTATTAAGTTTGGAGTATGCATTTCCACTCGTGCCAGCGGTCTGTTGTTCTTTAGCAGGACCGGATTTTCCTGATTTTCTGCTCGTATGACTCTCAATTTTATATGTCACACTGTTTCTGTGACTATTAGAGCCATTGGCTTTTTGTTCTTTTCGTGAGCTTGATTTATATTATTTTAGGTTTGTAATATTGGATCGCTTATTCTCCACGCAGCTATACTGAATCGCTTAATTCATTTGCTGATTCATACTATGAAGACTGTGAACTTGCGTTGATCTTTGGCCCCTTTAATGACTGTCTGGGCAAAGACTCTTTGTGCAATGCTTCTTCTCTGCTTTAGCGTATGATTTGCCCTCTTTGTTAAGTGGAGCTGCGACTTGCACAATTTCTTGTCCTCAAGAAAGCTTATTAATTTCTCCTATGTCACGCGTTGGATCTCCTTCTCGAGTATTCATTTTGGGTAGTCATCTGAGAACGAGAAATATCCTTCGTTGCAATTCGCACCAGAGACTTTCTCTGAGAAGGAAGCTCCGTCTTAACCCTCCTACCCACATCTGGGCAGACACCTTTCTGCACGCACTCATCGTTGTGGTGGCCATATTTCTGACAGTTAAAACAATCCAAAGGATCAGGAATGAACGAGTCGAAAGGGATATTCAAGAAGACAGCTTTAATTATTGTAGGTAAAGCAGCGTTATTAAACTTCCGGATATAAATGTTGGTGGTAATCAAATTGCATTTCCTAATTTTAGTTCGTTTCACTTGGGAGACGTTCTGCGATCGGAGATCTTACAGCATTTAGGTCTCATTGCACCTATCCAGATCCCTATATCGTGCAACAGCTCTTGACGAGTTGAGATTTGTCTGGAAATACCCTAACATATCTCCACAAATCGCAGTGAGAGAAAAAGATTGGCAGAGACAGCTTTGCAATTACATTCTATAAAAAAAAACAAAAAAAGACTTTGTATTCATTCTTTGGCTCTCCGTTCATGGTCTGGCGTGTTTGCGCTATCACCAAAGCGATATGTCGGTTAAGAGTTTTGATTTTCTTCATTGGAGTCAATGAAGAGAAATAGTGACAAATTTCCTTGACGAGGAACATTCTCCTCCGAATCACTAGTTTAATTATTACTGGTCCTCTTGAGACCAGATATAACACTCTAGATTGATGGTTGATGTTTTGATGTGGTTTCCTATAATGGAACACTATTATTCTGACACCTGTGCTTGCTACTCGCCTTTGCGTGCAACAAGGGTGCAGAGATTTACGCTGATTTATTGCGTTTCTCAAGTCAGGGTTACACGAGGTGATATACTCGAGCAAAGAAGAAACTTTACTCAATTGACCATTGCAACCGCCCTCAGGGATATGTCCTTACATGAGGACAAAGTAATATGTTACATCGGCGTGGCAACCAACGTCCACTCCTCTACTTAATTGCCAGGATTCTCTCCTCCAACGACTGGGAATGCAACATCCGACAAACGGGTTGCCAAAACTAAGTCGCTTATTACAGCATGCAGTAGGACCTACTGGATCTATTCTACATCACTAAGCCCGCAAGGGGCATACACTCGTTAGTGTAATCCACGATGACAACCGCAGGGGGCATAAAATCGCTAGTTTAAGCAGCTCAACAGTTCACATTTAATTCTTACCTGTTGTCCTCTAATACTGCATTGGCCTTTTCTAAAAATTAGAAAACCGATTATGTTGTCATAAACGGTTGTTTAATAGGTTTGGGTTGCACTTATCTGTTTCTTCTGTGTAATTAAATTACCTATGTCTCTTAAGAGGTTGTGATCTTTGGGATTTTCTAACAGTAAGCACATCATAGCTGTAAGATGTCGCTCAACATTTTTCTATTTGAGTGTTGTCTTTGTTATTTTCGAGTACCTATACATCGTTACATTCTGTCTACGCAACAACAATAAAAAACGGCTTTAGCTGTGTTAGTGTTAAAGCAACAGGTGAAGTTGTGTGTATATATATATATATATATATATATATATATATATATATATATATATATATATATATATATAGTGCCCCTCCAGTTCACTCTGCGGGCACTGTATACAAGATTCTTGTAATTAAAAAAAAAATACATAATTAAATACTTCATTATTTTGTACTTTCCCTTAATTTTAGTTTGGTAAATTTATCAATTGTTTTATTTTTCTCCTTATTTGAAAACCTTTGCAACAAAAAATATATCCTATAGTACATATGTTTCTTTGCCAATGATATAGTTCTCTGAGTACTGTGTTACACTTAATGGTGCTCGTGAGACCGCACAAAACTATCAGCATTCATCTTTAGTAAAAGTTCGGAATCGCCTTACTATTGTCCCATGATGCAACGCGCTAATGTCAAGGGATTAGTCTCCAAAATACCTCTTAAGGAAATGACGTCACTGTCGTGCAAATGACATCAGTGATTAAACACGTGGGAGACAGATTTCATACTTACAGGCGTATGATATTGGTTTGTGAGTGCCATCTATATAATCTAGTTCGTGCTCACCAAAAAAAAAAATAAAAAAAAGTCAACAGAAAAACCGGCATAGACTTTTCACTTTGCAAATTAAGAATTTGTATGTTTGTGCAACTTATGAAATGAAAGGCAAATATACAGACTTTGACGATTTAAAGTGTTACGACTCTACGGTCTTAAACTACTAGTATGTACTTCGAGATTACTGAGATATCTGATGGGTCAGCAGAAAAATGCGTCCATTATATGTTTACAGGAGACACACGGTACTGTTGAGATTGAAGTAAACTAGGAAGCTGAATGTTGCCATAAGTGTATTTTTAGCCATAAGTCTAGCAGTAGTGTTGGTGTTGCTATCCTGTTTCGAAATTATTTAGAGTTTCTTATTCAGAGTGACAAATGCGATTGGCACGACAGATACATTGTAACAAATGTACCAGTTAATGGACAAGGGTTTAAGCTAGTGACTTTATGCGGTCGTAATGATAATCAGGATTAGGGTTTTTATTAGAAATTTGGAAGAGAATATTAGAAAGTTTGGCCATTCCTCTGTTATTGTTTGTGATGACTGGAATGTTGTTCAGGGCATGTAGCTTGACTACTTGAATATCCTGCATGAAAAGAAAAACACCCTGTACGAAACATCTGTCCATGACATCAAGAATCAATTGCCTTTCTAGATCCAAGGAGAATAGTCAATTCTGACAGTAAAATATTTACATGGAGACATGCAAACCTTGTGAAACAGATTAGAAAGAGCTATTTTTAATCTCCGATGGCATGTTTTCAAACTGTATGGAGTCCTCTGTTAGTTCAGGCTATACAATAAATAATTCAGCAATAACAACAGCACTCACAATATCCATAACTGCATTACCTAGAGGTTACGAATACGTTACTTTTCTAAAATAATGTATAAACAAGACAATAGAAGAATACGACTGTAACGGTAAAAGAAATGCCCACTTCAGTTAAAAAAGCTAACTTGTAGTGATTAATTGTTTTTTGAAATCCTTAAACTGATTATAAGATCGTAGTCAATTAGGTTTCCAAGAGCTAAGGTAAAACAGGAGAAACAAAATGTCAGGAAAATTAAAGCTGAAATAAATGACTTACATACTTTTGTGACTGAAAATAGTACCCGTACTATTGAGAGAGAGCTAAACGAAAGAAAATAATCTGATTTAGCCGAAATGATGGAAAAAAACAGGTGGACGGTGCAATTGTAAGATTTGGTACGAGTCTGGTGAAAGCAATTTCAAATTTTTTAATTGATCTCGAAAAGAAATATTACATAAACAAAGCATTAAAAGAATTAATTACAGAAGATGGAACAAGGGTAACAGGTCCAAGCAATCAAATAAATCAACAGAAAACTGTTCTGAATATTTTAGAAAAAGCAAAGACAGCAATAATTTACAAATTCATGATCAACATTTTATTTATGACAGAAAGATTTAACATCTTGAAATAAGCTACATAATGTCGATTGCAAGACTGCTTCATCATATGTTGCTGATAGGGTCAAGAAAGTCCTCCATTTTATTATCAGTGATAGCCAAAGGTGTATATGAAAGAGAGATTCATAGGCGAACATACAATATTTTCATATGACCTTATGCACGTTCATGAGAAATAAAATTAATCTGGTCTTCTTTTATTGGTGGACTTTGAAAACGCATTCGACTTGATTGAATGCGACACATTGAAAAGTGTTCTGAAATCTTTTAACTTTGGAGATTTAATTCGTCTATGGTTCAAAGTATTTAGCAATAAATCAAAACTAAAAGATGCTCATTTCTAATGCACCTTTGTCCTCATTTTTTTTCAATTTGGAGAGAAGTTGTCGCTGTGGAGACTTTTTAGCGCTCTATTTATTTACCATAGGAAATGAACTTCTTGCAATAAGACTAAAAATGACCAGAATAGTACATGCATTTTAACAACCGAAATGGAGTTCAAATCAGGGCAGTACGCTGCTTATGCTTTTTCTATTTTAGATGTGTCTTCTTTGTCCTTGAAGACACCCATGCAGACTGTGAATTAACTTGCCTAGGTGTCAGTCTGCAATGTAACATTGTTAAAACAAAAGTTACGTGGACTGGAAATCATATACAATTTTCTAATGGAAGAATATGTCCTGAAAGTTATATTAACCGATCAACGTCCTGTCTATGATTACTGTGAGGAGATTTCTCTTTGAACTTGGAGGATATGGTAGAATTTAATTATTCAACCAACATGAAGTAAAAAAAATGCTTGGCTGTGGAGCAACATAAATTGATCTTAATGAAAAATTACTTTCATAAAATCCTTGATTTTGCATTTATTCATATATCTTTTGCAGCTGTACCAAATCATTAACCCCATGTAGAAAATGAAATTAATAAAATATTTTTCCAGTTCATTTGAGGCAGTTAAAAACCGAGAGGGTTGAAAGAGGTACTCTTTTATCTTATTTTAAGGTAGAGGGATTAAAACTGATTCCGTTGTGTTCATTTGTGTACAGAACATTTCCTGGATTCAATCTTTTACTAAACGAAGATGGTTTATTAAACAACTACCTTCAAAACACATATTCGGAAATATTGGAAGTACTCTATTATTTAAATTAGGAATGATAAAGTTGAAATAAAATTTAAACTGCATTCAAAATATTTATGGCGTGATGATACACTTTATCACGAGGAAAAATGAATGCGAGTGACTTTTTGCGTACAATATTTTTTTAATATATGGGGCCAAACAAATTGGCAAAGCTTGACCTGCCTCCCTGTACACATGCGTAACTTTTTATACTCCCCCTCACCTGCGTACTTATGCTTGACGCACATCACCCCACCCCAACCCCAAATTCTATAGAACGGTCTATATTTGATCCACGCAGAAACGATCAAGGATTAATAACATAAAGGTGTTAAATAAAACAGATAGTCCACTGATGTTGAATGTCTGGCTGCATCAAAAGAAATAAGCTGCGTAACTTTAAAAAGTTTGTCTAATGCACGCTAAAATTGAAACGGCGACTGAACCCAGTCGAACAGGTTACGTATTATACATATTATTATTGAGGTTTCACCCTCACCCCACCCGTTTCCTATGCGTACGTACATTATCAGTAGACTCCCCCATACGCAAGCATATGCATTTGGGTTAAACCCCTCCCCCTCCATGCGTACGTACTAAATAGACGGCGTTATGCGTCTGTGCATGTGCATAAGTGTGTGGTATTTTTGGTTCGGTTTTAGTGCTTCACGGCACAGCAACACAAGTTGGTTAATTAGTAGCTAGGCAATGGGAGTAGGGGGCTTGGCCCAAGTACACACCACGGTAGCTTGGACCAAGTGTAGCAGCAGAGAGGGTGAACAGACCACTTAGGGGAATGGTCACCCTTGTGTTTTACCAAAAAAAATAGTGACCACTCATAGAGGTCAATTACCACGTCTACGATTATTGTTTGTCCCAAACAGAACCGTAGACGCCCCTCTCTGCTGCTATCAATATTGGGAATCATCATCTGAATCATGGGAATCTTCATCTGTTTCATCTTTATTTGTTTCATCTTTATTTGTTCTATGTTTCAAGTAATATTCAAGTTCTGATGGTGGTTTTTCTATTTTTGGATTTATGTTCTTTCTGTGTTTATAATATATCATCAAACTTCTGTATCGATCTCCACCGCAATTTTTGCAAATCTGATATAATCCTCTAACGCCGTTGTTACATCCAACACATCTTCGTGGACCAGCATGAGGGTTTTTCTTTATAAGATAATTATGTTTCTTGCAATATTCTCCACGGCACCTTTTGTTGCATTTATCTGTTGTTCCTTGACGCAGCCACGCACAGTTGTTCATTATATTAATGATATCTGTTTAATTCAATTTAATTTTATCATCACCCCTGTTACCCAAATATTTTATCAATACCCACACGATATCTTGTTCTTGGATCATGTAAATTTATTGTTATAAATCCATGCGGGGTAGCTTGCGCTCGTGAGAAGAAATTTTTGAATTTAATTATATCCATGTCACCACCACACCAGGTTTGATGAATATTTCGCAACGTGTGTGTGTCTACGCCATTAAACACAACTAAAATGTTGCAGTTGTCTCTGATCACTTTTGGTATTTGTGTATATCGTTGAGTAACATAGATCACGTCTGTATTTTTATGTCTACCTCGGGAAAATATTCTGGCTGGATTTGATTGTTTATCTAGCATCACATCGTCGTATACAACTAAATTATTAATAAATCCGTCTATGGAATCTACGGATGGTGCTTCATCAATATCGGTTATAAACTCTATAACATCATTATCTTCATCCAGTAATCGCGCGTTTTCATTGAAATCTTTAAGTACATCATAACATCGTTGATCATCAACGGATGGTGCTACTAAATACAACTTATCCCATTTCAACCATCTCATTATCAGATTAAGTAATAATTGCGTCTTACCCGATCCAGATGGTCCTATGATAATCATTCTGATGGAGTTCGGTAGCGCAGGATGATGCTTAACTGGCTCTCGCTGCCGAGTTGCTGAGAAATCAATTATATCCATATATATTATAACATGAATTTATATTGTTTACGCTGTAAAGTTAAAACTCCAACTATTGATTTAGCTACGGTTACAACAAAAAACAAAAAAATAGCGTACGGTGGAAAATGTTCTGTATGCGGTAGAAAGAAATTTTCGTTTTTACCTAATAAGCGCGGTGGTGATATTGCTAATTTGATGTCAAAGTTTCCAGGTGCTCCATGGGCTAAATACAGCGGAGAAAAACATCTACCAGGATATAATTATTGCGGTCCTGGTACCAGACTTGATATCAGGCTCGATAATCAAGATCAACCAAAACCAGGCGAGGAACCAATAAATGCTATTGATCGAGCTTGTCATGTTCATGATGTAGCTTATAAAAGTCAAAATCTACAAGATAGGCATATTGCAGATGTAAAATTAATTCATTCATTAAATTCTATAAAAAATAAAAATATTAGAGAATCATTAGCTAATTGGTTAGTAAGATCCTCGATGAAAGGTAAATTAGCGATTGGGGCTGGTAATTAATAATGGAATCAATTTATTATTCGCCGAGAGGATACTGGAGAGGCAAAGCAGCAATTGGTAAACTCGCTGATGCAGCATCGGTTAAACATTCTACTGCTAAAACGTGGTTATCCAAACAAGCAATATGGCAAATTTATCTACCACGTCCTAAACAAATTCAGTACTCGTATTTCGATGTCAGTGTTCCTAATGAAGTTCATCAAGCTGATATTCTGTTTTTACCGCATGATACTGTACGTGGAAAAACGTACAAATACGCGCTAACCGTAGTTGATGTTGCAAGTAGATATAAAGAAGCAGAGCCGCTATCGGCGAAAACATCATCTGAAGTAGCTGATTCGTTTGAACGAATTTATCAACGTGGACTTGGACCACAAGGTGGTCTACGATGGCCGCAGCTACTACAGGTTGATCCTGGTAAGGAATTTCTTGGTCCAGTATCATCGTTGATGAAACAACATAATACCAAAATACGACGAGGTCATACTGCAATTCACCGTGATCAAGCAATTGTTGAGCGATTTAATCGAACACTTGCTGAACGGTTATTTGGATATCAATACGCGAGGGAATTTATTCAGGATAAGAGATCTCGTGAATGGGTTGCAAGATTACCAATCGTGATAGCTGCATTAAATAATGAAATCACACGAACAACCAACATGAAACCCATTAGCGCGGTCACAAAAAAAAATATACCAACACAACGGAAAGATGCTGGAAAACAAAAAATATTAGGTGATGTCACAGTCAGATATTTATATGAGCCTGGTGAACTTGAAGGTGGTAGCGCGAGAGCAACTGATCCTATTTGGAGTGTTACCACACACAAAATATCTACCGTGACAAGATCCACTGGAAGAAATGTAGGCGTTTCCAGACCTGCAATCTACAGATTAGATTCTGCTGCTCCTCAACGTGGATTTACACGTGAACAACTACAAATAATTCCCGCGGATACACAACTACCGCCGCGATCACTCCGGTGATTTCGATCACTTAACTAGCACTAGCGCCTCTACGTCGATTACATTCGAGACAGGTTAACATGGTATTTTCTCGTGTATGACCGCGACTATTATCTTTTCTATCTACGGTAAATTGTCTTGAATCATTACTCGAATACCGCCATAACATTATACAATTACAACTTGCGCAATGATTGTTCTGCTGCTGTTTTAACTCAATAATAAATTCAACATCAAGATCAAAGTCGCGTTTATTTTTTTTGTCAGATTGTTTGTATCCGATTAATTTTTTTCTTATTATATCATCATCGATGATGTTAAATTTATCAACGATTTCAGGAATTATAATTCTACGTAATTGAGATATATTTCTGACCCTCGATACCGCTAAATAAACTAAATTTGACCACTCGATACGATCGTCTATAATCCAGACTCGTGTATCAGAAATAGTTAATCCCTGAGACGAGTGGATCGTCATAGCGTATCCTAACACCCATGGAGATTTGTCAGCGTGTAATGCATCTTCGACTACACTGATATCAACGGCGACAATATCATTTAATACGAGATTCTGTTTCCTTGACTCTGTCTGTCCTGGAATATCAACATTAATATTCTGTTTTCGTGTATCTGATGGTCTATAACACAACGGTACGGGTAGTTCTGAATATTGTTCTTCATGTAGTTGAAATAACTGCTGTTGTAAAGCGTCTCTGATTATTTTTCTACTTGCTACGATCAAATCGTTGGGTCTCCATGAGTTCAAAAAATCACTCATTGATGTCTCTGAGATCACTCCACGTAATATTTCGCACTGAATTTTGTTTGATTGTAATCTGATTAATTTTTTAAACTCCTTCAAATTTGCATCAAGAGCTCTATGATAATCATCTATTTCCTCGTAATAATCAACGAAATTTTTTAACCAGTCATGTGGAGATGGTCCAACAAAGGGCGGCGGTTGACCATGATCGCCACACATTATTATAGCGGTATTTTTCGTCAACAACCAATCAAGAAACATTTTTAATGTATCCAATGAGACCGTGCATATCTCATCCCAAATAATTATTTTAGGTATATATTTTTCCCCCATCCGTTGAGGAGTCCATGTATCCCCGCGCCATCGGAAGAAACTATGATACGTGCACGATTGTACTTGCCGCTGTTTCATCTCACGTGCAAGTCTATGTGTGGGTGTCAGCACGATTATATCTGAATTTCTAAAAACATTAATCGTTCGAGTTGTTTTGCCGCATCCACCAGGTCCATTGAGATATACTGTCTTATATCTAGTTATTGGATCACTCAACGATGGTGCTTTCGACATTTCTGATATTTTATTACCCTTACGATAAACATCTCTCACTGGAACATCTGCTGATTCTGTGTAATTGTGTAATAGTTCCTTTTTTATTCTCCACGAACCCCATCGTTCATCATTACTTGTAAATTTCATAACAGGTTCTAAATATTTACTTGAAATATAAAACGAATCTGTTGCGACTCTGACTGCGGTCTCAGGAAATCTATTAATCATCGATAATAAATTTATAGAAACATAAGCCAACATGGAAGATCTTAGATGAGTATATTGCGGGGATACGTCATTTATGTAACTAACGATCGTACCTAATTTTGTTCCGTCGGATAAATAAACACTCTCTCGATTTACAAATGTATTTTTCGCCGTTGTATCAGCGATTATAAAATCGTACTCGGCATCATCTAAAATTAATCGTGCGTGATGTCTTTTATAATCATATGCACCACCTTGAGTAAATTTTCCTATAATTTTTCTACCGAGATCTTTTGCGGTTTTGAGTTTAATCTCGAGAATTTTAGGAATATCATCTTCGGAAACTTCAGGATATTTTTCCTTAAACTCGCTGATAACTTCAGAATCTGACATGGGCAACCAAACTTTGGTCTGTGCATGATATGATATAATTGCCTCACTGACCACCAACGATGTCAGTATCATACAATCTAGCATATATCGCAACAAAACTATAGGTGCCCAACGTTTTTCACAAAAATGTCTACCAAACCAAACATAACAAATCTTGTGAAGATTTTCGTTAAACTCGAACGACTCAATACAGGCGAATCCAGTCAGATCAAAATCAGGTAATGGTCCATTAATTGCCACTCGCGTCATCTCGTTTGTAGGGTGACCAAATCTTTCAAAGTACGTAGAACAATCTCCGTATCCCAGAAAACTTCCTGGATAACATGCAACCATATCAACCGAAATAACATCATTGTAATTGTATTTGGTATTCCATAATCCGCCATGTCCGTATTCGACGCAACTTGCGCGTACATCCTCGAGTAAATCAAATCGTGTTGGTTTCCATGAATTTCGTTCTCTGGCGAAATGAGCCGCAACAGATGGAACGGTAAAACAATTAGTTAGTAATTTGTCAGTATTTTCCGCGTGCTTGCACTGTAAAAACGTCGCAAGATTTTTCATCTCGTCATGGAGGGATTCTGTGCGATATATTTCACCGTTCGGTTTGACAAACTGATCAAATTCACCCTCCTCATTACTTTTGAATAACCATACCGATACAGGATCGGTTTTACTTATTTCGTTGATAAAATCAAACATACTCATATCTGCCACAGAATTATCTGCCACAGATAATTCTGCCACAGATAATTCTGCCACAGATAATTCTGTGGGGTAAAATCTAACAGTTCGATCACGTGGAAATATTGTTACTGCGTTAGTCCATGCGTGCGCGTTATGATCGATAATATTTATTGGAGCTCCTTTCGATTTATATTTCGACTGGTACAGTACTTCTCCCGTTATTGTTGCTACGGTTATTGGAAATTTTAATATTTTTCCTAACTCAGCAACATCTTTTATTGTAGCACCAGTATCCCTAACTGAATCAGCCCACGAGTTTATTTTTTCACGCCTTAAATCAGTTAATCCATTTCCACGCATCGCGTTTGTAAAGTGTTCTATTACTCGTTCAGCCACACAATTTAACCTTGACAAGGTCAAGGATGATAATTTCATCGGCGCTAGTTTATCAACGTTAGGTTTTTTATTTATCTCATAAATTCCATAAATAACCGCTGTTACAGGATACGCTCGCTCATAATACGGTTTATCAATACCAGTCAATAGACCCGGTCTGGAATTTTTACTTAATATGATAGTTTTATTATTATTAAGGACAGGATCATATTTGTCACGGATAATCCAACTACCTGTTTCTGTTAATACAATAAATTTTACTCTGAAGAAATATTTTTGATTGCCCTCGTATTCAGCGATGTAGTTAATGATAGTTGCCGCTCGCTTGTCGTTCATTGTGGCGTCCGTGACAGTGTTGCGTATAATCTTGAACGTTGACCATGTATGAGATGCACCATCCGTGTAAAATTCTTTCTTGGCGTCATGAATTTTCGAGATCAAACTTTTATTTTTCGGATCAACCAGATCTCGTACTGGCAAGTCAGAAGATAATCTGTCAAGGTTGAATTTATACTTAACAGGCCTAGTTTGGGATAATCTCTCAAACGCGTTCATATAATTAAAACAAATATTTAAATAAAGAAAATTATATATATATATACAATGTCCCAATGTAGATGGTTGATGATCGGCTCAGTAAATCGATGCAACAAATCCTGTAGAAAGGAATTTTGTTGGATGCACTCACAAAACATACGACGAGGAAGTCTAGGACCAATACCATGTCTACGGTGTGGTATTGGAGTGCGAGGAAAGACAGAATTATGTGGGAAGTGCGGCGGGAAACGGTTCAGAGAACTTAAAAGATATTATGACAAAAAAAATAATAGCGGTGAAAACGCTATAAAATCCGTGGAGGATTATATATCAAGATTTCAGACAAACAATGATTTAAACATATAATATTATTATAATGGAGCAAAATATATTTGTCCCACATCCTGTCATAACAAACTATGAATCAAATATTAATGGTATCATCAGACACCGCAAGTTGAAGAGACAAGTTGGTAATGTTTCTAATACTGGCTATCTTAGATTTACAGTTGGAAAGAGAAGATATCTATGTCATAGATTTACATACGAGTGTCACAAGGGTTTGATCAATGACGGTCTTGTTATTGATCATATTGATGGAAATCCTCAAAACAATAATTTATCCAACCTTCGTGTTGTCACTCGAAGCGTGAACTCTGCATGTGGTAATACAGGAAGATATAAGACAATCGGAAAGAGGGGGGTAATTTCTACAAACATAGAAACCGGTAAAGTAATTATGTTTCAGTCTATGAACGCGGCTGCGACATATTTTGATATTAACTCGCGTTCAGTACAAAATGTAGCAGATAATATAACCAGATCTGCTCTCTCGAAAAAATATAAGCAGAAAATCATCTTTCAGTATCAATAACTATCATCACCACATTATTAACTATCATCACCACATTGAATTAATTTTTTTAATTTATGTCACAGTAGGTCCTCCATACACTACTGAATTTTTGATTTAAGGGGAGATTACTTTGTAATATATAGTTTTCTTCGTAGATGGTTGGTTTTTTATGATCGTAATTAGTCAGTTTAACTAATTACATCGTATAGTGCCGACGAACCTAACTCATTAGACTCATAAGTATTATTTATGGTTTTTAAATATTTTCCCATCATACAACACATGATAATATTATTGATCCGTAGGAAGTTGTGTGTAAACAGAAACCGTTACTCATTGTAATTGACCTGCAGTTGTGTGTTCACTGAACTTACAATTCTGGAAAGTTCTTTGACTGGTGCATTAATGCTACTGTTATTATTGATTTTCGGTCTGCTACAAATACAGAAACTATTATTCAGAAACTGTTATAAATACAGAAACTATTATTCAGAAACTGTTATAAATACAGAAACTGTTATAAATACAGAAACCGCTACAAATACAGAAACTGTTAAATACAGAAACCGTTATTATTCAGAAACCGCTGTTTAGTGTAAATATTGGTTCCTTAGCTATATAGCTAGCTATATATTAACTTCCGAAACATATGTTCGTAACAATGTTTGATAGCTCGATCAGTATGGTATTGGACTGTGACGCTCGCGGTCCAGGATCGAATCCCCATGGCTGACAATTTGTCGGTGGTGCGCATAATTGCGATTTTTATAATAGTGGGGGGAACCGCAATAACCCCTCCGCTCAGCAAATTCACAAACCACAATATTGACTTGTGGTTGATACATATTTTCGTATCACCCACTGGATTAATTATTGTGGGTGTGATTTTGCTGAGCGTATATGTTTGTACTGTCCTTAGTTAGTACCGTTTCATTCATAATCTGAGCTCGCTAATACACTCGATAGGGGCTCTTCATTCATTGTATATAACCATTTGATTGTATATAACCATTTCATTGTATATATGTTATATGTATATCCTCTAAACTTGGTAGATTGCGGTGGCAAGCTACGAGTTTAATGAGGACTGTGCTGTCCTTGTGCTGTCCTTAGTTAGTGCCGTATTCATAATCTGAGCTCGCTAATACACTCGATAGGGGCTCTTCATTCATTGTATATATGTTATATGTATATCCTCTAAGCTTGGTAGATTGCGGTGGCAAGCTACGAGTTTAATGAGGACTGTGCTGTCCTTAGTTAGTTATATGTTATGTGTATACCTCTAAACTTTGTAGATTGCGGTGGCAAGCTACGAGTTTAATGAGGGTTGTGCTGTCCTCCCTCTTGGGCCTCTAGACCGTCGTTTGGCGGGTTAGGGGCTCTCGTAGAGGGAATATTTGCCTAATGAACTTGGTAGATTGCGGTGGCAAGCTACGAGTTCTTGGCTGTGCTGTCCCTGAAACATCCCGACGAACTCGCTAATACACTCGATAGGTGTTCTAGGGATATTTTTTTATTTTAAAGATTTATATATTATATAATGAACCATGAAAATATCAATGATGTAATTGTCGCCATTAAAAAATTAAAAAAAGATGGAATTAATATATCTGATGAACTTAATCCTGAAAAAATAGTTTCTGACTTTGAGATTTTACAAGAACGTAAAACCATGGGGACACACACACTATCATCTGAATACAGGCTCATGAAACGGATTCAATCGGCAATGTTTCAGTCGCTAGCTACCGTAGAAGATGATCATGTGAAGGAGTTCGTTCCTCTTTCTACCGCCGTAGAAAGAATTAAGTTGTTATTATCCCACGAGTATGAGGCAAAGAAAACGATTAGTACTCGCATAAGACTATTAAGAAAAATAATGTTAGATCGTGAAACGATCCAAGGTAACTTCGTTACTGATGAAACGATCCAGCGTAGTAATTTTGAAGATGACTGAGATCTTTGATCAGAAATATTATTCTGAATTTGATGGGTTAGTAATTTGTTTTTTTTTTACTGAAATTTAACAAATTTGTACAATTTCTTAATTTTACAAATTATTTATTTCTGAATTAATTTATTTATTTACTGAATTAATTTATTTTTTTTTTTACTAAAATCAAGAAAAATGCACAAATTACTTGATTTTGACGGGGTAGTTGGTAGTCAAAATCAAAGAAAAATGCACGAATTACTTGATTTCTGACGGGGTAGTTGGTAGTCAAAATCAGGAAAATTGAGCAATTTCGTTGTATTTTAGTAAAAAAAAAATAAAAATCTCAGTAAATAAATAAATAAAATTAATTTATAATAAATAAAATTTGTTAGGAACAATTTGACAAGGTTAGAACTTTCTTGATTTTGACGGGGTAGTTGGTAGTCAAAATCAAGTAGTTCGTGCATTTTTATGTTTCTGACGGGGTAGTTGGTAGTCAAAATCAAGTAATTCGTGCATTTTTATGTTTCTGAGGGGGTAGTTGGTAGTCAAAATCAAGTAATTTGTACAATTTCAGTAAAATTAATAAATATTATTTTTTTTAAGTTGATCGAATTTGATTCTGATCTCTGTTACAAATGTTCTTCTAACTGTTAAGAAATCCTCGTGTGTAAAAACCTTCCTCCACATGAAGATCTACGATAAAGTCTTACGACGCAAGTCTTTACGACTTTACATACAGATTTATTACAAGCTCTTCTTCACGTATGTCAATTAAGCGATTAAGGTGGTCTGTGAGTTTAAAATTGATTCGTGTTAACATATTATTGTGACACCGCAAATACACGGGATTAGTTGGTTCTTGCACGATTAAATTTCCAGGGGGAACTTGTGGTGTGAACGTGTATAGGATGTATCCTTGTTGAGCCTGATTTGATCTTCCGAGATCTATTTGATAGCTGCCATCGATTACGTCACAAACCAGATTGACCGCGACCGTCGGTGTTATATTAACGATCCGCGGGGATACGTGTCTTCCGCCGCCATGTGGATCGTTATTATATCTGAGAACAGTTGGAGGTGGTGCTAGTTTTTTCCATGCGTCGAGTATTTTAGGGAAGTTTTCGTCGATAATTCTGTCTATTTCATCCTTTTCATATTTTGGAAATATAAATTCGATACTTCTCATCCCCTCTGAATACTCCTTTTCTGATATTGCATAATGATGAAGAAATGGTCTTCTAGGACGGGGGAAGGAAAGAGCATGTTTAGATGCTACTTCAGAAAAAACATCATTAATATAATTAAGATCTGATCTTACTTGATTTAGATGCTGTATTGACTCAATAATTTGTTGTTTTATATCCTCAGAATAATGTTGCGATAACGATGAAAACAGATTTTGTATTTTGTCGATTGATTGATTCATCTCAAAATTAATGGGATTAGTATATAGTCTAAAAACATTTAAGTAGGTTATATCATCACTGAAATTATAAATCCGATACGCATCACCGGCTCTATTCCATGGATATTTTTCTCTATATTCTGGAGTTGTTATAAACCTAGCTTCATCCGTGATAAAATCACCCCTCGTTGGTTCTGGTGGTCCTTTATGCACCGGGGGGATTTCAGGCCAACCTAGTACGGATCTGATTGAAGATTGATAAATATCAACTGCATAATCAGGCGAGTTTATTTCAACCGTCGAGGACAACGTCGGCTCATGAACGTTTATTGATATTTTTGATTCCTTTCCCGTTATTGATTTTATTCTACGCGCAAATTCCTCACCGATCTCTTCAATCTGGTAACTGCCGGTTGGTATTCCAACAACAACCCAGTCAGGTGTTCCATCGGATTTGTTCTTGTTAGTAAATACAAGCGAATTATTTGCTGGTGTACCATGAAACGATTTTGATCTGATATTGGGCCAGCTGTAATATACCCGTAATTGTGCTAGTGCTATTTCTTTTACTGGAATTGCAGTAGGAAAATTAACACTAAATTCAGGATTAGTTGAACTTACCGAGATCATCGTTATCTTTGGCGGAGTTGTGTTGGTCACGATCTGCTGGAGTAATTCTGTCATTATTAATACTTGTATCTTTAATACCTTCATCGTATATTTTGGTCATCATTGAAAATTCGAAATCAGATATAATTCCATCACTGAGACTCGCTGATAACAACGAGGATAATTTCGAGTATGCTACCGTCGCTGTATGTAATTTTATTTTGTAATCGGATAACTTTTCGTTCGTACAAGTACATATTTTTTTTGTGATGATACCAAGCACACCTGCAATAGTTGTTGCTGCTGAAATACAAACAGTTACAGCTACTGGTGCCATCGTTGTCAACGCTGATAATATTACACCGGTTCCAGCAACAACAGCGGATACTGAATAAACAATCACATCAACGATAACCAATCGTCGTCGATATCTTTTTACTTTTACTGTATATTGATCGACTTGATCTTTTAGCGCCGCCTGCCATTCACGCGCTTGATTGTATCTGTATTGTGCACCGTCCATATATATTTTTATACAGTAAACAATTGAGGTGTTTCAGCTACAAATTCCAAACACCACCAGTAAGATGTTGCGGTTAATGTCTTATCATCTACTTCCAGGATAAATACTTCTTCGATTCCGCTATTTAATATAACAGATACAACCCCGGAAAACCTGTCTGTGGAATGACGCCATGGAAACGTTGTAAATATTTCAAATTTTGCAGCACTAAACACAGATAGCCTGTACACGCCAGTGACTGTTGCGGTATATTTGATATTTTTATTTTGCTGCGACCATGTTGCAAATCCCGATGATACCGTGCATACGATGTTTGTGATATGCCCGGGAGTTATTTCAGCTGGAATTTTAATCAGATTGGTTTTATTGATAATCTCAGGAATTCCCGCTACGATGTCTAGTTGTGTTCGTTTGATCGTGTCTAGGTTACTTTTGATATCAGAAAGTTTCATGTCAATGACGGAAGGATTTCCAAAGAACTTATTTATGGCATCATCGGTTTTTTGAAAATTTCTTCGAAGCCTTGTAAACGCGCCCGTGTGAACGTCATACTCGGCCCGTAGCGTGGATAATTTACCGTCTACGGTGCCATAGTTGACATCGACGTATTTTTTTGTTGCTGCGTCTTCGTCAGATGTTGGATCTTTTAAAACTACTATTTTGTTTCCGTTCATGCTGAGTTCACCCATCATTGTGTCACCGGTGTTTCTCACGCGATTAGCAACACTTTTTACAATTTCATCTCTGATGGTTTTAAGTGACATACTTGAATCTCTGATTTTGCCGCTATCAGTAAACACGGGAATATTATCCGTAACTGCACCAAGTACTCGTCGAACTATATCATTCCATTTGATATTGCTGGTTTTTAGTTTACCATATCGATCTTGAAAAATAACAACTTCATCTGGGTCAACTCCAGCAAGGTTCATAATATCAGCGAGGTCATCTTTAGTCGCATACTTTGACAGATCAACGTCGGATTTTATTTTCTTACCAGTAGAAGATCTTCGGTAAATGTCAACCATTATATAAGATCCGTTGTTTAAAATGCTTTACGCGCAACATATCGGTTGCTTGTATAATCGTGCACGACTTTATGTGGCGGCTTGGATGATTTTGATATGGCGTCGAGTACATTAATTACTTCACGGCCGCATATTGGCGGATCTGTCATTGTTTGTGTGGGTAGCGTTGAATACCAAACTTTATAACCGCTAGTTGTTGCGTGGAGTGGTGCGACATACTTGATAAATTCAACAGGTGGAGCTAACCCGTACGAGTCAAAATAAACAATTCCACGCGGATCAATCGCGTATGATACCCAATGAGTACCAGGTCCGGAACGTTTGTCAAGATTAATAATACCTGTTTCTAGTTTGTTTGGTTGTTTCGGTAATTGATCTCGCATAAAAACACCTCTAAAGGCGGATATTTTTAATTTTTTAGCAGCATCAAGTAAATCAAAATTTGATGATGGAACGTTTAACGAAATGACCCTGGAAGCCTTAGGCCTCTCCCCCAACGAGATCCCGGTAATCTTAGACCGCGTCCCTTTTTTTTGTTATATCGTCCACCAGTAGCTTTTTCGAAAATTTTTTTACCCGCCGCTCCAGCAACACCTCCAGCAACACCTAACGCGGCCGCTTTTGCTAAGGCTGGAGCAGCCGCAGCTAGTAATGCCGGAATGGCCGCAAGAAATGGGAATATACCACCCGTTTTAACCATGTCTTTGATGGCGCTCGGGGAGAGATGGAATTGAACTCCAGTTTTTGATTCTAGGGCTTTATTGAAATGTTTAATCTGATTATTTGTCAACGATAATTTGTTTGGACCACCACCAATCTGATCTCGTTTTAGTGATATTTTAGTTCCGCATTTGTTGGCGGTTTTTGATTGAAGCTTTTTTACCTGACCCGGGGTCAGAGTAACATTAACATGACCATACGACATTTTTATATAAAATATATTTTTCTAAATAACACGATTAAAGATTTTCCACCGGTGCATCAACGACCCTCATTCGACCACTACCACCTTCAAGTAACATGGCCTTGTCGCTAAGTATGACCGCGATCGCTCTGTAGGCACCACCAGCTGGTGGGTTAGTAACATGAGCTCGAAAGTGTATATCAACAACAGATTGTTTGGATAAATCAAGATGTTCTAGTGAAAAATAATAAATCGGATATCGACCTGTAAAATCTAGTTGTGATATTTGCAACCCGGTATCTATATTTTGATCACGTCCCATGAATGACATTAAACGATGATATGCGCGCGCTACATGATTTTGTGCATAATTTAGTTGTATATCCTCGGATGGTTCTTGATGTCCATTTATCCATAAAGAAACTTCACTAACTCCAAGGTTATCAAATATCATATGTGAACGTTCTTGATCATTTATCCGAGCATTATCTTGTAGTGCAATAAAAATATGTCGTGGTGCAGAAACACCCTGTTGTGATGCTATATGCCATGTAAATAAACCATTAATATTGCTTTGAGCAGCATCTGTGGTTACTGTTAACCATGATAGCAATGATTTACCCCCTTGATCCATAAAAGATAGTAATTTTTGTTCCTCAGTAATAGATGGAGTCATTACTGGCATCCACAATGAAAGTTTTGATATATTTACTTTACCAGCATCAGCAACACCAGCACCTCGCCAGATTGCATCATTATCATCACCTTTTCTTACGAGCACAATTGTGTGTTTAGCTCCAAAGATGACTTTTCTAACATTTCTGCAAAATCCAAAGATGTGAGATAATGGAATTGCACACGAAAAATTTCTATTATCTCCCGACAGCGCTGATCGGCGTGTTGCAAACCCTAAGTTGTAAGTCGGGGCAATATCCGCTGATTTGGTAGTCTTGCGTCATAAGAATAAAATTGATAATCACGTACTGACTCGTACTTAAGGACAGGTGCCTCCATATCAAATGCTGGGTCTGATTCGCGCCTGAACATTTTTATTATAGTTACCATTTTTCCAAATGATGATCATCGTCGACGAAGACCGCTTCCTGCTATTAAATTTGCTGTTATATTTTTTTCTGCTTCTTCAGATATCGCCGCTAGTTTTTGATTTGCAGCCTGATTTATTATTTTACTGACATCTGCAGGCATCACCTCAGTACTTGCCAGTTTCACCGGTGGTTGTTGTTTTCGTCGCAATAATCGTGCTAGTCTTTCTTTGATCGCCGAGAACGCCTTACCAGCAACATTGACAATTGCACCAGGAGCTTTATCACGAACAATATCAATAGCCTTCATCGATAATTGTTTTGCAACAGGTGCTACTTTTGGAGCTATCCTCGTGAATAATCCCCGAATGACATCACCAAGTCCATTTCCGTAAATTGCTTCATAGATTGGTAATCGTGAGTTTACCGCTCTAACCTGTGTGGGTTTACGATGATTATCATGCACAATCATCTTATTTTATTTACCATTTATCTAACAACTAGTCATCAACGAGCTCATCAATAAGTTCTCGGTAAACGCCGATATCCATGATACCACCTTGAAATAGTCGCCGACAAATATCAGCTGCTTCATTGGTTATTTCTGGTGAATTATTTCCGGCACGTTTTCCTCCTATGAGAACTTCTAACCGTGACACGTCATTGATGATATTATCAGGACATAAACCAGATCCTGATTTAGGTTCATCTTGAGGTGTTTTAAATACTGGTGGTTGCATTACCGGAGTAAGTACTTCAGTGGTGGCCGGGGGTGAGTCACCTTCTCGAAATCCATGTGGTGAACCTGTCGGTGTAAATGTCATTTTCGGTGCAGAAATTTTCTTCGAGGGTAGTAATTTAATTAGCTCTTTAGTCTTTTTAATTTCCGACTTCAACCTTTGCTGTGGCGAAGAAGATTGTTGTTGTTCTATTTGTTGCAGAGGTGGAGGAAGCTGATACTGGGAAGACTCTCCTTGTTTTGGTTGTTCCCGTCTCTCTCTATAAAGTCTTTTTACTTCTTCTTTAAGTCCTTCAAATTCTGAACCTCTAGCTTGTTTTTTGTTGTAATATACGCGATATATCCATTTAATGAAATTATCATCATTTGTTTTTTCATAACGGGGTTTTAAAATACTAGATTTATTAGATAAACTATTTAATATTGCTTCAGGTAATCTCTCTCTTTCAGTTTTTCTAATTTCCTCAACAACTCCTTCTTTAAATCTTGCAATTAATTCTACGTTTTCTCCTGCTGGTTTGGATTTAGATGCAAGTTTTTTTCTCACATCGGCGACTTCAGTACGAAGTTCTTCAATACCTTCAAGTATTTCCTCATCAACAGGTGGAGGTTGAGCTGCGGCTATGTTAGTTGGAAGGTCTCGTAAAATCTTTTTTGTTTGTTTGGTTCTTCTTGCTATTTTTTCAGCCTGTACCACAGTTTGTTTTGATACCGGAAGAAGATCTTCTTTGATGACAGTTGTAACTTGTTCAGTAGCTGCAGTGACGGGTTTAAATAGTTTTTTAGTGTCTTCTTCAAACTCAACTTTTGATTCTTGCTGCGCTTGCAGATTTTTTCTAAATGAGTCTCTGACAGGAAGAAATTTTTTAATTGTTTCTAATCGTTCTCGAGCTGTTCTTGCAGTATGAGATTCTGGATGTACCATTTTTATTATAACATAATAATTTAATTAATATCAGCAGAAGAGGAGCAGCAGAGAGGGTACCTACCAACGTTGGTCGTCAAAAAAATAAACAAGAAATAAATAAACACGTAGAGTACTTTATTTTTTCAGCTACTATTTCGAACTGAGGTTTTATTAGCACAATCGGTCATTGCAAAAATAAACATCTCAAGGAAAGTTCATTTGTAAAATCTGGACCTTTCTACGAGATGATTTATTTGTTTGTTTTATTTGTTTTTGTCGGAATTCTATGGTCTGTTCACCCTCTCTGCTGCTAGTGTACACACCACGGTAGCTGACGCAGACTGGTTATGTGGTGTTCAAATAACTGAACATAGATAAAGATCGGAATTCAAACAATTTCAGGTAATGCCCTATAAACCAGATCGATTGTGATGGAGAGGAACATATACAATCCTGACAAAGACTTTTCAATAAAATAAAAAAATTCGGTGTGACTTAATTTCCACGGTGAAGGTCACGTGTCGTACGCAGTGGGATTTTCTACTTTTGCTATTTACATACACGTATGCCCAAGTTCACAGCAATGCATTGAATCAAGTAAAAACAGTCATTTTATTTTCAGCAATACATTTATAAATTTGTAAATAAAAACACCACTGTTTATATTTCTTACAAATTATTTAGAATTTAAATGCTAAGACACTCTTGCGCATCGTTGCACACGCGACGTTGACATTGGAAATGGAGTCACACTGAATTTTCACAATGATGTCTTCTTGATTACTTTGAACTACCGTCATAACACTCATACAACCATGTCAAACGGATGATTATCATCGATTCATTAAGGCAGAACATAATTTGCCAAACAATTTTTAAAGGCATAACAAAATTACGAATTTTTATCTCGCACCCCACCAACCTAGAAAATTAGTTGCCAACTTTGCCGCCTTATTATTATTAATAATAGTAGTAGTAGTAGTATGGACTTAGTACGGCGCCTAATCTTTAGAAGCTTTAAGTGCCTTATAATATTCGATAACACATAAAAAACATACAGCGACACGATTACAGAAACAATCACCATCAAATTTCAAAACAAAAACATGCTAACAATAAATAAGGAAGTAAACATTGTGAAGTCTTTTAAGTCTTTAAGTCTGTTCTTGTACTTGAAATAGGTGATTTTTTACGGCACTCTTAAATCCGATCATAGTGTCCAAGTGTCTTAGCTCTACATGCAATTCATTCCACGTAGCTGTGGCTTTCTACGCACAAGAACATTCTATATATGACTTCTTCTAAACAGTGGGAACAATGAGAATGCGAGTACCGGAAAAGGAGCGTAAGCATATACGTGTCAATGGAGCAAGCCGGGTGTGATTCACACCGGGTACTCTTTTAGCCTAATATCAACAGTTTGAACATATTCCTTGCATATACTGCAATAAATTGAGTAGAACTCTTATTCGCAAATCATTGTAAGGGGGCAGGGTCCAGTTTTATGTACAAATTTAATGTCGCAATCAGCGACCTAGTATAAAAAATCATAAAAAATCAAATACACAAGTGAGGTCAAAAAGGTCCATATTTTTAGATACCTATATTAAAACAAAGCATAAGAATAGCATTCACTTGACCAGAGAAGTCAATGGCAGCTCAAAGCAGAAGAGGTTTATGCACCCCAACCCCTATTTTATACCTGCATTTTTCACATCCAAATGCCATTTTTGACAGCATGTGGTGCTCACAGTGCAAACGCAAGCCCTTTCCCTGGATGAAAATTTTGAAAAACATTGTCTACTAAATAGTTTGATGCAATTCAGAAATAGTTGTCATCCAAGCCGTTTTTGAGATACCCTAGTTGCCTTGAACCCACGTGTCTACTGCTATGGGAGGCTAGCTCTTCTTCCTAGCCAACTATTGGTATTTCACTATCAACATACTGCAGAGCAACTATGGAAGGTGTACATGTCTGACATCAATTTCAAGAACAACACAAGCCCAAAACACCTAGTTCACAAATATATCCATATCTATAAATACTAAACAATAATAGCTGAAAAAGTCACACCATAGCCTTAAGTTAAGAAATTTGCCAGGGGCCAATTTACGAAACTGGACCCTGCCACCTAAATATATTTGTAAAATCTTGTTTATCTTTCTTATACGATATTTTCGTTTAGATCGTCCGCCATATTAGTTCAAATAATGATTACTTCCGTTCTCAGCCTCGTTTGTTTGTGTGCCATGTTAGGACATTGAGGCCTTACTTGGAAACGTAAACAAATCGTATTAAAACTATGGCGCGGTTTGAGTCAGAAATTCAGCGCATTAAAAGTAAATACGGTTTTTCAGCAACTTCCAAATTCCACCAAGAAGCCATTATTCGTCACTTGATTGATAATAACATAGCGTAGAATATCCAAATATGGTCTGGCAAGCCTTATATAGAAAAGGGGTCACGGTGAGGGTATCACGTTTTCTGTCACAGTGGACAGGGTAAGGTTAGTGTAACCATGCCAATTTATTTTATCGTGTAAGTGCTTAATAAATTCAAAATAAGCCAAATTTCTTTCCCAGCATGATTATACTTATGTATTAGATTTCGACACTATTTGTTTTTCTGACTTTAGTGATGCTTTTTTTGTGCTCCATTACATCATATGGGATCAGTTCATAGCCTCAACCACAACAGATCAAGTTGAGGCTACAACGTCGTAGCTAGACTCAAGACTCAACGGTTAGCCAATGAAGGTTAATGAGCGGGGGGGGGGGGGGGGGGGGAGGAGGAGGAGATTTTGTAGTGGATACTGAGACGAAGCAGATATTAATGAATTACGATAGTCCGCTCTTTAAAGTAGTAAGAAACACATCAGTATTTGAGTGGTATCAACCAAAAGAAAATTAGGAATGGAACCGATGCGTCTCAGCTCCAGATATACAGCCTTGCATGAATTCATTAGATGTTTGTGTAATGTGTGTGTGTGTGTGTGTGTGTGTGTATGTGTGTGTGTGTGTGTGATTTGGATTTTTAACGTAGCTTTAACAATTTTTCAGCTTTAACGCTCCGATTTCTGCAGTGTGACAGTTTATAGTGAGGCCTAACACTGGGGCATCATGCCGCAGACATGTAGGATGATGTCCCACCCAGTCACATTACCCTGACACCAGGCCGACCAGTCTTTAGTATGAATCGGTCGGGGATCGAACCCACGACCTCCCGCATCCGAGGCAGATACTCTAACCACTAGGCCACCGTATCGGTGGTGTAATGGGAGCGTACTATCGAGAGTGACACCTAAGTTTCGGACTGACTGTGTATGTACGTTTAATGTTGGTATTGCTGATACATATTGTCTGAGGTAAAGGAAGGAAATTAGAAAGTCTTTGCGTGGTGGTCAGGAGGACTTCAGTTTTATAATCATTCATCTGCAGCTTGTTACATGTCATCCATGACTTCACATTGGAAATGCGCCTCCCTACGCCTTGAATAGTAGCATCGACTTCAGTTGGACAGCTCGATTTGTATTAGTCCTATAAATCAGCCCCACCCCACCCCCCACCCATCTGTGTTGATATTGATGGACGATATGTGGGTCTGCTGTGACCTATTCAGTAAAATGTGCAATTTTGCTGCATGCAAATCTTTCCGGAATAAACATGCGTACACTTTAGACACATACCGGTAATTGATAACAGTCATATCAAGCGCGAAATTCAAAATGGCCACAGGACAGATGGTTGTGCTCGTGCAGGTGGATTGACAAGTCACCAAACATATTAATTGCTCCGGAAATATAATGTACATATCACCAAAAGAGCTCTACATCCGGCGGTAGCTGCACAACCACGAGAAATACCGGTAAGTTTATCAAATGTACACCGATGTGTGCAGTCAAATTTGCATGCAGATAATTGCAGCTTTTAATGAATAGATTATATCAGCCCCATACCCGATAATCAACATCATCACGGGTGAAGGGCTGACTTACCAGCCTAGATTTCTATATGAGAGATTCATCAGCGTACATTTGTTGAGACACTAGAGATCGATATAAGAAGACACATGAGAGCGGCTGAGTTTATAGAGGCTAAGGAAAAGGGCCGAGAACATAGTCTCATGGAACACCAAAAGCAAGATCAACTGGGCCGGAATGATTTCCATTTACGTACACAATGTGTGTCCTGTTGATTAAGTAGGACTTGAACCATAGTAAGGCTGTATCGAGAACACCGAATACATGTTGGAGCATGTTGTACTATATACTTCGTTTAACCTTCACGATTAGTGACAATCGTGACAGCCACCAGAACTCAGCTGTAAACTAAACAACTGGAGATATATCTTACATGATCAGTTTGTAACATTGTTAAAGTTTGTCTTTTTCTTAATTGATTCAGTCTTTCTGTTTGCGAGAAGTACCTTCTCCCACACTAGCGAAAATGCATGCCACGACTAGAATAGTTATCCTATTTGCAATACAATTCAATATACATATAATTTATGAATACTATACATATAAGATTTATTTAGAAGAAATACCTAATGACAAGTACTTTTCATTACCACTAGACGGGATATTAAGAACGAGAGACTGGGTATACCCAATGATATAAACTCTGGCGGATTAATACTTACAGAAGTACATAGCGTGAAAGATATAATGAACAGAAGTAAAATGTAAACAAGCAAATAAGTCATTTTATAGTATTATTTCAGGGATGTTTTACAGTTATCTTTGCTATTATCAGAACCGATCATAACTGTACATTAAATATGGAAAGTTTGATTGGCATCAGGTTACAAGTATGCGTGTAATATGACTGTCAGTCAATGGACCGGGTTGACTGGCAAGAAGACCAATACGGCTACTAAGATTGCTTCGCATCCTGATGTTTGCCACGTGCATTGTATGCCCAGTGTATATGACGGTTTATTAAGGGACGGTTTATGAAGTTAACAATATATAAATTTAAATTCAGTACGTGATATACGTGATACTTGACTATACCACACCCACCCACCCGCTAAGCCAATTCGTATTACCAATATCCCTTAAAACTTGCCGTCTTTGTTACATACATTTATTGCGCAATACGAACAGAAAAGGGAAATAACCTGTTCATACCTATTGCTGCTGTGTTACGAATGACATTGTTGTATTGTAAATACATCCGATAACTGTGTGCTGATTTCATCTATATAGAAAAATCATACATCTGTTATGGTTGGAGAGTTTGAAAGCTTATGTTTGTATGGAAAATAAAATAGCAGAAGGTGAAAGTGTAATGCCGGCGAAGACAACTCTAGTTGTCCTGATGAAGAACGTGCAAAAGTCACGTGAATTAAACCTGATTCCTACATCACTGCTGTTTAAGTGCTTGGAGTCAATGTTGCCTACTCTAACCGATGTTATAAATACTTCTCTCTCTCATCCCGTGAATTACCGTCATTTTTCCAAATTGCCATTGTAACCCTGCTTTTGAGGAAACCAATGATTGACTTAGAACCACTACCTCACTGTTTATCAACTCTCTCATTCTGTCGCCTCCACTGGCTACCCATTCGCTCCAGAATCAAAATCCAGTCCAACAGACCTATTTGATCATACCCCTGTTTACACACCCTTTTGGTCCTTACGCTCCTCATCTGACACTTATATTCTCGTTATTCCGACTGTCAAAACCAAGTCCTACAGACAACGTTATTTTGGGTACCAGGTACCAGCTTCCTGAAACGAATTGCCTTTTAAACCTAGACATAATCACACTGTGCTCTCATTTAAGAGTACTCCAGAAACTCACCTACTTAAATTGTAAGAACAAATTTAAGACATAACAATGTTTTGTTGCCTTAATTATTTGTACCATGCCTTTCTTCGTAATTTTTCCGGGCTACCCTCTTTTTAATCTTTTAACAAATATTTCCGATCATAAACTTTTGAATGTAATTATAATATATTTTTATTAAATGAGGAAGTAACCTGTATATTTCGTATTACTGAACCGTATCTCACATATACTGCCCATTACACATTAAACTGAAGTATAAAACGGTACGAAACACAATACGACTTATCAAATATAAGAATTAACAATAAAACGTTGGTCACTTTCCATCTATAACCAGTTCTGATTATATGTTTGCTTTATCGAAATTCTCTACAAAATTGGGTCTTACCTTTGTCTGGAGGTAATAATCATTATCAATCAATCACAGGAGGTGGTAAAACGTAAATATGTTGAATCTCTCTTTTAATGCCAGGATTTAAATTCATAAAGCCATGGGAATAATGTTACGGTTTTAAAGCCAGGGGACAACGAGAGCTTCTTATTTGCCGTATATATCTGTGTATAAGGTGGATCTAATTGCAATTACCGTATATACCCGTGTAAATGGTGGACCCAATTGCAAACAACCCATGCATAGATCTGCTGGCAGATCAGATGTTTTATGATGGTTTGTTTTCTACTGATTAGTCTAAAATAAACTACTTGGACCTAAATTTGTATGATGCACGATACAACGGCAGATCTGGCTCTATGTTACTTATCTGAGTGACACGCGAGTATGTACAGCACGTTAATGACTATTTAGGAGTCAAAATATCTCTTCGCTTTGTTAATAAATTACGATATAAAGAGTAAAAACCACGACTCGATTTCAATTGATGAGTTTACCACAAAAAAAATAAAGACAGTTCTAAACATTCTTCTTGATGTATTTGTTAGGTAAACGAAAACCTTGTCTTTAATAGTTTTATGAAGCCCGCATTCTTATATATGCTGTTATTTTTTATCAGTTACAATTAAAACATTTACTAGAATGTGATTAACCTTTATATAGGTCTACATACTGGTTGAATTTTAAATGAAACCTTTGTCTAAACGGTTTTATTCAAGTAACGACAGGTTAGCTCTAAAAAGTTGCTTTTGTTACTAAAAGTAATTAAAACCGTGAAGAAAAAAGTTCGTGTACTGCAGTAGGATACCAAACTGAGAAAACACAGCCTACAGTCAACAACCTACATGCCTACGTAGTTAACCTTTCACGGGATGACATGCACCATCCTCCATGTCGCAATAGGCCAATAATGGAGAAAGGAGCTGCAATGGTTCAGTTGGATGAGAGTTAACATTCTGGCATACAATCAATCCAGTTCTCTGTGGTTTCTCTTGGCAAGGCAGTTCACTTCAACGTTTAGGCACTCAGTAAAAGATGTGCTGTGAAACATTAAACCAATCCAAATGTTCCTTAACCGTTAGTTTTAAAATACAAAATAATCACACCTTTAAGTTGCAAACATATTCGTCTATTTCTTCGGTAGATAGTAAATATCGTAACCATCAGAGTTTTCTTTACCTGTTTTAGTTTTTGATGCGTGAATTCAACGAAACAGCAAAAAATGTAGCAACCAACCGTTTTCAAAATGTTTCTTGTACATATCTGCAGGCAAAAGAAAAATATCACAAACGTCAGATATTCCAACAAGGAAAGTGAGTTATAGTTTATTATTTTTTGATCGGTCAAACTTTTCAGTAATTGTTTAAACAGTTTCGCAAGGTCGTATCCATCTCGTCCTGCGTTGTATGTTATAGAGTTATCTCCTTTTTCCTGTCAAGTCGCTTTTTATTTCGATCAGTAAATTGCTGACTTTATTTTACTACCGAATAACTTCAAACTATTTTTATCTTTTATCGTAATATTGTATCAATGCCTTCTTATACGGATTTATCTCCTCTAATCTTGTAATAGTAAAGATTAATCCTTGTTCAGAATCATTAAGATTGTTATTCCACAACAATGCCGTTGAATATGTAAAAGATTTTTTTGTACAGAGTCGTTTTGATTTCAGGTAAATGAAAATAAATGTTAGAAAAAGGCCGTAGATTGTACGAATGGATATTAGAAGCTGAAATTATGAGATCGTTGATATATAGTTTAGGCATATCATGATACGATTTATGTCAAAATTGTTTTAAAGTACTATCACGTTTCCTCAGCCCAGTTCGTAAGTCGTGTATAGACTGATATATTAGTACAAGCCATGTTTGATGTCTGAATAGAGCCACAGTTCGATTTAATCTCTTACGCAATGTTACCGTGACTAGTGGAAAGATCCGGCATCTTGAATCGGCACAGGCGTTAGATCGAGCGACTCCCCACCTACGTGTTACAGCTTTGTCGTAAGATCAGAGGAACCGCGAGGGACCGGAGCATGTTCTAAATCCGTCCCTACGTGGACAGACAGCGAGAAGGACATTGCTCAGCTCGGTTTGATTGGATATAATAAAAAGAGACATCCAATCGGAATTGAGACGGAGGTGTACAAAGTTCGATCCGAATTATAACTTCTAACTAACAAGCGAAAATTTTGTCTCGCCTAGGAAGATTGATGAACAATATAGTGCTATTCCGTGAAAGCCATTCGTAATTGGCGTTAAAACATAGCGAGGAGATTCTAAGGAAAGACAAAGCTTCGGAAAGGAAGCTTTTTGGGGGACAAGACATCCGGTTCAGTGAGTCCCGAGTCTCTAAGAGGGGAGACGGAAGTAAGACTAGCAGAGCAGTCGGAGTCGACATGTCTAGTCGGTATAGAGTCGAGGAGGAGGAGGAGGAGTCGAGGAGGAGAAAGTGGAGAAGGAGTATGCGTGTCGAGTAGTCGGTGGAGAGAAGGAATTTGGAGAAAGTCGGGAGGAAGAGGAGAAGGAATTGGAGGGATAGGAGAGAATAATACACAGATGAGTAGCATACAAGGACAGGTGGAAAGCTATTTCATACTACAAATCAAATGATGCAATAGACTATCACAGGATCGAGCGGACGGAGAGTACATAGAAAATTTTGATCATTTGATTTTTTAATTGTCATTAAAATGTTATTAGTTGCATTTCACTTTTTTATATATTCAGTCATTTAACCGTCGGCAATGCTGACTGGGGGCTCGGAGCTTTAC
Source organism: Sinohyriopsis cumingii (assembly GCA_028554795.2). NCBI lineage: Eukaryota > Metazoa > Mollusca > Bivalvia > Unionida > Unionidae > Sinohyriopsis > Sinohyriopsis cumingii. The sequence continues at coordinate 114,207,904 of CM068825.1, forward strand.
ATCTATATTTTACTAATTTACCTTCCAACCAAAATCTAGCCTGGGTGTGGCTTCTATAATACTTTAAATATATATTGGAAGCAACCCACCGCACACCTACCAAAGTGACGGCAATTTACAAGTACTTAAGTCTATAATTAAAAGGTAGAAACCGGAAATTTGGGAATAAAGGATGGGATCCGTTGACTTTTCTTGTATTAATTCTTGCGGCTAATTTCGGAGTTTAATTATCTGCATTACATCTCCACTCAGTCCCAATAACCACCCCCACCCCACACATATATTAATACTGATTGAGGATTTTAGGATCTGATGCAACCTTTTCATAAAATCGAGGAATTTTTGCAGACAGGCCTGTCCGCCACACACTGGTGTACATTTTAGACACATGCTTATTCATAAAATCGAGGCATGCTTACAGACAAATCTGTCCGCCACGCATTGACGTACATCTTAGGCACTTTCCTGTTCATAAAATCGAGGAATGTCTATACGTGTCTGCCACATATTTGTGTACATTTGAGACACTTGCCGGTATTTCTCGCGTTTCTTGATCTACAGTCAGTTGATGGGTCCATTGCCGATTGTACATAATATTTCCGTATCAAATTATATGATTTGACGCCTTGTAAATCCACTATGGATAATACAGCTCTACGCCATGTACCCATCATGAATTTCGTGGATACCGGTAAGTGTCTAAACTGTAAGCTGATGTGTTCTGAAAAGATGACTGAAGCAAACATTTTAATGAACAGGTGACATCAGATTCTCTAATCGTCCATTAGTATCATGACATGTTTGTGTAAGGGGAATGTGATTTATTGGATTAATATACAGTATAAAACATTTTCAGACTAGATTATGGCACATACGAAGACCATCCTTTCAATATGACTTTTCTGGAGGTGAATGTGTGTGTGTGTGTGTGATTTGGATTTTTAACGTAGCTTTAAAAGAAATTCAGTCATATCGCTACGATGTCTGCAGTGCGGCAATTTATAGTGATGTCTAACACTGGGGCGTTATGCCGCAGACATGTAGCATGGTGTCCCACCCAGTCACATTATCCTGTCACTAGGCCGACCAGTCCTAACATTAACCTCTTAACGCTGAGCGCCAAGCGAGGCAGATGTTAGTATCATTTTTGTAAGTCTTTGGTATGACTCGGCCGGGGATCGAACCCTCAACCTCCCGCATCCGAGGCGGACGATCTAACCACTAGGCCACCGGAGCGGAGATGAATATAGAACGCACATTTTTATTTCCCCACAATATGAGCCTGTCACAAACTACAGTTAAATGGTTTTTTTTTCTGTGTGTTTTTTAATTTGGTACTGTGAACAAATATGTTGATATCCTCCAACTGATGTATTCTTTGCCTCGACCCAATTATTATACAGTTCGTTTTCCATGTGTTTTATTGTATGTGTTTGTTTCTCACCGCAGGATATCGGCCTCTACGTCCTATTGTAACTTTTGTTTAATGGAGGGGACAATGTCACTAATGACATGTAAGGTTGCGTCATCCATAACAATATCAGTTTCATTGACTCTCATATAAAGAGGTAAGTCATTAGTGAGAGAGAAAAAGAGCAAAGAGCCAAGAATAGAGCCTTGAGGGACTCTACTTTGGACGTTTTATACAAAAAGAATTAGCATTGTCCGAAGAAAAGAATCTTTGCTAAGTAACAATCAAACCATAAAAAGCAAATTAGCATTGGTTTTTGGGGGGCTTGAGTTTTACTTCAATATTTTAAAATCTACTAACCCTTGTTTACAATCTAAACAAGTGCTCCATTTATTCATTGTCATCTATAGTGTTACGTATATCTGATTTAATTCGCATTTATTTTAATTTAATTGTTTGTCATTTAACTTTTTTATTCTATTATATGCTATTATAATGTAAATTTATTCACTAGAGATGATACTTTTTCAGAAAATTGTTTGACCTTGACTGTTAGTTTATAAACACCAGGTGTTGATCTAAATTCTGACCTTGTTTCAGAACTTGTAACTACCTTCGTAAATAAGTTCAATTTTATTTTAAAATGATTGGTTGTTTCCAAGGTAATGATGGGACTACATGATTTAAAATGTCAACAATTTTTTTTATATTTTATTTCGTAGAGTAAAATGATTGGTTGTCGTCAGGGTCACGATCACGTGACCCCCCTTTCGAATTTGCAATTCCGCTTTTTTCCATTACGTGTGTTTGTTATTTTCAATAGAGATGCTTTGTGAAAGATTTCTCAGTTTGGGGCTTTTTATTACTGATATCAAGTTATTTTGTTGTAGCCAGATTTATAGTTCTATTTTTCTTCAAATCAGTTGGATTTAAAAAGGATTAATTCTTTTTTCTCTGGAAATATTTTGAGAAGTGCTCATACAGAAATTTTAAAAGACATCGTTGACAAATTTAATTTGGATTTCCAACACCGGAGTGCCATTATTTGTATTTCTACAGGAACTGTAGATAAGCACAGTACTGACTACAGCATACGTCATCGTCATCCATCTTGGATTTTCCATCAGGATTCGAACTTGAAATTATTAGAACATTTATTACTAGGCCTTTTGCAATTTAATTCGTGGATTATTCTTAGATTGTTTTTGGATTTGATTTTTTGAATCCGTAAGTTCTCCTTTTTTTCATTTTTACAGAATTTTTCCAGGAAAATAAATTATTTGCTAAATTTTGAAAAGTTTTTTGTTTTCATTCTTTCTGTGTTACTGTTTATTAGAGCCTAAACACGTAACAATAGCTATTAGTCATGTCTTGGCTAATCTTGTTAGGGCAGTCTGGCATCAGTAATTTTCTGTGCAACCTGCTTGTGAGTCATACAGACTTTTAAAGTTTTGATAAGGTTGATAAAATTGATATAGTGCGATTGCTGTTTTCTGACGATCAACCACCTTTTTTAAAGGCGTGTAACACTTAGCTGATTTCATTTAGTTGCAATGGTTCCCGTATCAATACTTATATTTAAGAATAACTTTTGAATATCTATGTAAAAGATCTGGAATGATATATGAGGTGGGAGTTTCAGTTCTACAAAATCTACGAGGAGTGAATAATTTTGTTACATGGAAGACTTTTTTCCAAGTATTAAAGTTAGTGATATGCAAAAAAGTATTTAGGTCGATTACTGGTCTTTAATTCTAAAGGGAAATCATAAACTTTAGAACTTGAAGAAAAGTTACGAGGACGTTTAAGTATTTTCGACAGCCACGTTTATTCTTAGTTAATGTTAAAAATGGTTCTTTTTAAGCTTTGGCGATTAATTGCTTTACTAAACTTCTGCGTTTTTTTGTAACTTCGTTTGTCAAGCTGTTGGTGAAAAATTCGAGGTTTCATGACTTCTCTTATTTCAGATTTAAATCAGTCAGGCTCTGTTATTATCATAACCCTTCTGTATTTAATTGGAGCACGTCGATTTAGGATTGCAACAGAAAGTGCGGTCCAGCGTTGTACATCGAGGTCTGGATTTATATAAGTAGGTTGACAACTATTTAGAGCATACTTTAAGTCGGTCAAAAAATGTATCTTCATGGGAACGGTTATAAAATCAGAACTTTACATTGGCACGAGCCTTTCTGCATAATTTCTATAACTTTTTTCTTGTAGCACAGAATAGATAGTGGTCACTAACAGAATATGCCGGAATGAATGTCTCGACTGTCAATCTTGGGTGCGAATAATAAATATGCCCGGTTAACGTCATCGACTTCTCAGTGACTCGAGGAACTGAATCATTTAAATGAGATTATATATTTGTCGAATGTCATTTTTTTCTAAAGCGTTCGTATAATTTTTAATTGGATGTCAACAGGTGCTTAAATCCGCTATCATCTTTTTACCTGAAACAATGTGCTCTATTCAGCTAATTTGTCATGGAATTATCCTTGGGGTCATTGGACTGTAATTTGAATAAATAGTTTAAATATCATATTGGAAAAATAGCACTAGAAAAGACACATAAATAGCTTGGTTAACTATTAGAATACAAAATTCTCTCTGCGGATGCATTGACACAGTTTGCTGGAAAAAGCAAAATTATTTGATTTTTTAAGAAGCTAGCAAAAGCCACAGTTTTTAGGTAAGTGTCAATATTGAATATTACTCAAAGATTGAAAATAATATCAAGGCCTGCTTGACTTCTAAGATTGTGTCAAGTCTTGTATATTTTGTACATATTTTGTTGTTAACCTTTGTTAAATAACTTTAACATAGGTACATACTTGTGAATTTTATCATTCTTAAAATTTCTTTCTTTCATAGTTATAACTTTACAACAGATATATCAAAATTTAAAATGCACTTGAAGGTATTAATATGAGCATGTATTTTCATTCATTTTCACTGATTATTGACGGTGGTTCTTCCCAAGGTTTTCCCGGGTTCTTCCTCCACCATTAATACTGGCCGCCATGCATAGCCTATCGTGTGCTGAAAAATAGCGTTAAACCCAACAACAACAACAACAACAACTAATTATTGATTATTATTTGAAGACAACTTGTTCAAATCTCAATAGTCATTTTGTCGAATAGTCAATCACTTTAAGAAACTATGCGGATTTCCTATGCTTTAGTTGAACAAAATTAAGAGATTATAATGAGCAATAGTACAAAATACACCAGAAATTCTTCCAGCGTTATGTCCTAATGAATTTTCAAAACCTTTTAATAGTGGCCACTGTACCGTCCAACCCCTTCCTAAATAACGTTAGTACAATAAATTGCCTCAAATAAAAAGCAGTCTTCATTTAATTTTATTATCTAAATATAACATTTTAAATCCCGTTTTACAATCTAACATTTGTTTGGTTTATTTACTTTTCCTGGATAAATTTCATTCTTATCTGAAACCTACAATGTTTTGTACATGAGGATGGATCAAGAAGAATACATTGAGTTGTTCAGCTGGGTAGATTAATATTTTAAATCGTGTTCAAGCTGAGCAAAGGAAACAAAAAACGCTTGCGTGTAACATCCAGCGAATACCGACATTTTAAAAGAAAACAAAACGCTAACTCAGTCCAGAACTAAATGAAGAGATTTGGGAAAGAAAACTATGAATATATAATAAACAGCTTTTATGGGATTCAAGGTCACCGGCCTGTTGCAAACGACACGGAAACTGAATCAGAAGGTTTCAACATGCAGAGTTGAAAATCAGAATATAATGAACATGACGCTAATTCAGACCACTGCTTTCTTCTAATGTTACGACTCTGTGGCCTTAAACTATTTAAAATAAAAGAGCGAACACCAACAAGTTTTGTAAAAGTCAACAAATAATTTTATTTCCAAAGAATAAAAAGTGAAAATTTAAAAAGAACTTTCATTAACGCGAATTAATTACTAAATAGTCATAAAATAGTTATCACAAGTCCAAATGTATAAAGTTCCTCAGGTAAACAACATTATATAAAAACCTAAGACACAAAACTAGAACCAGAATGAGCGTCAAATGTTCATTTCTATAATATTTTAAGTTGTCAACAAGATAAAATCTGTTACTAAATTTATAATAATTGATAAAGAACACGGAAAAACATCTGGTAAAACAGGTTTATCAATAGATAATTCCAGTGGTTTAGACTCAAGTTAAGATTTACAAATTTACTTCCATTGATAATAATATTTAACCCACACCCATAGAGAAATAATAACTATGCATATTTTTTTTGTTTACAAAATAAAGGTTACTGGTCAGGTACACAGTGAACTTGACTTTGGATAAGGTCAAGTCCAAAATACAATTATACGTAATATATAATCATGGAGAGACAAACTAGCAAATACAAACTAAAAAATCATAACACTAAGAACAGAAACGTTAAGATCGACATCCAGCTATCTGAACACAGGTGAGAATAGTCTCGATCTGAATGAATACTATTTAAAAGTTGATACTGAAATGAAGTTACAGAACATTGCAATATTGCTCTCGTTTTTGGCCAAATTCAGAACGGCCAGGAAATACTAATTAGCCAGAAATATATGTGCAGTTGTATATATTTCGCAATGGTGTCATATACTTATGTTATTGTAATGCTGCTAGAGGCACGAATTATGTAACTGATATCAACTACATAGAAGAAATTTTTTAAAACAAAATTACCGCTTGTCACACTGAAAAATAAACTTACTTCTAAAAGAAAATAGGGAACATCAGCAAAGATAAATAAAGGTGACATTGATTACACTCCGGCACATTTAATCTTCGCTCTACTAGTTGAAATGAAAAATGTACAAGTCCCGTCAAATGAAGATGACCAGCCACTAACAGATTATGATGAAATGCAAAGGAAACTTGTGATAAAACAAGAAGAAGAAAAAATCCAAACGCAATTGATCATCCAAAATAAAAGCTGGTAAAGGAGATAATTGCATAGCAGAAGACAAATAATACAGAAATGTTTTGCAGACAATGAAACAAAATCCAGCAGAAAAGTTATATCAACATAACATATCTTTTTTTTATAACTCTCTCAATGGAGGCTTAGTAGAATTGTCAAATGCTAATTTCTCTTCTTAATATTAAAACAAAGTCAACAAAGATACAAAGAGCAAAATAAAGGTACGAGATATGTATGTATAATCGTTTGGTCTTCGGTAATAAGTGACTGAGCAAGGTCCTTGACGGTTTCGTGATAATGGTCGAGCGCTAACAAAATTAACACACTAACGGATGACGATTGATAGCTTTGGAATCACAACGTGCACCTTATCTAGTCATGTTTTGCTCGACTGTGATGATTTTGTCTTGAGCTTTCATTGCGTGTGGACGATCTGATAGAATCTGATAGGCAGTACATGGCTCTTCGAATCGCGATATGCAGAATATCTAATAATGTTTGCTCCTGTCGGTCATGGTTTTCTCTTTAGCGTGTATGGTACGTCTAGAATTGTTTTGCTTAAAAAAAAGTTCTGCCATGACTCTTCCGTGTGTGTCTTGAACCAGTTGCTGTGGAAGGTGTTCGATAGTTTCAGCAAGCAAAGGGAGTGATGCATGATGCAAATATTTCGGAGAGTGAAATTGAAACACCCTCGTTATTCAAGTGCTCCGTCTCTCTCTCTCTCTCTCTCTCTCTCTCTCTCTCTCTCTCTCTCTCTCTCATTTTTCCTGTTCCAAGTATGAACTGTAACTTTTAATATATTTCACATCTGATTCTGAACAGAGATCTGGTAGTACTCTATCATAGCATCTTTGAAATCATTCCCTCCTGAAATAATATCGGAGGCGATTACATTATGGCTTGCTGAAATCAATTTAACAAGTGTCTTGCACTGGGATGAGAATATACATGAATCCATGCATTTATTGGCATTATTTGCCCCGACATTTTTATTAATGTGCTAAGTTAGCAAGATCCATTTTTCAAGTTCATGTTTGACGAACGCATTGTGGCTCCAGTTGGAGTGCATACATATACATATACATATAGAAAGCTTGATAGGTATAAGAACTACCATCGACAACAGTTTTGTTCTTTTAGGCTGGTGGATTAATAATAATAATAATAATAATAATAATAATAATAATAATAATAAAAATAATAATGAGGACTTTGTATAGCGCCTAATCTTTAGAAGCTTTAATCGCTTTACAACATTAGACAACACCTATAGCATAAAAGTAACATATATAATGATATGATTACACACACACAAAAACACCATGAAAATAAAAAACATAAAAAAACATGCTGAAAATATTTAAGGTAGGGAACATTATTAGGTTTTTAAGTTTGTTCTTGCAGTCGAAATAAGTGAGTTTTAAGAGCACTCTTGAATGGGATCACTATGTCTTTGTGTAAAGTTCAGTGGGCAATTCATTCCACGTTGTTGTGCCCTCGTATGCAAAAGAACGTTGTCCATATGACTTGGTTTTCATAGTGGGAATAATGAGCATACGATTGTCAGAAGAGGAGCGTAAGTATCTTGCTGGTGTATACACATGGGTGAGGTCGGATAGGTATGTTGGACTGGAGTCAGTCATTGAAACATAGCAGAGTGAACAAATTTTGTGTTTGATTTTGGATCGAATGGATATCCAGTGTAGGGTACAGATCAGCGGGGGGGGGGGGGGGAATGCTCTCATCGTGATACTCATTTCTAAGTATGATCCGAGCAGCTGTGTTTTGAAATTTGTGATGTTTCTGAAGTAGATACTGAGATGAACCCGACAGAATTGAGTTACAGTAGTCCAGTCTTGAAAATACTAATGAACATACAAGTGTTTTAGTGGCATCATTGTGAATGGAGCTGATGGGTCGCAGCTCAAGATATGCAGCCTTGCAAATGTTCATGACATGTTGGTGCAACGTGAGAGTACTGTCCAGAGTGACACCTAGGTTTCGTACTGACTGTGTGAATTTAATGTTGGTGTTACTGATATTTATTGTTTGAGGTAAAGGATGCGACTGAGAAAGTCTTTCTGTTGTGATCAGAATGGCCTCGGTTTTATCATCATTCATCTGCAGTTTGTTACATGTCATCCGTGATTTCACATCAGAAATGCACCTCTCTACACCTTGGATGATAGCATCAACTTTAGTTGGGTGGCTAGACTTGTATATTGTGTGTCGTCAGCGTACATTTGGTGAGACACTTGATGACGATCTATGACACTTGAGAGCGGCTGAGTGTATAGAATGAAGAGAACAGGTAGAAGAACAGACCCCTGTGGAACACCACAACGTAGATTAACTGGGCTGGAGTGTATTCCATTTGCAGACACAATGTGTGTCCTGTTGACCAAGTAGAACTTCAACCACATTAAGGCTGTATCATGAATGCCAAGTACATGCTGGAAACGGTGAAGTATTATATCATGGTTTATAGTGTCAAATGATGCAGACAAATCAAGGAGGAGGATGCCTGTAATCTTTCCGCTATCCAAAGCAGAGAGTTTATAGTGCTAATTTCCCCGGTTGGAACCATGTCCGTTACCGCGCGCAACGTCATCTGAGGAGCCGAAGAAGTATCGGAGGGAAGTATTGCAAGCTATGGAATGTGATAATGTGATTGGTTTCATCCTTTCTAAGTTTGATATTGACTATATTTTGTTCCAGATATTTACGGTTTATTGTTTAGTTATTTGTTTCTTTTTTTTACTTCTCAAGATTTGTAATCATTGCGGAAACAGACCATGTTGTTGTTGTTGTTGTTGTTGCTGTTGTTGTAGGGTTTAACACCATTTTTCAGCACATGATAGGCTATGCATGGCGGCCAGTATTAATGGTGGAGGAAGAACCCAGGAAAACCGTGGGAAGAACCACTGTCCCACGAGAAGCTACTGGCAAGCTTTCTCACATACCCACATTGGCTGAATCCTAGACTCGAACCCACGCAGACAGAGGTGAGATGGCAGTGATCTGTAACGGAGAGCGCTTTAGACCACTCGGGGCCCCAAAACAGACCATGTACGCATTACACTGCATCATTCCTGACTTTTTAGTTTCCTTGTTCATGTATTAACAAATTATATTGCATGCTGCATTGTTGTTCTTTATTGGTAGAATTGTTGAACGCTTTAATTGGGAATGTGTTATTTATGAATGACACTCGATAATTGTTAAGCAATGTTGACCTTTGATGCTTTTCAAGGGTGGAAAATGTACGCAGATTTATTTCAAAGGTGCGACTCGGCATCTAATCGACCCAGAGACGATTACACAGTACTCGACCAAGCCAGATTTTACCCGATCAAGAGTAGTGGACGAGTGGTTTTAATGGTCCCTGATGGGTGCATGCTTGTACAAGTGTATATGTAAACTGGGAATCATACGAGATAGATTCATACCCAAGCGAACCAGGACGTAAGTTGCCATATCGTGCTTGCAAAATGTTAATCTGATCTGTGATTAAACAATTGAATTTTAGCTGCAGCTTGATGCATATACTAACCTTTATTTCTCCTCATTCTTTTCTCGTCTTGCGATTTATTGTTTAAGTGATTGAGAAGTAATCTGCACCAGATTGTATAGTATAGTTCAGGAGCATTTTGCGAAATGTCACTTTCAAGCAGCAACGTGTAACGTGTTTGTTACAATTCATTAGTTCATTATCGTTCAAAATGAGGACTAATTCAGGTTACCGCCGTTAACTGCATTCTTTTGCGAGATTAGCAAAAGCTCTCATTTAGTTTGGACGTTTCGTAAAATCTCAATGAAAAAATGTGAAATAGAATATTGGTAGACGCGCACCCAATGCTATCTAAACATCAGCATAAGGTTTTTTTCCCTAGACTACTGGAACTACGCTACATGCGCACACATATGCAAAACAATAGCATTACTTTCGGCCCCATTGTTTAACAAATGGTACTTGGTAAAATACGCCATACCTAATTATTGCATTAATATTTCCTAATAGTTCTAGTGCTTTAGAAATGTTGCTAAGTGCTTCTTCCAGTTTTGTTGCACTTTTTTTCATTTGCTATATGATTGTCAAGCGTGCTTGCTAATCTTGTGTCATGGCACAGTCTAGTATCACAAAGTCATGGCACAGTCTAGTATCACAAAGTCATGGCACAGTCTAATAAGTCACAGCCTATGTCATGGCGCAGTCTAATAAGTCACAGTCTAAGTCATGGCACAATCTAGTAAGTTCAGAAAGTGTGCACCTATGTATTTTGTTATACCAGGGAATGATAAATGACATACAAATTTACTGTTAATTTCTACAAGACCTGCACTTTCGTAACCAATCAGTCGCGTTCCTACTGTAGCAACCCCCACACCCGCAACTTAGTTCGTATCAAACAACATTTTCATTGGGAGGAGGCCGTGGGGCGGATCAGAATCTCTTGCTACGCTAACGAAACCAACTAAGGCCGTCTATATCTTCAGTTTTCTACTCTATGACCATTATACGTTCTATGTTTGTTTGTGTATCTTCCGTTGTACAAGTGTGTGTTAATTTTATATTGTCGCATTTCTACCTTGTTATATGTACCAGCAAAATCCTGCATTATATTGAACTATAGGAAGTAAATATGTTCGTTTACAAGGTTTATTACATTATAAAGTTTATTCCCAAAAATGTATATTTTACACCTGACAGTTCTACCTTATATTAAGCAATAATGACCTACGTATTTAAACTCGTCGTGCCTACTACCTCACGACGGATAAAAACGTATGGACCATTCAAAGGTATTAATTTTTTAATCTTCATGACAATATCATTGCTATATAAAATAATTAGAATCAGTCCTGATAACGGACTTAGTCGCTCAACAGTGTTCACTTTTAACTGTAGTCCTCTAATGATGCACAGCTCTTTCCGAAATAAATTTAAAAACAATATTTTGTCACAAAAAACTCTTCAATAGGTCTGTGTAATTTACGTCACCTGTGTCTCATATGAGATTGTTTTCTCTGGCTTTGAAAAATAGTTACAACAAACCCTGCTAGAAGGTTTTGTATTATAACCCTCCGGTTTTATTGCTGTCTTTGTTATTTTCTATTATTTCTACAAACAAATTTAAATTAAGTTTTTCTAATATAACAATAATAAAAAAAATGTTATCACCTTTTTAGCCGAGGACGGAATTTTTCATCTCAAGTCCCTTCCTTAGATTTTTTTAAACAAAGAAGATACTTTGTGTGGGGTGGGGGACTTTGTTAATTTTTTTTATTCATGTTTTATTGTTTAGATTTTTTAAATTCTAGAAAAACAATAACATACTGTTCTATGACTACTTTACTACTAGTATTACTGCGCAATGTTTAGGTAAGTGAAATAAGTTACGCACTATGCACGCTTGATGAATGTACTGAAATAAACTTTTATCGAGTGGGGAATGGCCTTTTTGAAACGTTCTACTTAAAGATCAAATCGAGAGGCCGTTCTTCATGTTCATGTCCACAACTGGCTGCGTGTTTTACCACATTTTGGTAAATAGGTTTAGAATTCATATTAATGGAAACAAAAAGGACACAACTGTCATGTCCGTGTTTTTGTTTGTTTCCTAGATGAAAAGAACATTTCAGAGAATAAGACCAATAAAAGCATTATTTGCGTAAAAATGAAAATATTCAGTTAATATCTCTAAACAACTAATATTACATTAATGGCATCCACAACCAAGGTCTAATTGTGTAAGTAAGCTCTCGTGGTAATCAATACTTTGTTGAGATTGACTTCTAACGTCTAAAACATAAAGGCGTTATTTTTTTAGCAGTGATGAAAGTGACATAGGCAAATTAAAATGTTAAAATAACTTTGCTTTTGTTTGCTTTAACGGCACTTTTAACGCATTAATGGCAATATTATGCCAATAAAATGAGAGCTAAGTACCTTTCTCTAGGACACATTGAGGAAACCGAAATACACTTGTCTGAGCGGGCATCGAACAAGTTACGTTTAGATTACGAGTCTGATGCTCCATGTGCAGTATATTGTAATTATATCAGTCTCAAAAGTCAAGTAATTCATGACAGTATTTGCATGCCCGCAATGATGTAACTTGTATGATAGGTAGCCCTGTATGTTGTATTATAGTCATACTAAGAATGGTAAATGAAATACAGCAATTTAGATGCTTACAGCATTTGACTTTACTTGTTTATTTACCATAGATACAAGATTATGTGCCCAGCATATACTGTAAATCATGCCAATAAATCAGTAAACAACGTCCGATGGAACATAGTATGTCCACCGCCATACAAATCGAGATTGTCGTATTCTTGCGGTCAACGATATAATATATGTACGGTGTCCCCAACGAGAAGTGTGAAACGAACACGATGTCACTAAGAATAAGCAGAAATGTTGTCCGTAGCAGAATATATAAAATTCCTAACATTAAATACTATTTGTATAATCTCCTCCCTACTGGAATTTCTGAGCAGTTCATTGAACCTAGTGGGTCCATACATAACATTTCCCTTTATTTACAGCGGTCAGTTATTTGCATGTGTGTGTGTGTGTGTGTGTGTGTGTGTGTGTGTCTGTCTTGGATTTTTAACTTCAGCATTAACAATTTTTCAGTCATATGACTATGATGTCTGCAGTTTGACAGTTTATAGTGATGTCTAGCACTGGAGCATCATGCCGCAGACATGTAGCATGATGTTCCACCCAGTAACATTATCCTGACACCAGGCCGACCAGTCCTAACACTAACCTCTTAATGCTGAACGCCAAGCGAGGCAGATGTTAGTATCATTTTTGTAAGTCTTTGTATGACTCAGCCGGGTATCGAACCCACGACCTCCCGCATCGGAGGCGGACGCTCAAACCACTAGGCCACCGGAGTGGTCTGTTTGCATTTGAAAAACTACATTAATAATCGCCTCTGGACCGACGACGTTCGACTCCTCTAGACGTCTTCTCTCATATACATTGTTACCTTGTTTATTACAAGGTACATACTCGTATGTAGACGATGTGTGTGTGTGTGTGTGTGTGTGTGTGTGTGTGTGTGTGTTTCATTTACAGACAGACGTTTCTGTGCTGAATGTCTGTTTTGTTTCTGTATATGGCTGTTGGTGTTACTTGCCAACCTTTATAAACATTATTAAAGAGATGGTTTGTGTGGTTTCTAAATATAGATATATTGTATGAAAGCACTGTTATCCCATTTTCTTTCATTCTTTTCTGGTCTTTGTTACATATAAGATTTGAATGCTTTTTATTATTCATTGCAGCTTTCTCTTGAGTATTAATCGATTAAATTACAGGTTTAATTTCATTGCTATATTTTGGCATATCAAATATTGTATCAGTAGAAAAGGTCATAGGAGAGTTTATGTGGATTGAGATAACCGATATGTGTATTTATCAGCTGGTTTAATTTCTTCATGGAAAATATTGTTTTTCCTTATTGGACTGTTGATCTTAAATATTTGCATGCAAGAAAAATTAAAAATAAGAGAATGATGTACAGAGCACGCACACTAAATAGTTCAGTGTCTCGAACGTTGGGATGTCTACGGTAGCTGATTGAAAAGAAAGGATGACTGTAATATGAGAACGGTTTAGCCGCACCACAACGTCAAGAATAAAGAATCGTGTACCCAACAAGTTTGTGTTTTTATTAATGATATAGTATTTCGCTTTATGCGTATGCGTAGTTAAGGGGATATAAGTTACTGATAACAGCAAAACAACAGTTTAAATAAAAACGCATGATCCACACAAAAGAACAGTAATTTGTTTAAATTAATTAGGTTATCTGTTCTTTAGCCTTGTCAAATTGGACACGGATTATACAGAACATGCGTACATTCACCAAGCAGTTTATAGGTTTTACAGGACAATGAGTATAGGTTTTACTGGACAATGACTGGGAATTCCGGAGATGCCAAATCTTAAAAACGATTTGTAGAATCTTTATTTTGAATGTAAACGGTTAAATTTAGTGGTTGTAAGCGGGCAAAAAAGTTCTCACACATATTAAAGTTAGATATTTTTCCATCGCTCATAATTTCGTCGATAAAGTACACCAGAAGATCTTCATTTTTTGACTTTCTTTACTTCGGTAACCTGGCTGGTGGCGGAGGCGCCACTGATGACTTTGTGACAATCTCTCTTTATTTCGCACTGTTCTCAACTGTTCTTTGGGAGTTTGCAAAGTCCAAGCATGTCCACTCTTTGGTGTTATCTTCCCATTTCTTATTTTTGTCTGCCTTATTATTATTTTTTCATTCCTTTCACATTGCCCTGTTGGGTTGTTTATTTACAGTCCTGATTAACATGAGACATGGCCATGCTGTCTTAGTTTGCGTCTCTTAACGACGGTGAACAGATTTTCATATGGTCCTATTGTCCCATCGATTCTAATGTGCACCTCCTTCTCATTAGAGAGGTGGTCTAATATGAGATTTTCATGATACTTCGATAACATCTCATCTCTAAAGCATTCCTCTCTCAAGTTTTTGCTGTCATTGTTCATGTCTCACACGCATAGAGGATTATGGATATGACGAAGGAGCACATAAGCTTGTTTTCAGAGCAATCCTGGAAAGAACCTCAGGTTTTGAACCTTTAAAAGACGTTATATCACCTAGATACTTCAAGCTTGTCAATGTGTCCTGCTTCTGTCCATTCACTCTTATTTTCTTTGGGATGCCACTCGGCTTTTTGTCATTAGCTTGGTGTTTTCAGCGCTAATCTTCATCCCATACCTTAGTAACACTTGGTTAAGACGGTTCCCTAAGGTTTCCCGTTTTTGTTCTTCCTCTTGCTAAGTCATATTATCATCATCGAAGTGCAGACTGTTGATTGTTCTACCCCCAACACTGACACTGACCTTCCTGGTCGTCCAAGGCATCGGACATGATGCTTTCCAAGTATATGTTCAGGAGAGTTGGTGAGAAAAGGCACCACTTTCTGACTTCGGCTGATCCAATTTCCGACGTTGCCATAGACAAGATCTGCGCTAGTCGCCTTGTCATACATGTTTTCTATGGTGCTGCTTAGTGTTGCATTTATGTTGAATATCCGCATGGTGGCCCACAAGATTGCAGGCCATACCCTATTAAAAGCATTTTTGAAGTCAGGGAAGACATGATAGATGTCCCGTTGATGCTGAAAATACTTTTCACAGACGATTCTAAGACTGTATATATATATATATATTCTTTAGTGCTACGTCATGCCCTGAAACTTGCCTGTTCTTCAACAATGATGTTCTCTGCTTGGGGTTTAATTCTGATGAGTATTATATTAAGCATACGCATGCTTGGTTGACTGATGAGGATGATTGTTCGGTAGTTCTGGCACGGCCATAGATTCCCATTTTTAGAAAGAGTGATGATCAGTGACTGATTCCATCTGATAGGCAAATGTCCTTTTTGACAGATTTTGATGGAGATTGTACATCTATCTTGAAGGTTCGTCCTGTTTGAACAAATTCTGCTGGTATGTTGTCTACCCCAGCTGACTTCCCTTTCTTTAGTACCTTTACCGCAACCTCTATTTCTTGATGATTGGGTGGTCTCCCTCTGTTGTGGTCCATGGGAAGTTTAATACAGCTTGTCTCCATAAGTCTCTTGGTAGTGAAGTTTTGAACAGTTTCCGTCCATCTATGAACAACCTCTTGACACTCTGTGAGTCTCTTACTAGCCTTGTCCTGGATCGTGGTAGAACTCCACTGTTTCTTTTTTTCTGGGTCTTTCACCAACTGATATGCATTTTACTCTTATTCTGGTTCAGGCTTTTGTAGACTTCCTTACACTGGTCCTCTATCCAGTTTTCCTCCACTTTCTTTAAGCTCTTCTTAATCCTATTGTTAATCTCTCTGTATGTTTCTGCTCTTTCTTGGTCTTCTCGCTTCCTCCTCAGTTGCCTCCTCACATCACAGACGTAGAGGATATCTACTGTGACCCATGGAATCTTTATTCTACAATGCTTGCCAAGGATCTCGCTGACTGTTCTTAATACGGCCGTGTTGAAGGTGGTGATCATGGAGTCTAGGTTTATTCATTCAGCACCCAGGGCTGCGACCGATCCTGTATGAGAAATCGATCCACTGCCATTTTTTCATCACGGGTGTGTCATGCTCAGTTACAATCCCACGGAGCTCATCCCTCTCCAGGCTGTAGACCATAGCCGATATTCATGTTACTGTATGACTCACCGTGGTCTCGGACATGTGACAGCTTCCGCATTGGCCACTTTCTTTTACTTCAACTTGGAAGACTTCCGCCCTATGAACGCATGTTACCACCTCCATATTTTACCCATAGGTAGGAACGCTCGTGGAGGCGGGATTGTCATAAATCTTCCCTTGCAAGTCTTATCTTGCCCACTACCTGCCCAGTCAAAGCAAGTTCTTAATGCTGAGCATCAAGCTAGATAGATATTGGTGTTGTTTATTTATTTTTCTTTGAGCTCAGGATGGTTCGACCAGAACCCGAATCCGGGACCACTTGCATAAGAGGCCGACTCTCTAACCACTAGAAAATCTAAGGTGCGACGATAGATCTGATTGCATTGTATTTGATCACATGTGCGAAATTCCAAGTGACAACTCATCAACCTTAGTGAATTATCGCATACTACTGTGTTGTCCACGGAAGATAATAATAACCAACAGCAAAAATATATCATGTAGGTAGACGTGAAATACATATAATTTTCGAGTCCAAGTTTCTTCTGACCTTTCCCGGTCCATTTTTATTGATAACTAGAGCTCAGTTTCAATCAGATCGAGTTTGTGCATTTACTTTTTTAAAGACAAAATTCGTTTTAATTGTTAAAAGAGGGAAAATAACAATACGTCTATAGATAACAATCACTTAGGATTCAGTGAATTGCCACTTACTCTTCTAGCCACTGTTTCAACAACTACCTTATACCGTTACTTGCTGAATTCTGTTTTCCATAGACAATACGTTTTGACCTCTTAACCCAACATAACAGTCCAAATATCTAAAACGGGTTGTGAGAGGAAACGGGACTAATAGATTTTCCATGGATATTTTTCCCCTTCATTTACCTGCATAATTAGTTAGTATACACTGTTCATGATCGTCTAACTTGATGTGTGCATTCACCTTTGTCACTAACGTTAGCACAAATAAAAAATAAATTATCAAATCTGCATTGCAATCACCTACCTTTCTGTTCAAGTGGATATGCTAAGCCTTTGAACCATATATCAGTAGGAAAATCATGTTGGTTCATTCATATCTCAGACCTTCAAATTTGCATCTAATAAAGACATAAAAGAAGAAAAAATCTTTAATTTGGATTGATTACCTTTATATTAAACATAGTAAAAACAACATTACACGCAATTTCACTAGCATGCTCTCTTGGTAATTTTCTAAAGTACCAATATTATTGTTGTTGCTACCCTTTTTGTGTAAAAAGAAAAAAAGAACAGACGCCTTTATTAAACCATATGGGACGAGATTCGGCTTTCTGTATGAGATATTGGTAGAGTCGGGTGGGAGGAGGAGAGAAAGAACAACACCTTTGTGAAATTCTCTGTTGATGAATTCTTACGTAGGAAAGGAAACATTTCCAAAAGTCTTTCATACTAGTTAAGATAAGATACCTCCTAATAACAGAACGTACGCTATAAATGGCCGTGGAGAGTTGAAGGGCTCCGAGCATTACTTAATACATAGAGACCGCCTTCACTCCACTCAGTTGTGGTCAAAATTTTCTGTGAGGGATGTTCCTTCTTCTGCACTGGAGAACAAGTGACTGAAGTCTTTCATCAGACAGTATATGTGTATGACTGTATGCATGTATGTATTGGGGTTAACGGCACATCAACAGAATCATGGTTGTATATTGCCGATTAACAGTTATGTTCCAAATTATAAAGCTCGAAATTGCAAAACAACTTTAGGAAGAACAGCTCCTAAAAAATATTAACATGAAGTCCTGCACGGTCAATTGGGAATACTGGGGGCTGCTAAGCGTCATTTCTTCGAATGTTGCTAATGGAGAGTATTTTGGAAATGTACGTTCATACCTCACCCTTCATTACCGTATCCATAACTTTCTACTCTTTGGAGAAACCGAGCGGGTGCATATCTATCTCCAAGCGCTCTTTGAGGGGTGACGCTCAGCTTGTTCCACTTCCATGGAGTTTAGACATAAACTACAATTTGAAAAATTGTATTGCAATACAAAATACTAAAAATATATAATCCAAGGGTTTTAATATTGATTCATGTCATCACATAATAATCAGCTAACTTTATATTGCATATGCTAGTGTAATACCCTACGCCTGCATATTCTAGTGTAATACCCTACGCCTGCATATTCTAGTGTAATACCCTACGCCTGCATATTCTAGTATGATACCCTACGCCTGCATATTCTAGTATGATACCCTACGTCTGCATATTCTAGTGCAATACCCTACGTCTGCATATTCTAGTGTAATACCCTACGCCTGCATATTCTAGTGTAATACCCTACGTCTGCATATTCTAGTGTAATACCCTACGCCTGCATATTCTAGTGTAATACCCTACGCCTGCATATTCTAGTATAATACCCTACGCCTGCATATTCTAGTGTAATACCCTACGACTGCATAATCTAGTGTAATACCCTACACCTGCATATTCTAGTGTAATACCATATGTCTGCATATTCTAGTATAATACCCTACGCCTGCATATTATAGTATAACACCCTACGCCAGGCACAGAAAGTGAAGTCCCCATACTAAGTTTTCTATAAACTGTGTAACTAATTCAGTTGTCGGTAGCCGCCGTAGCTCCGTTGATAATGCGTCAGACTCGTAATCCAACAGTAGAGGCTTCGATACCAGCTCCCCCTCCCCCCGCCCCGCCCAGGCCAGTCTTGTATGCATGTATGTCTTGGTCGGATGCATCGGTGTGTTCATGCCTCGGGAAAGGCACGTGGGTCCTATTTATACGACATAATATAGCCAATAATATATTGAAAGTGCCATTAAACTCGACAAAATGACCCAAAAAAAATTAATATTAACTCAATTATTCGAGCATCTATTCCACAGCATTAGTAGGTGCACCATGTAAATTTGGATATACATGTGGAGCTTTGTGTGTACCAGATTCAGACGTATGTGTATCGTCTACTGATTGCTAGTGCCAGGATGTGAAAATAATCGAACCCTTCCCATTATGCATAAGCCACAATAATTATAGTTGGGTTGTTTTTTGTTTTTTTTCTTCTTGTTTGTTTTGTTTTCGCTGGTTTTAACGGTACTAAAGACACTATGACCTATATCGTGCCGAGGAGATGAGAGCTAAGTGCCTCTCCCTAGGACACACCGATGTAGCAGACTCGGGGTGGCCAATGCAGGTATCCAATCCGTGACCCTTGGATTGCAAGTCCACCGCTCTACCAACAGAACTGATGTTGCTCCCCTTATCTATGTATTTATAAATCGTCAAACATGTAAAGTAGATGTTATCTATATATGAATAGACAATCTCATGTTCATATCCTGGTACTTTGCTTGCTGGATTACATCTGCACGCAACAAAGAGCGGGCTTCTTTCATCGCTCCCCGTAGGTTGTCTCTTAACAGGAAATGCCAATTCGCCTCATCAAATTACACTGCAGACATGATCAAATGGTTTCTGAAGGGTCATAGTCACTTTTATTGGCCTTTTGTTGATATACAATTACATCGCTTACACACAATTACAGATATCGCTTTTAAAACTTTTATAAAAGGTAGTGTGAACTTAAAGAAGGTTTGAAATCAATTCAGTCAAGTCTGTTCATGTGTAAAACCAGACCCCCACTTTCGTAAAAGGTTTAAAATCTGAGTACGTCTAAGATCAAATATTTTAGATTCTTTATTTGAAGATTGCAATAGAAATGTGATAGTTAACATCTGGCGTAGAACACTCTAGTAATTTAATCGTCACAATAGCATGGTGTTTATTAATCTGACTTCAGTGCGATTTTTTTTAAAAAAAAGGTTTGGGAAATTTTGAGTTGAGTACGTACTCGAAATAAAGACGAGTGAAGAATTCTTGGTCTGGAGACTCCATTCCATGCCACCGTATAAGTCGTGTAACCCTTGTTTAACCGGGTGATTGGAACTTTGTCGGATTAAGTTTTAATCTCTCTCTCTCTCTCTCTCTCTCTCTCTCTCTCAAAACAAGGTTGTCAATGTTAAATGCCTCCTGTTTCACGATTATTTTTTTTATATGTCAATTGGATGTGTGACCGGCTACTTCAAATCTGAAATGAATCAGTGACACCAATTACTCGCTTTCAATTTATTTTAAAATATTTCTGCCATTGGCTCTTCAATGTGATTTAAAAGCTAAACTGAATTCTGTCAACTATGTTTTATTTGTTGACACCTTGTCTCATTATACGGCCTAATAAACTTTCTCCGAACGTATAAAATGGTGCGACACAAAATATAATTTATTAAACAAAAAAAAACAATTATAAATTTCAACTTATATCCAGCCTTGATAATAAGTTTACTTTATCGAAATTCATAGAAAGAAATTCGGTCTTATCCTAGTTTACAAGGTACTTAATAATTATTATCAATGAATCACAGGAGGTGGTAAAAACACGCAAATCTATCGGATATCTCTTTTATACCCTGGATTTATTTTTATAAGGCTATGGGAATAATGTTACGATTTTCAAGCCAGGGGATAAAGAGAGCTTGTTTTTTACCATGCATACTTACGTATAAGATTCAACTGCAAACAGTATAGACCCAGATGTGTACAGACAGATGAGGGGTTTATGTTGTTCTATTGATTATTCATTACAAGACGCATAAACCCAGACCTGCCGTAGCATTATGCAACTCCCGATCTTTAGCCTATGTTGTTTGAAATAAGCCACGATTTATGTGCCAGTATGTACGGTAAATTAAACAATAACTGCGATGTATCTTTGCGTTGTTAATAAAGCATGATATATTAGCTAAATACCTATGTTCATTTACAGTAGTCGATTTGATATATTTAGGTAACCAACCAAACAATAATTTAAATATCTTTATCTGTACAATTTTATTTCCTCGGTTTATCTGCAATATAAATAAAAGTCTTGCCTTCAATAAACTCAACAGAAATTGCAATCTTAAATGTGTTGCATTTTCAATTGTTACATTTACTCAGATATGATTATTGTATAATTGAATCCACATAACTTTCAAATGAAATTAAATCAATAATAAAAGATTGCAAAATGACGGGGCAACTAATCTTTTAGTCAAGCGCAGTTTGCTTTACTTAGCAGAAGTAAATTATACCATGGAATACAACAAGATGTAAAAGATTTCCTACAAAACGATCACATGTACTTTACAGCACACATGTATGCGTATGCATTCGTTTACATACATACATACATACATACATACATACGTACATACATACATACATACATACATACATACATACATACATACATACATACATATTGTAACGTCGCCCGCTCGGTAAGAGGGGTGGTTAATTGGATTTCGCTGGCGTTATCTAGAGGATAACCTCACTCGATATTATAGCCCGACGGGAGTGAAGAAATAAAATTTCAATGGAAAACTGAGCAAAAATATTGGGAAGAAATATTGCAATACGACCCCCTCCCCCTTAGACAAGAAAAATAACAAATTTAATCAAAACAAATTAATAGCGGAAATTCCAATTCAATCTAAATTATGTCATCAGTATTTAATAGCAGTGTCTAATTTGGATTTATTTCATCATAATAACGAGTGGCGAAAAGACCGCAATGTCCACGACTGATTGCATCACCTTCCTCCCATGACCGTGTAAAACGTCTTCCTATTTCCTCGAGCCTTCCTATTCTCTACGCTTGGCCCCTTCCGAAACTTCCTATTCCTTTATTCTGAACTCGTCACTCCTTTTTTCGGACTTCCGTCTTGAGACTGTCCCGTCTCTCCCCAGAAAGCTGTTCCTTAAAGGACACAATTACCCCTAAATCTCAGTATGTACCACTTTCTACACGTACATGAATTCCCTCATTTACGTTACTCAGGAGCATGCAAGCTATCCACACTGCATATATTAAGAACTAATCCAACAGAACATCACCCTCGCTTCACAGCGACAGGCCATAGTTACGTTAGCGGTATATCTAACGTTACCATATCTCTTTACCTACGCTACCAATTATTGCATAAAATTCACAAAATTCTAGCTCATAGCAATCCCTAACTTATAAGATTATTTAAACATTACAAAATCAGATATAAATATGCGATTATCGTTAACTCACGAAAACCAGCATCGTCCTAACAAAGGAACCTATTTCATATAACCCTATGAAATCCTACACATATGAAAACTTGGATAGCATGCAATTGTCAATACTATCAATGAACTAGTAACTGTAAAATTAAAGAAATAAATTGCCTAACAACTCTAGCATCAACAGATTTCCATGAAATTGAACAAAAGATATATAATATGAATCCTAGTCATATCAAACACATTTGCATAAAACAAACAATTAAAAGAAATAGAAAATTACGTGGGAAATTAAAATAGCGTATCATAATGCTATTCTCTTTTAGACATTGTGAGTTCTAACACTAACCCTGTCTTTTCTTACAATACAGCCACCTGGTCCCTTTTTCTTGTTTAACGAGGAAAGCACTAAAAAAATGTTAGTCTTCCTCGGAATCAAACTTCTTCTCTCTTAGGATTTTCTCGGGGCCACTTCCCCTCTCTCAGTATTCAGACTAAAGAATTTCGACTAAGGACGTCACTTTATATTTACATTACTTCTAAAGTGTACGCCTTAATCTAGATAGAATCTGTGAAGCATGGAGCATATCAATTTCTCTTTGAAAATGATAATTTGACATGGGTTCCTATCAAGCGGTTATGGATGGTAGCTGAAATGTTTACTTTCTCAAGACAGCGTAGCAATGTCCTGGTCAATCTCACTGAGTCATAAATTCTAGCCTTTCAAGTTTTAACACTGACATGAGTGAGAAAAGAAGAAAGGTCCAAGTGACCCTTCACAAAGACTTTTCTGGCTTAAATGTGATAAAATATTAATGCTCAACGCTTTCAACTTCAAGGTTCGATACCATTCAAACTTCGACACTTTTCACATAGATAGATAGATAGATAGATAGATAGATAGATAGATAGATAGATAG
Source organism: Sinohyriopsis cumingii (assembly GCA_028554795.2). Taxonomy (NCBI): domain Eukaryota; kingdom Metazoa; phylum Mollusca; class Bivalvia; order Unionida; family Unionidae; genus Sinohyriopsis; species Sinohyriopsis cumingii. The sequence goes on from CM068825.1 coordinate 114,231,512, forward strand.
ATGGTCAGTTGATAGACAGAAAGATACAAAAGCATGTCAGATGACTTATGTTTAATTTCTTTATATTCCTGTTCACTTGAAAATTGTATTGCATTTTATTACATTTTCGACCTCATAAACTTGGTTACATGTCTTTTGTAGTAAAATGAAGGCATCTAATTCGGTCAGCTTCCTTGTCTTATTACAGAATTTTATTATTTGAAGAATGGTTACATATTAACATTTCCTACCCAGCTTGTATTCGAATTTTGTTGTGTTTTTATAAGAACACGTCGGTTGTTGTTGTTGTTGTTGTTGTTGTGGGGTTTAGCGTCATTTTTCAGCACACGATAGGCTATGCATAGCGGCCAGTATTAATCGTGGAGGATGAACCCGGGAAAACCCCAAGGAGAACCACCGACCCACGAGAAGCTACTGGCAAGCTTTCTCACATACCCACATTGGCCGAATCCTAGACTCGAACCCACGCAGACAGAGGTGAGATGGCAGTGATCCGTAACGGAGAGCGCGTTAGACCACTCGGCCACTCGTGGCCCCAACACGTCGGTACAAAGGCTGGTGCTGTCAACGTACTCCAGTTAAAATTAATAACAAAGCCAACCGTTTTAATTCTAAAATTCACTTAGTTTTACTTTATTTTAAAAATGAAAATAGATTTTGTTTTAATTTTTAACATTTCATTGTAAAATCAAACGCATATGTTATTTACTTTATTGACCCCAAAAAAATCTAAGCCTAAAGAACGTGTCCAATCGAAACCCATTTAAGCTCGTATTGTGAGATCAGAGTTTGCCTAGCTATTTCACTTTGAAACTTCGTTTCATCAGATAGTTTCAAATAATAATTCAATTCTCTTTCAAAGATAACAGTGTACATAAAAGTGTTTTACGAAAAATCAATAGTAAGCACAAATCTAGGTCAAGTTAATTAGCAATTGAACCGCGATCTCGCGAACAATCTTGTATTCTTTCCTCTTTGTGTGTGTGTGGGTGTGTGTGTGTGTGCCGTTACGACTCTGTAGTCTTAAACTAAGTGACAAAAAAGAGAGAAATCCAACAGCTTTTGTACATTTCAACCAATAATTTACTTCCCTAGATTGTACCTTTCAAATCACAATCTGGTAAATAGGTTTACGTTGATAATAATCAGTATATTTAATATACAATCATACAAAAAATATAGCTATGTATTCTGTTGTTTACAAAATAAATGTCACTGTCCGGGTCCAGTATGAACAGCCATTAAGAAAAGCCAACAAATAATAAAATTTACTATACGTAACAGTACTAACATATTTGTATATACGAATATTTGCTAGCATATTTGTATTAAATCGCTTCGTTTCGGTCGGAAACCATACTGGTCGGTTCATGGTTTATTTTAACCACAAAATTATATCACAAAAACAATGATTTATTATAGAACACGTGTGAAAAACCTCATGTTGAAAGGGGTAATGCACTATGCCGAGGGTCCCTTTCTTCATCAAAGACATACCAACGGTTTTAAGAACTAGCGAAAATGTTGTTTTCAGCAAAGCTAAAAAAATATGGTGCAAAAGAATATAAATGAATTCACACATCAACAAAAGTCAATCAAATGAAAAATACCAAATATGGTACCTTTCTGTAAATAAAGGTGTATCACACCTAGAAATGTATTTTCCACTCAAGAGGTTTATCAGTGCCCGAAACAATGAAAAAATAAATTGACAAATGTTACGTTTGTGTATGTGTGTTTGATAGAGCCCATTCTTTGCATTAAGAGTGAGAGGAGACTTTTCACATAGCGGCATCTCTTTGTTATGCACCCTTATTGTAAAAATACCTAAAACAAACAAAGTTAAGCGCGAAAATTTACCACAGTGAAACACGAAGCAGATAAGTGACCCATCTCTTGGAGTAATGGTATTATGTCTCGTAGAGCAAAGGTTTCCAACCTGTGAGCAGTGGACTCCCGGGGGTTGGGGGTCCAAGGGGTCCGCGACTGACTGGCTGACTAAATAAGTCTCGCACATATACCAATTTTTTCAAATGTATGTATTTGTTTTGATGAATAAAATGTGAGTTCATTTACAACAGTTACTGAGTTCATAACATTTTTTTGTTGTCATTATGAATGTTTTCAAGTAATGGAGTCTAAAGGCATAACTATTAGCATGTGGGGTCCCGCAAACGTTTTTGAAATTCAGAAGGGGTCATCGTACTCGAAAAGATTGGGAACCACTGTCGTGAAACATCCCTCATGAGTTTTAAAGACTCTAACTTAATCAGAGAGCCATGAACCTAAGTACAATAAATAAACAGAGGCAAGGATAGCATATAGGTTATGGCGGCCAACATTTGTGATAAGGACAGTGATGTAATAGAGAGACTCGGCCATAATAATTCCCTTAGATAAGCAGTTTTGTTACGTTTCACATTTCTGATTCAGCCATCACTTCGAAAACCAGCTTAGCATACCAGAAGGCTTAACACAAGCAACTGCCTACATAGCCTTCTTCCAATTTCGGTTTTAATTCCTCGCACATGATAGTAATATATCGTAGGTCACAGTATATATATATATATATATATATAGCGTAGGTCACATGGGAATAATATATCGTTTCTCACATGATAGTAATATACCGTAGGTCATATAATCATTTAGATTAAAATGATTAATGTGACCCTGTTCTTTGTCTTTTTTATGCATATTTGCATGTCACGACATTTGGTTGAACGCATAAAGCTGCACCATCCAAATAAAAAAATGAGATTTAAATATGTCAAGAAGTCTAATGATTGCAATTCATGCCAATGAGTCCAATAATTACAAATAATGTAATGAAGTCTAACAACTCCAAACAATACCATGAAGTCCAATAACTCCAAACTATGTCATGAAGTCTCATAATTCCGAAACAATGCCATGAAGTCTAATAATTCCAATCTATGCCAGTGAGACTAATAATCCCAAATCATGCCATGAAATCTAATAATTCCAAACAACCCCATGAAGTTCAATAATTCCAAACAATGCCATGAAGTTTAATAACTCCAAACTATGCCATCGAATCAACTGATTCCAAACAAAGCCATGACGTCTCATAGTTCAAAAGAATACCATGAAATCTAATAGTACCAAACAATGCCAAGGAATCCAATATTTCCAAACAATACCATGAAGTTCAATAACTCCAAACTATGTCATGAAGTCTCATAATTCCGAAACAATGCCATGAAGTCTAATAATTCCAATCTATGCCAGTGAGACTAATAATCCCAAATCAAGCCATGACATCTAATAATTCTAAACAACGCCATGAAGCCTAATAATTCAAAACAACTCCGAGACGTATAATAATTCCAAACTATGCCATGGAGTCCATTGATTCCAAACATGAAGTCCAATAATTCCAAACAAAGCCATGAAATTTCATAATTGAAAACAATGCCATGAAGTCTAATAATTCCAAACAATGCCATGAAGTTCAATAACTCTAAACAATGCCATGAAATTTAATAACTCCAAACTGTCATGGAATCAACTGATTCCAAACAAAGCCATGAAGTCTAATAATTCCTAACAACGCCATGAAGTCCAATAATTCCAAACAATGCCATGAAGTCCAAACTGTGCCATGAAATATAATGGTACCAAACAATGCCAAGAAATCCAATATTTCTAAACAAAGCCATGAAGTCTAAAAATTCCTAACAACGCCATGAAGTCCAATAATTCCAAACAATGCCATGAAGTCCAAACTGTGCCATGAAATATAATGGTACCAAACAATGCCAAGAAATCCAACATTTCCAAACAATGCCATGAAGTTCAATAACTCCAAACTATGTCATGAAGTCTCATAATTCCAAAAAGATGCCATGAAATCTAATAATTCCAAAAAGATGCCATGAGGTCTAAATATTCCAAACAACGTCATGAAGTCTAATTATTCCAAACCATGCCATGAAGTCCAATAACAAGGATAGTATTCCATCAGAGAAATCCATGTATGCATCGGTTTATACATGGAATCTATTTTCAGCTCGTAAATTAAACTAACAAAATTTTTTAAATGAACAAAGCCATGTAAAGGAAATTCGCTGCCAGTGAAAACGAGCTTAACTGTTTAAATCTAAAGTGTCAAGGTACGCTAATAAGCTAGTTTTTACAATGGGGGCATTTGTAGATACCTTTTCTGACGCCACAGCGCTTTAGAAACCTAATGAACTCTTTAAAATATCCTGCAAGATAATAAAAAAGGTCGACAGTAATAGTCGAAGAACAAATTTGATAAGTGAACAATATAGTACCATTGTGCAAACGCGGAATTTGACACGCGTTAGAACTGCACAGTGACTTTAAGATTTACTCATTTAGAACATTGTAAACAAAAGACAGTATCGAGTAATCTAAGAAACAATCGAACAGGTCTTTTACTAAACAGTAATCAGCAAATTCACCCGAAACAAGTCTGTTTTCCTGATCAGACTCACAAAACGAATGGAGATGCACTGTCGATGAGTCTAGACCGATTGGCTGGACGGAAAATGCATAATGGGTCACTGAAATTTCCTTAAAATTACTAAATTGTATATAATAGCTTCGAAGACGGAGCCTAAAATCCGTATACTGACCTCAAGACGTTGGAAGTTAGAGAACTCAGAAGCTAAGCTCGAACCCAATACCTTTGCTAGCTTTTCGATACAGTGCAACCGTACTTTTGCCTCAGAAAGGTCAGAGTTCAATACACACGTGAGGGGTGAAACAGTCGAGATTAAACATTAAGGAGTATTTATTCCAGAAGATAAGTATAAACATGTTTCAATAAAAAAAGCAAATAACTCTGTCCCAAGCATCATCTTCTTGTAATAAATTTTCAAAACGAACACATTTGGACATTGAGTGTGAGTTGTGTGAAATAATCAGTTAAATTACGAGAAATGCAACAGCTTTGGCATCTTTTCAAATAAAGGTTTCACTCATGAAACCTTTATCGTCAATTTGAGAATCAAATTATGCAAATTTCAGAGAGGGAAGATAAAACAATTGTAGTATGCAGTCTACTTTTATAACACAGAGCGGTAATGTGGTATTTTAGAAGAATTACGTTATATATATATATATATATATATATATATATATATATATATATATATATATATATATATATATATATATATATATATATATATATATATATATATATATATATATATTAATTCCTGGCAAACGGTTTTATTTAATTTTCGTAATTTTTATTAATTGTTGTAAATTGTAATGAATATGTAAAGCTGGATTTTGTACATGCATAGGGTCTATTCGAAAATATTAAAGAATGTAAAATTGCATAGGTTCTATAAATAGAAGCTTACGAATGTGTGGACATTTATTATTAGTAAATATGTTTACGAGATTCGGCCTTGTTCCCACTGGACAGAGCGGTAATGTGGTATCTTAGAAGAATTACGTTAATTCCTATTGGATGAGTTGGGTCACATGAATTGGTATTTTGAAATATTAAATTGAGTAGCACGTGGAGTTCGTTGGGACATATAGTCCTAATTGACAATTTGAAGGTGTGTATAAGGAGAAAACTGGGCAATCAGATTTCATTCCTATGTTTGAGTCATTCCTGTCTTGTGTTCGTGTTACAACATCAAGTCTTCAGACGTGTTTTATGTTGTACTGTATATTTTATATTGTCTGAGAAGAAAAAAAATTGTTTGGACTGGTCAGGGGAAATAGAAAGTGCTTCTTTTTTGTCTATAATATTATGTTGGAACTTTTGCAAATTATTCAGAGAAGTTCGAAACAAGGCCATTTTGACAACATCATATTACATTTCAGGTTCTAAAATTTATACGGAACTTCTCATTGTTTTGACTTTTATAAAACGTGTTTCAGGATTGTTTTGGATTCACTCCATAATACTGTACAGCAGGCATTTGGAACCATAACAAACCACGAGGGCCACATAATGACTAATACATTGGCCCGAGGTCCACATCACTGAAACCATTCATATAGAGAAAGCGGCTCATATAAAAGGTAACCATTTGAAATGATAGAAACAAGAAGTAAACGATGTGAAAATCGAATGTATATAAAACCTGGTTGGCTGTAATGAAAAAAGTTGCATTATTCATTATTTTACATTTTTTGGTTGTCGTTGCAGGCCCCATGAAATAATTCAGTGGGTTGCAAGCGGGCCGAGTGTTTGAGAGAGAGAGAGAGAGGGGGCACTTGATTCGTAAATAATCAATTATTTCGTGACTGATAACGTGAGAATAATGACAATGCATGGTTTGCTTCTTTAAAAATTGCTTGTCAGAGATTAGGAAAGACTGTAAACACTCGTTTTCAAACTCCTTCCCCGTGTTTACTAATGCAGTTGGGAAGATCTGTAAACCCTTGGGCCCAAGGTCTTTGACTGTATTCCAGAAAAGACGTGTGTCAGTGCAGTTGTGAACGTTTGTAAACTCTCGGGCTCAGATACTTTCTTCGTGTTCCTTCCACGGCGTTTGTCAGTGTAGTTGGAAAGGATTGTAAACCCTTTTGTTCAATTCTTTCCTCGTGTTCCGGTTAAAATGTTTATCACTGCAGTTTAGAAGGACTGTAAACACTAGGACTCCAACTGATTATCCATGTTCAGGAAAACGTTTGCTAGAGCAAATAGGAAAAGAATGTAGACCCTCTGGGTAAAACTCTTTCCTCGTGTGTCGGCAAGCCATTGCCAGATCAGAGCAATTGGAGAAGAACTGTAAAACCCTCGGGTTCAAATTCTTTACCTGTATTCCTGCAATCCTTTGCACTTATGATCATATGGAGGAAACCGTGAACTTCGGACACAGGACAAACTTTCAACCAGGGATGGAACACTAATCTGTATAAGGTTATCAAGTGAAGAAAACTACAACGAGCAAACAAACAATACCAGATGATCCATGTAAAGCGTCGAATTTTGAATCGTATTGAACCTCAGAGTTGAAAGCATTGAGCATTAACATTTTATCACATTTAGGCCAGAAAATTCTTTGTGAAGGGTCACTTCGACCTTTCTTCTTTTCTCACCCATGTCAGTGTAAAACTTGAAAGGCTAATTTTTATGACTCATTGAGATTTGACCAAGGCACTGCAACGCTGTCCTGAGAAAGTAAACATTTGAGCTACCAATCATAAACGCTTGATACGAACCCACGTCAAATTATCATTTTCAAAGAGGGAAATTGATCTGCAATGTAAGTCAGAGATTCTAGGTTATCGAAAATGTGACGAAAGAAATTATCTTGGGAAACATTTAGGAACTGCTGATTACGATTGGTCAGAGTAAATTAAGGCGTACACTTTGGAAGTAATGCGAATTTAAAGTGACAACCTTGGTTGAAACTCTTAAGTCCAAAAATCCTAAGTGAGGAACGTTTGTCTCCGAGGAAGCCTAAAAAGAATAGTGCTTTCCTCGTTAAACAAGAAAACAGGACCTGGTGTCTATCTTGTAAGAAAAGACAAGGTTAGTGTTAGAATGCACATTATCAGAGAGAGAACAGCATTAAGGTACGCAATTTTAATTTCCCATGTACTTTTCTATTGTATGATTGTTTGTTTTACGGAAATGTGTTTGAGATGACTAGGATCCATATTATGTATGTTTATTCAATTTCATGGAAATCTGTTGATGCTAGAGTTGTTAGGCAATTTATCTCCTTAATTTTACAGTTAATAGTTCATTGATAGAATTGACGATTGCATGCTATCTTAATTTTAATACGTGTAGGATTTCATAGAGTTATATGAAATAGGTTTCTTTGTCTGTTAGGACGATACTGATTATCATGAATTAACGATAATCGTATATTTATATCTGATTATTTTTTAATGTTTAAATAATCTTGTAAGTTAGGGACTGCTGTGAGCTAGAATTTTGTGAATTTTATGCTATAGTAATATAGCATGTGGTAGCGTAGGCAAAGAGATACGATAATGTTAGATACACCGCTCACGTGTTAATTTATGGTCAGTCGCCGTGAAGTGAGAGTGATGATCTATCGAATTAGGTCAGAATGTATGCAGTGCTTTTATAGCTAGTTATTTATGTTTCTGAGAAACGTAATTAAGGAAATTTTATGTACGTATAGAACGTGATGTATATAGAGATTTAGAGGTAGTTTTGTTCTTAAAGAAACAGATTTCTGGCAGAGACAGGACAGTCCGAAAACGGAAGTCGGAAGTCCGGAAATAGATGACGTATTCAGAATAAAGAACTAGGAGGTTCAGGAAGAGTTGAAGCGTTAAGACTAGAGAATAGGGAGACGTGATACTCCGGTCACGAGAGAACGCTGATGTAATCAGTCGTGGACATTGCGCTCTTTTCGCTGGTCGTTATTGTGATGAAATAGATTCAAATTAGACACTGCTACTAAATTATGTCAACATAACTTAGATTGAGGTGGAGTTGCCGCTATTAATTGTTATTGATTAAATTTTGTAACTTTCTTGTCTGCGGGGTGGTGGTGCTCGTATTGTATTATTTCTTCCCTATAGCCTTGCTTAGTTCTCTGTTGATATTCTATCTTTCCACTGACACAGGGCTATAAAATTGATGGATGTCATTCCCTAGACAACGCCAGCCAAATCCAATTAACCAACCCTCGTACAACGTAAATACTTTCAATAGATATAACTATTAGTTTCGTGAAAGTAATTACTGTAAACGCAGCATTTAAGCCATGCTTTTAATTTAACGCATGTGCTACTATTTACTCAGTATTTGACGAAAGGATTTAACATTCGTATAACTTCTATTGGACATGAGCTTTTCCATCACTTTATTATTTACAGAATAAATCAACTATCCTATGAGAGATTCGTTCTATCTGGGTTCTGTTATATCCAAGCATCAATTTGTTTCCGTGTTCTTGCGCATGTTTGTTCTTAATAATATTCTATGTGAGGTTGCATCACATTCCGGCTTCAGATATTACGTCAATAGTCTCAAAGTTTTATCTGTCTCAGGTAACGTAGTGGTTAGAGCGTCCGTCTCGAATGAGGTAAGTCGTGGGTTCAAACCCAGGCCGAGTCACGCCAAAGACTTATAAAAATGGTACTAACAGATGCCTCGCATGGCGCACAGCGTGAAGAGGTCAGAGTTAGGACTGATCGGCCTGGTGACAGGATAATGTGACTGGGTGGGACATGTGGCATGATGTCCCAGTGCTAGACATCACTATAAACTGCCTCAGTGCAGACATCCGAATAATATGACTGAAATATTTTGAAAGCTACGTTAAAAATCGAAAATCTCTCTCTCGATATCGATATCGAAGTTACGAGGCCCAATATTAGATGTATTGACTGAGAGAACGCTACATTTAAAAATCGATCATTAGAATAGTAGTTTCATTTAATGGTGGTAAACACATTACAACTGCAGGATACCTCTCCAGCTTTCCGCAGCTCAATGCAGATACCCTTTTATCTCGTTTGAAGGCTTTTATACAAAAATATACAATGACCTTAAATAAATAAGTACACATTCAACCGAAAATGCGTATGACCGGGTGGTTGGCCGCTCTATTGTTTCTTAACCTGTTACAGATTATGTCAATATTTAACGCTCGGCTGGACCAGCTACAAATAGCACACCATAAATTGTTTGTTCGTATCATGTAGTCCCAATGAATCATGCTGATGTCGTACTTTGGGTCGAGTTTACTTTTCGGTAAAGAATACAAGACTCTTAATAGGTTATTCGATTTAACGGGGTGGACTCGTCAGTAGGAAGAAAGCTTCCCTTCAGATTTTTTCTATATATGAAAAAGATGTTAATGTGTATCAACGAATAGAAAGAATTGCAATTGTTTTTTTTATTTTTTTTTTAAATTCAGATCTGCTTCAGTAAACTCATCAATTAACCCAGTACTTGCCAACAATAACAGCTATTTATCATTACTTTCTGCCCTTTGCTTAACCAAAAAAAAGCATGGATTTAGCAGGCATATTTTCCTTTTAAAGACTGCATACAATATGCAACATACCAACAACATGCTCATTTTATCCCAAATTTGTTTAAATTTGATAACATCTACAAACAGTAAGTATGCATTGAACAGAGCTTAGAGAATTTTAACGTATCGACATCGTTCGCTTTTTGACAAAACTGTATTCTTTACACTGCTTCTAGTTTGCAAATCCCTGCTTCCAGATTATCAGAGCACTTATACGTCCATTTGATCTCAAAGTAATAAACCATACATCACTGACTGCAAAAGTAAATAGCTCGACTTCAGCTGCCAAAATTAAATGATGGAAAACCCTTGATGCCAGCATACTCGGCGAGTTAAAAAGTAATCTGACGCCGTGTTGACACTGGCCATGACGTATAGAACTACATCATCGCTATATTAATCACATCAGACAGAAATAGCCGGTCATTTTGTGAAGCACGCGTCTGCCATTTACAGCCTTGTACACTGGTGAATTGGTCATAATAATATTTTTAATATGATATATATCACAATAATTTGCCAATTATTCACGGCAGAATGTTAAACAGAAACATATTGGATTCTAATTTAGCTTGATTGGTTTACAAACACAGCGGCAAGACAGGGTGGAGAATATAAAATTTGCCTTGTATGCCCCAAAAGAGGCTGATTCCTCTGTATCGTGAACAAGATAGCAAACTACACGTGTTACTTCGTGCAGATTTTACTCTCTCTGCTGAAAAGTAAATATGACAGGAAACAGTATCTATTCATATTAACCGAACGCAACTCAGATGACAGATAATAAGTCTTAGTACCCTGACTTTAGTTTTCCTTTTTTAGAGGTGAGCATTAATGTTCTTTATACGGCATTAACTGGTCGATGAAAATTGTTCATTGGACCAGTGGAAGCGGTACGATACGAATTTCTGATATGATTTTACGAGATTATTTCGTAAATGTCGAATACCAATGTACAGCCTTGGTATCCCTATAATCCGGGGAGGGATAATTGTAGCAATGGAAAACCAAAGACAAACATAGCCGCGGAAAATGATAGATAACCGTTATTTGGGATGTACTATCTTATCTCCTTCACGAATTTTATCTAAATTGTATTGACCGGGAGCACGTGTTTACCGGGTGACGGCATAGAGGGAGGCTTACAAAAGTAATCTTTATAGGGAAAATGTTTAGTTTAGATTCCGGCGCGCAAGGTTTCAACTCGATAACAGTGACTCAATAACTGACTTTGCTATGAGTAGTTTTGGCACACTTAGGCCATTGTTGGAATTCTTTTGTGACTGAATTTAAAATTTAGGTTGAGTTATCGGCGAAATTTGAGAATTCTCCGCCTCTTTTATTTACACAGTAAAAGGAACACTGTAGCATTACTGCGGGAAGGTATTTTCGACTCATGCCCACGTGTTCAGGAAGGCGTTGTAAAAACAGACTGCAATTATAATCGACAGGTAAAACATAGGTAGCGGTGTTCCTGGACAAAGATCAGTAAGATCACCGGAGAAAGATTAATACAGTAGAAATCAATTTAGTATTATCTACATACACGCAAAGAAAAATATCGCAGCATGAACGTGTCTTTCTGCCTTTATAGGAAGGCCAATTATGTGAAGTTTGCGGTGTCAAGTGACAATTCAGCTTTTACCTTGAAATTTAGAAAACATGTCTTCTAATCAATGACGTAGTTTAACTCTTTAATGATCACATTCAGAGCAAACTGGATTATTTAAAGGACGGTTCTTTTTGCTGACAAAAGAAGTATTAAAAAAATATGACGATTTTTAAAGTTGGAAATTTTGACCTCGTCTATTAGTTGAGATATGTGCTGTATCGTGCGGCTAACGTTCATTTTTCTATGGAATGAGATTGGGCATAAATACACGGAACGATAATTGAGAAGGACTAAAGCGCGGTATTTTATGAGTGGAATATATATATATATATATAAACGTTCATTTTAGTAGTTAAACAGCAGAGGCAGTTTACAGAGGTTGTTGCCTTATAAGTGAACGGCATGTGGATTATAGGTGAATAACGGGTATGTCTACCTTTTCTCATTGCATTCATTTGAAAGAACGTGTTTTGATTCAGAAACATAGGAAATTCGCAAGTGGATGAAAATACCACAAACTCTTTAGATATTTAGTCATGAAGTGATATTGTAGCATATGATTTGTATTATGTGACTCCGCTCTCGGTCTGTTTTCGTATTTTTAATATTTAAGAAAAAAGTGAAGGATTCAGATTGACTGGCTAGTAAAATATTGCATGTGAAGAAAATTTGTATTGAACCCTTGGAGCACTTACGCGTTGTCTGAAAACTGTATCTGCAAAAGAATGGAGTGCAACCTACCCCTTTATCCACCTGTTAATAATCTAATTCAACCGACACTTTACGACAAGTTGAACACTATAGTTTTCCAGAGGACAAGAGCGATGAATAGCCATCTGAAAACCAGGCAAATGATTCAGGAGAAGGTCATTAACAAGCATCAAAGGGATGTAGAGCGGGTTTACAAAAAAGAGACAACAAAGATGAAAGGGGAGATAGTAAAAATCAGATATAAGTGTCCCAGCTCTCTGGATGATATTGATGCGAGTCCCAGGAACAGAGATTCCGATGGCAGTAAAGATGGCGGACGACTGCGTTCTCTCAGTGAAAGCAGTGATAGCACTTACTGTAAGAGATACTATGCTCACCATTTTAACATAAAAGAGAACAAACCAAAGGAAAACCAACAACCAAAATCGTTCCAAAATGACTTCTTTAATGCGAAACTCAGGTGCTTCTTTGTTAATTGCCTTGCGTCAACATACAGACACGCACACGATGAATACTTGGATGACGTATTTTCAGAGAGCATGAGTGATATTTTTCCTATGCCCAATATTCCAGAGCACAGTGAGCATTCAGAGGACTCAGATTTGGAGCACAGCATGGTGTTGGAGCACGGCCAGGCAACTCGAGTTGAACATAGACATGGTAAAAGAGAACACCTCGAACAAAGAATTAAAGAGTTTAATGCAAAGATTTCAGAGTCTATTCGCAATCGGAATTTGTTCTGATATTCTTAAATCATTTGTCAAATTTGAAACAGTCCACTGATTCTTTATATTATTTTTCTCCGTGTTGAAACAGTGAGTATTATCGCACTGCAATTATGCGCTACACATCGAAGTTTAGATTAGAAAAATGCCCATCGTTGTGTAAAGGAGCAAGATTCGTATGAGTATTTTGAGAATGAATGTTTACCCCAGCAACACTGAAAATTGGAGTCTCGGATTCAAACTTTAAATGTGTTTAGCACGGTCTAGACATCGTGGTACATAAGGTTGACTTGGTAAGTTAGAATTTTCGAAGCCTATAAGTACTGTTGAGAGAGAGAGAGAGAGAGAGAACATTTTATTGCAGAAATATGTAAACTTCCAGTACATTATGCATATGTAAATTAAAATTCAAAGTTTATTTTATGTAACTGTAAATACTTTTAAATGAAGATAATTTTTATTTCTGTTAAATGTATCTTTAGGAATAACACACTGTCTTCATTTCTGTTACATATAAGATCTATTTAAGTGTTTATGGACACACATTGTATTTCAAGTCGTGCTAATTGTCTAATATAGACACTAAACTAAATAGAATATATTTCAGATTTTAAAGTTTATTCTGTTTAAAGCAATACCTTCTCTATACCGCACTCATCTTATTCCATAATATTCGTTTTCAAGTCTAAAAATGTACCATATGGCTTATATTCAACTTAATTTACGGTTTATACTCGCGTATAAGTCGAGTCCAAGTGCAAACAACACAGACCCCGATCTGCCGTCGCATTATTAGGCAGATAAGGGTCTAAGTTGTTTATTCTACTGATTACTCTTAAGAAATTACACAGACCCAGATTTATCGGCGCATAATGGGGCGGCAGATCTGGGTCTACGCAGTTTGCAGTTGGGCTTCACTTTTAAACGAGTATATAAGATTATATCCATAATTACTGCTCCTCTTATCCCCCCTCTTGGGATTTTGTTGCTACACTATTTTATCGCTAAAGACGTGACATTTCAGACAGTGGAATTCAGAGTCAATATTTCGACGTTTGCAATTTCCCTCACAAAACGTGGGAAAGTCATTTTAAAATGTCACTCTACTAATCGAGGGAATCAATTGTACACCCAATGAAAATTAATAATATTCTTTCTTTGATTTTTACTGGGGACCTTCGATCAGTGAAAATATTACTTGTATCCAATAGCAAGCAGTGTTTTCTTTCTAATTTTGTACTCTCTCTCTCTCTCTCTCTCTCTCTGTATCTCTGTCTGTCTGTCTGTCTGTATGTCTGTCTGTCTCTCTTTCTCTCTCTTTCAATAAGCCGGAAAAAAATGTAAATAGTGTTTCAAGTGTTAATGAAAATTTTTCAATATGCTATTATAAAATTACATCACTCTTTCTTCTATTGAGTCAAAAGGTCTATTGATTTATCTATTTATAATAATAATAATAATAATAATAATAATAATAATAATAATAATAAAACTCATAACACCTGGCATGTACTTGTTGTCAATAATGTGCTCTCAGTAAAGTGATGCAATCTTTATTTTAGCTATTCCCACTACAATAATGTTATAAACTCTGTACAGGCACTTACATCTTTGATAGGTTTCTAGTTATGGCAAGCTATTATTCATAATAAAGTTCATGCTGACTTAATAATTGATGACAGCATTGCGCAAGCATAACTTTCTTTGACACGGCAATCAGAAGGTGAGATCTCAGGTAGACAAAATAGATATTATAATTTTTGCCAATTCTACTGAAAGCTATAGTCAAATCGCATAATGAATCAAATTGTGTAAATGCATTTTCGAAAAAAAGTATCTGTCCTGTTTACATACTCACAGAATAATTGAACACATTATCTTAGGAATAAATTATTGAACATTTATAAAATTAATTCAGTTGTTGAATAATGTAAATTCTGTACAAAAATACTTATAATAAATTGGCGATTACAGCTACAAGAATAACGACGAATGAATTGTTGACGTATAATTTACGAAAATTCCAGTGATTTATTACTTCTGCAAGATTTCGGACAATAACGTGTAGATAAAATATCATGAAATTATGAAAACATTTGACGAATTTTATTTGAATCAGTGGTAGACTTCTCTAAATTTTTTTAACGTTTAATTTTGTTTCGTCAAATGAAAATAAACTTGACGTTATTACAATAGTCACGAGTGATAAAAGCTATTTTCAGAGCCGTAAATTGCGAGACCTTGGTTTTATTTACATATTGAATACGTTCGCGAGACCGGCTCTATGACCACTAAACCGTGACTCCATGTGCTAACTGACCCGTGCCTAACTGGTGGCTTTCAATCAGACCCTCGAGTGGCTCCTTAAGACCTCTGACGTGCACTTACCAAAAATTTCACGGAGCAATAACGCAGGCATGGGTAGCTTCCTTCAGAGCAGGGGCCGAATAAGAGATTTTTAAAGCCACACCCTAAAATGTAAATGAACAGATAAAACGAGGTCATGGGCCGCATTTTGCCCACGCCT